>BSBM01001920.1:77500-537500 GCA_027924585.1 Larix kaempferi
AACATTTGTGATATCAGAATTTTTGGCTGTAACAGTGTCTTTGCAACATGTGACCTGTTGTCAACTTAACACCGGTGACTACTGTTTTGTTCATGCATTGATAATGCGAGTTGAGAAGGTGACGCCTCTAGCGTTGTTTCAATATGATCCTATGCATCGAAGTCCATTGTCCACATAGAGTTTAACTTATGTTACTTGACGGTGCTTTGATTTTAACTATCTTTACGATGTAAACCTGTAGATGAAGCTCTATTTCAACACCTTAATAATAGAGGTTTATTTTTCATATTGTTACTGTTAACAATAGTATTGATAGTAATTCTGATGATAGTATATAATGGCAATGTATTTATTGTCTTAAAGGCTTGGTAACATTTCAAGTATTAAATAACGAGGCATTTTCATTTGAAGGTTGACTACCTTGGTACTTATATGAACATAGAAATGTAATATGCCCATGGCATTAATCTATGGCTTGGTATGAATTTATATATATATGATTGTGCAATAATCATAATATTCTATACATTAGCAAACTTTATATTCTATATAGTGTTATGGTTGTATTTATCATACTAGACCATAGAGAAAGCTCTAGGGTTGAAGTTGACCAACATCTTGTGTAGAGTCATATGCTAATGACATTAACTTATGCCCTGGTTTCAATATAATTGTGCATTAACTTGATTTTTGGCATAGTCCTAATGTTTTTCCCTTACCATGGATAATATTTATAATTAAAATATGTTAAAGTATTATCCACCCTATTAAGTTATGGAATAAACAATAGGTGATGTTGACTAACTTTTTTTTTATATCATTGTAGTGATTATACATTCCCCATGCTTGGGATTCTCGACGATTCAAATGCAAGGCATGCACTATATGCCAATGATTATATATCATTTGCTATCTTATACGTTTGACTTATATATGACATGATTTGGAATCGGTGTAAAATGATTTGGATTGCAATTTGAACTATATCATCTCGACCCATAATACGTTAATGTATTTGTGTGCTACGTGGTTGAACCTCCTCCATGCGATGGGCGATATATAAGCTTCTAACGAAACCCTACAGGTTATTGTAGCTGCCTTCGGGCTCGGGTCCTAAGGTTGAAACCCTCCCTGTCTGAGTTTTGCAATGAAGGCACTGTAACAATGTACAGAGTGTGGTGGTTATGGCCTTGAGGTTCCATTCGGCAATAGGGTATGTCCTCGGCTCTGGGGATAGCGTCTGCTATAGTTTTATTTCTTCGTAGTCTCGTTGCTCTTTATAAGTTTAAGTCCCAGCTATTTACAGTTCGTCACTGTGCTGGTGTGGGTATGAGATAGGGTTTCAGTTATGTCTTTTAGGTTATGAGAGGGTTGATGCCATTGGGCTTTGGGTTTGCTTCTCGACTGATTCAGCTCCAGTTTGAGGTTTCCGTCTGCAAGGTTTATCTGTCGTGGCCGTCATTGGAAGAGTTTGAGGGTGTTCCTTGCTCTTTCAACCGACGAGGGTGATGGGATTTCAGTGTCTGCTCCCACCGGTGGCTTCCAGAATATCCACGGCTACATTGCTCAGGTAATAAATAACCTTATTTCGCAATTTCTGTTTTGCAAGCAGTGTAGATATACAATTATTTAAAACTCTCGGCATAAACAGTGTATTAACATCTTTCAGTATTGAATGTGCAGGTCACGCGGCTCTGAAGGTGTACAGGACTTGGTCACCCACGCAGGCTCCTCCGGGTAAGCCTGGTTATCCACGGCTGTCTCTTCCTTTGCTGGTTTTAGTGGTTAGGGTTGTGTTTCAGGGGCAACTCCTGTGTGTTGAGGTCATTATCGACCGGATGTTTGTAGGTGCGGTCATATGTATGAAGTTGTTTTGTTTGAAATGAATTGGGGTTTGGAACCCTGTTAAGTTATGGAAGGCCATTCACGGCCAAGACTTATGAGGCCAGGGTTTCGGTTGTTGTACTTTGTAATGGCTGAGCATGGGGTTTTTAACCTCGCCATATGATATTTATACTTAATATATATCCTGGGCCTGGTATGGTTGTGTTTATGTTTTGTTAAATTATTAGCATGTGTTTGGAATGTATGGATAGATGTATTCTTCAATGCGTACAAATGAATGATAACTCTGTTTATAAATGAAACCATAAGTTATCTCTCTGCGTTTTTATTCTATTGGAAAAGTTAAAATAGAACATGGGAAAGTTTAGCGACTGTGCCTGTAATAGTTATAATCATAGGGTTGTTCTGGCGAATTGGGGGTTTTGTTTTGTGTTCAATGCATAAGTATGATATTGTTAACTCGGTGGTGACTGGGTACGAGTTGTAACAAGTTATTTTGATTCCTGTATAATTATTTAATAAAACTGCGGATAGAAAAATTATATCCTTAGAACTATGTATAAACCTACAGTAGGTTTTGTCTGCCATATAAGGCATTCTTTTATTTGTTTTCCGTCTGTCAAGTGAAAGTTGTAAGGCTACGGCCGTGTAGGGTTTGTGGACTACTCTAAGGGAGAATGTTTAAAATGAAATAAATATTAATACTGTGTAAATATGAAGGTTGGTAACAGCCGATAATGGTTACATTCGTTGACAGTTTCTCTGTGTGTTAAATATGTTTGTCTTGTTTGAACAACTCTGTCAACTCTGTAGTTATAACATGGATAACAAATTAATACCCTAGGTTGAAGAGAAATAATACTCTACAGTTTCTATGTGTTTGAATTTGACTACTGGGTTAATGAATAAGATTTTAAGGAAGCTTGTAACAATGAAATATTGTTTCAGTCACACCCTTTAGTTAGTCGATAGCTGTAAATCATATTCTGAGTATAAACAATATAATAATATGAGTTTGTTTATCTGATGGCTCGATACAAGTATGACCTGTAACTCAAGTTGACTGAAATATGAAACAAATATATGTATAAAGGTATATTATTCTAATAAGAAATATTTCAAAGTAAAAACTAAGATTTATCTATATCTGTTCTTATGACTGTTTAATAGCTATAATTCTGGAATATCTACTGTTTAATATTCTACCTATTATTTAGCTATTAACAGGAATTCTAGAAATACATAAACAGGGTATTTGTTAACTGTAACAGTAATAAATGTGTTCTGCATAAGATAAATACTCTTTTTAAATAAAAATAGGAATCTCTATAACATCTGCGTTTCTGAAATTTATAACAAAAGGGAGTACAGAGACTGATTTACTGAAGTTGAATACAGTCAAAAACATAGTTGTACTAGTCTATCTCATATGAAAATAAATTAAATCAACAACAGGAAGAGTGACAGAACCTGTAGCTAAGGTAGACAATAACAGCAATGGGAGGCTGTTCCTCCCTACCAATTCCTGGAGAGTGCCCAGACAGCACTTCTCAGGACCCCCGAGCTTGCTCTGGTCTAACTGGCTGGAATCTAGGTACGGCCAATAATTCCCTCAGCCCAAAATAGCTATACTGGAACCAAGTTACTGCAACTTCCTGCTCAAAACACTTCCTTACTATTTTCCCACTTCCTCAATGGGACTCCTGAATAGCATTCACCTGAATGTATTCTCCCTATAGAACAATTGCTGAACCCCCCAGCTCAGTTCATTGAGTAGTATTTAAAAGATTG
The DNA here is from genome assembly GCA_027924585.1 of Larix kaempferi. Classification (NCBI taxonomy): domain Eukaryota; kingdom Viridiplantae; phylum Streptophyta; class Pinopsida; order Pinales; family Pinaceae; genus Larix; species Larix kaempferi. The sequence goes on from BSBM01001920.1 coordinate 81,137, forward strand.
CCTAGGTCTTAGTTGGGCTAACTGTCATTAATGAGCCACCTGCTCAGATTCCACTTTCTTGGGGAATCATGACCCCAAAATATAGGGAAGTTGCCACCTGCAACTCAGGAAGTGTTTGAGGATGCTGCCACTTGTCTTTTGTCCTTCCACCTAATTCCATCCACCAGTTAGACCAGTAACCTCTTTTAACAGCTCTCCCATGCTGTTGTCTCCATAATTTATTTATTAATAATAATTATTCAGATTTTACATTCCATTTCTGGAGACTCTGCTGAGTCATCCCTTCCTACTTAGCATTTAATTTAACATAATGTTCTCAGGAATATTAAAAATAATTACATTATTTTAATAAAATTGGGGTATGTGACATACACACCCCCTTAAAATGTAACATCGTCCTCGATGTTACTTATTCTTCTTCTTCAGCTACCTGCTGGAATAGATGGGGATATGCTTCCCGCATCTTACTTTCCAGCTCCCAGGTAGATTCTTCAGGACTAAGGTGCTTCCATTGCACCTTCACTTGTCCAATTATCCGGTTCCGTAGAGTAATTTCCCTCCTCCCGAGGATACAATCCGGTTCTACCAGAACTTCCCCTTCTGGTTCTACCTGTACCATGTTCCAATCAATAACATGAGTAGCATCATGAATATACTTTTTCAAAACAGAGATATGAAAAACATTGTGTACTTTTAAATTTGGCGGTAATGCTAACTGATAAGCAACTTGACCAATTCTGGCTAAAATTTCAAATGGACCACAGTAACGTGGTGCTAATTTTGCACAACTTCCTAATCTTAGGGAGCTTTTCTTTGGTCTTACCTTGATGAACACATGTTCACCTACCTGGAACTCTTTAGGAGTTCTTTTCAAATCTGCTTGACTCTTTTGCCGATCCTGGGCAATCTTCAAGTTTTCCTGCACTTGTTTCACAATCTGTTCCATTTCTTTCAATAAATCAGGTCCTAACACTAATCTATCTACTGGATTACTCCAGGAGATAGGAGTGTTGCATTTTCGTCCATACAAAACCTCAAAAGGACTAAACTTAGCTGATGATTGATAGCTGTTATTGTATGCAAATTCAGCTAAGTGTAAATAATCCTCCCACTTACCTGGTTGATCTTTAACATACATCCTTAGCAGATCTTCTAATATTTGATTAACTCTTTCCGTTTGTCCGTCAGTCTGAGGATGGAAAGAGGTGCTGAAATTTAAAGTGGTGTTTAATCCTTTGAACAAGGACCTCCAAAAATTTCCTGTAAATTTAGGATCCCTGTCTGATATAATAACCTTTGGAATACCGTGTAACCGAAAAATCTGTTTTAGAAAGATATCTGCTATGTTTGCAGCCTTGTATGTGGTTTTAACAGGAATAAAATGTGCTGATTTACTTAATTTGTCTACCACTACCATAATTGAATCATTCTGATGTTGGTTTTTGGGTAAACCCGTAATGAAATCCAGGCTAATTATTTCCCATTTCCAGCTAGGAATAGGTAAAGGTTGCAGCAATCCAGCTGGATGTTGATGTTCTGTTTTTACTTGTTGGCAGTCCAAACATTTCGCTAAATATTCAGCAGTTTCAGATTTCATGTTAGGCCAAAAATATTCTTTTCTCAACATAGTGATAGTCTTTTGATAGCCAGGGTGCCCGGAGTAAGGGGTTTTATGTATTTCGTCTAAAATTAACAGCTTAACTGTAGGTGCATTAGGGATATACAGCCTGTCTTTAAACAGCAAAAATCCGTTTTCGTTTAAATTATACCCTTTTAGCAAACTTTCTGTGGGCTGTTCTTGGGCTGTAATTTGTAAATGTTGATAATTTTCGTCTAATTTTATCCCTTCAGCCAGCTGTTCATTTAAATCAGAGGTGTAAGTGCTGCTAGCTGATATAAAATTCAGTTTTGCATTCCTACTCAAGGCATCAGCCACCTTATTCTCCTTCCCTTTTATGTGTTGAATTTCAAAATCGTATTCACTTAGGAATGCCAGCCACCTGGCTTGTCTTGCATTTAGATTTGGCTGGTCTAAAAGGTATTTCAGACCTTTATTATCTGTTAGTAAGGTAAATTTTCTGCCTATTAAGTGGTGTCGCCACATCTTTAAAGCATGAATTACAGCAGCTAATTCTAGGTCATAAGTGGCATAATTCTTTTCATGGATTTTCAGCTTCCTAGATTCGTAAGCAATGACATGTCCTTCTTGAGTCAGCACTCCGCCTAAGCCATCATTACAAGCGTCGGTACAAACTATGAAATCTTTATTTGGGTCCGCTATTCTAAGAATAGGTGCAGTTGTCAATAAAGTCTTAAGTTTCTTGAAACTTTCTTCACATTTCGCATTCCAATCAAACTTCTTACCTTTCTTCTGCAAAGAAGTGATTGGGTTGGCTATTTTTGAAAAGCCTTCAATAAACCTCCGGTAGTAACCGGTAATTCCCATGAAAGATCTAACGTCCGTCACATCTTTAGGTACTGGCCATTCTTCAATCGCCCGAATCTTTTCGGGATCCACTGAAATCCCTTCCTTAGTGACTACATGTCCTAAGTACTGGATTTCATCTTTGAAGAAGTCACATTTGCTAAATTTCGCAAAAAGTTGTTGTTCTCTTAGTTCTTGTAAAACGATACGTAAGTGTTCCTTGTGCTCCTCCTCGCTCTTAGAATAGACTAAAATGTCGTCGATAAATACAACCACAAATTTATCTAAGTACTTGTGCATTATGTTGTTCATTAAGCACATGAAAACCGCTGGGGCATTAGTAAGTCCAAATGGCATTACGACAAATTCGTAATGTCCATACCTGGTTCTAAAGGCTGTTTTGAAAATGTCTTCTTCTTTAATTCTTACCTGATGATAACCCGATCTTAGATCGATCTTAGAGAATACCGTAGCGCCACGTAGTTGATCAAACAGATCATCAATACGAGGTAACGGATACCTGTTTTTGATCGTCATCTTGTTTAGTTGACGATAATCTATGCAAAGTCGCATAGTTCCGTCCTTCTTCTTAACGAAAATCACTGGTGCTCCCCAAGGGGATACACTGGGTCGGATATAATTCTTATCTATTAACTCCTTCAACTGAGTTTTCAACTCGTTAAGCTCCAAGATATTCATACGATACGGGGCTTTTGAACTGGGAACAGCACCTGGTACCAGCTCAATGGTAAAGTCAAGCTCTCTCTTGGGAGGCAATTCTGGAATTTCCTCAGGAAAAACGTCAATAAATTCATTGACGACAGGAATGTTCTCTACTGTTTTCTGGTTGTTTTCAAATTTATTTGTCTCGTCTGTAATAGTTACAGCATAGGTCTTGCATCCTTTCCTGACTGCTCTTTTAAGTTGTAATGCAGAAATTTGCCTAACTACTGTTTTCCTAGGAATACCCCTAACAGTTACAGGCTGTCCACTACTGTTTATACACCTAAAAGTTTTGTCAAAACAGTTTAAAACGACCCTATGTTGTTCCAACCAGTCCATTCCGATAAGTATGTCATATGAGCCAAGTGGTAAAACGTTCAGTTTAACTGTAGTTCTAAAATCAGTCATGTTTAAGATGCATTCTTTTACATAGCAGTTTACTTTCTTCTTAGCCCCAGTAGCTAATTGTACAGACCAAGAATTATCAAACCTTTCAACAGTCAAATTACATTTTTCTACCAGCTGAGGTGAAATATAACTAAGACTAGCACCGGGATCTATTAATATAGTTACTGGGGTTTTGTTAATCATACCTCCTACTTCCACCATGGAAGTTTGGTAGTCAGCCTGGCGGTTTTCCAACGCTGCATTAATTCGGGGCATAGTTCCTGCAAAATCTCCAACTGTCATTTCGTCTTGAACAGTATGAATATTGCTGACTTGTTTCTTTCTGTTTGGGCAGACTGAAGCATAATGTGGCCCATTACATTCCCAGCACTTGACAGGTTCTTTTCGCTCAAAATTTTTGATGTAGTTTCCATGGTTATTAGGAGTCTCTTTGCTGTTTTTGTAATTGTTTGAATGGCTGACAGCTCCATTTTTGTTTCCTTGGAAACTTTTACTATTAAAGTGGTTCCCGTTTTTGCCATTCTTGAAATTTTTATGGGGAACAAATTCCTTTTTCTTGTACTCGATCAGATTGCTGTTCTTTTTGGCTTTCCAACTGGCTATTCCTTCTTTCTTTTTATTCTGTTCGTAACAGAAGTTTGCCTTGCGCATAGCTTCTTCCAGTGTTTTGGGGTTGTCATATTCAATTCTGTCCTTGATATGATAAGGCAGGCAACTAAGAAACCGCTGTATTTTTGGTTTCTCTTCGACAAAATATGGTACATAACGCAACAGACTTAAAAATTTACTGTTTAAGTCCTTCATCGTCATAGATCCGAGTTTTAGTTCATAAAATTCTTTAGCCCTTTCTTCATAATACTGCTCGGACAGGAATTTCTTCTTGAAATACCTTTTAAAGGTACTCCAATTAACTTCTCTTTCTTTGATCCCTTTGACCCTTTTCAGGTCTTGCCACCATATGTCCGCCTTTCCCGAGAGGTTGTAGATGGCCATTCTTGCCTTTAGCTGATTTGAGTAGTTATAGATCTGAAAATATTTTCTCATCCCGGATAACCAAGATTCTGCCTCTTCTCCAGTTTCAGTTTCTCCATTGAAAGTTGGGGGCTTTATCTTCTTAAACTCCCCGGAAATCTCTTCATAAGGCCTGTACTTTTTCCTTCGGTTGTGCATCTCAGCTTCACTGCTGTCACTGCTAGTGTGATAACTGGGTTGTCCCTTTCTTTCTTCAGATGAGGAACTGCTATCAGATTTAGTTGGTTTTGTCCTTTTTGACCCTCTTGGATGATTAACTTCTTCTGAGTCAGCTGGTTTGCTCCTTCCGTCAGTTTGAAATTTTTCTATCAATAGCTGATTTAGCTGTTCCTGAGTCTTTAGAATTCTTTCATTATCCTTCTTAACCGTTTCCATTTCTGTCCTTAATCCTCTTATAGTCTGCATCAGCTCAGTGGTGTGAGCAATTTCTTCTTCTGCCTCTAGTTCTTTTGACATCTGTCTTGTCCCAGCATTGGGAGATTCCTCCTCAGCATATTCTCCCAGTTTTTCCATATCTGTCTGAAATATTCAGAAAAGAAAATTTTTCGGTACTGTACATTAAACCGAAATATATGTTAGTACTTTATAAATAAAACAAAATCTTCTTTTATGATCGCTGTTTGCGGAAGTTTAGTGGAGTCACATCCAGGCCTAGTGTCTGAACTTGGCTCTGATACCACATGTCAGAACCCGTTAATTCTGAAAAATTTAAAAATTTTTATTCGTAACAATAAATGTTAATTAGGTAGTATTTCTGATATTGTTTTAATTTAAACAACTAACATAAACTGTTTAAAGACTCTGTTTTATTAAAACTTTGATTTCGGTGATTGTAATTAATGATTGTTTTGTTTTGAACCGCAAGGGAAGAGCTAGTCGTAGTTGACTGGCTTACTTAGCTTACGAGCTAATGCATACGTCGTCTTTTGTTTCTCAGGTGCGCCAGTGAAGTAAGGATCACTGTATGTTAAACTTGGTGAGCATCAATACTCCCTATACTTCAAAACTTAATGATCGTCATGATATTTCTTATTCAGCTAGTATCGTCAAGTGTTTACGAAGATTTACATTGTCTCAGTTATAATTATGTTTTTATGATTATTATGCTATGTTACTGTTGTAACTAAAATGAAACATTTGTGATATCAGAATTTTTGGCTGTAACAGTGTCTTTGCAACATGTGACCTGTTGTCAACTTAACACCGGTGACTACTGTTTTGTTCATGCATTGATAATGCGAGTTGAGAAGGTGACGCCTCTAGCGTTGTTTCAATATGATCCTATGCATCGAAGTCCATTGTCCACATAGAGTTTAACTTATGTTACTTGACGGTGCTTTGATTTTAACTATCTTTACGATGTAAACCTGTAGATGAAGCTCTATTTCAACACCTTAATAATAGAGGTTTATTTTTCATATTGTTACTGTTAACAATAGTATTGATAGTAATTCTGATGATAGTATATAATGGCAATGTATTTATTGTCTTAAAGGCTTGGTAACATTTCAAGTATTAAATAACGAGGCATTTTCATTTGAAGGTTGACTACCTTGGTACTTATATGAACATAGAAATGTAATATGCCCATGGCATTAATCTATGGCTTGGTATGAATTTATATATATATGATTGTGCAATAATCATAATATTCTATACATTAGCAAACTTTATATTCTATATAGTGTTATGGTTGTATTTATCATACTAGACCATAGAGAAAGCTCTAGGGTTGAAGTTGACCAACATCTTGTGTAGAGTCATATGCTAATGACATTAACTTATGCCCTGGTTTCAATATAATTGTGCATTAACTTGATTTTTGGCATAGTCCTAATGTTTTTCCCTTACCATGGATAATATTTATAATTAAAATATGTTAAAGTATTATCCACCCTATTAAGTTATGGAATAAACAATAGGTGATGTTGACTAACTTTTTTTTTATATCATTGTAGTGATTATACATTCCCCATGCTTGGGATTCTCGACGATTCAAATGCAAGGCATGCACTATATGCCAATGATTATATATCATTTGCTATCTTATACGTTTGACTTATATATGACATGATTTGGAATCGGTGTAAAATGATTTGGATTGCAATTTGAACTATATCATCTCGACCCATAATACGTTAATGTATTTGTGTGCTACGTGGTTGAACCTCCTCCATGCGATGGGCGATATATAAGCTTCTAACGAAACCCTACAGGTTATTGTAGCTGCCTTCGGGCTCGGGTCCTAAGGTTGAAACCCTCCCTGTCTGAGTTTTGCAATGAAGGCACTGTAACAATGTACAGAGTGTGGTGGTTATGGCCTTGAGGTTCCATTCGGCAATAGGGTATGTCCTCGGCTCTGGGGATAGCGTCTGCTATAGTTTTATTTCTTCGTAGTCTCGTTGCTCTTTATAAGTTTAAGTCCCAGCTATTTACAGTTCGTCACTGTGCTGGTGTGGGTATGAGATAGGGTTTCAGTTATGTCTTTTAGGTTATGAGAGGGTTGATGCCATTGGGCTTTGGGTTTGCTTCTCGACTGATTCAGCTCCAGTTTGAGGTTTCCGTCTGCAAGGTTTATCTGTCGTGGCCGTCATTGGAAGAGTTTGAGGGTGTTCCTTGCTCTTTCAACCGACGAGGGTGATGGGATTTCAGTGTCTGCTCCCACCGGTGGCTTCCAGAATATCCACGGCTACATTGCTCAGGTAATAAATAACCTTATTTCGCAATTTCTGTTTTGCAAGCAGTGTAGATATACAATTATTTAAAACTCTCGGCATAAACAGTGTATTAACATCTTTCAGTATTGAATGTGCAGGTCACGCGGCTCTGAAGGTGTACAGGACTTGGTCACCCACGCAGGCTCCTCCGGGTAAGCCTGGTTATCCACGGCTGTCTCTTCCTTTGCTGGTTTTAGTGGTTAGGGTTGTGTTTCAGGGGCAACTCCTGTGTGTTGAGGTCATTATCGACCGGATGTTTGTAGGTGCGGTCATATGTATGAAGTTGTTTTGTTTGAAATGAATTGGGGTTTGGAACCCTGTTAAGTTATGGAAGGCCATTCACGGCCAAGACTTATGAGGCCAGGGTTTCGGTTGTTGTACTTTGTAATGGCTGAGCATGGGGTTTTTAACCTCGCCATATGATATTTATACTTAATATATATCCTGGGCCTGGTATGGTTGTGTTTATGTTTTGTTAAATTATTAGCATGTGTTTGGAATGTATGGATAGATGTATTCTTCAATGCGTACAAATGAATGATAACTCTGTTTATAAATGAAACCATAAGTTATCTCTCTGCGTTTTTATTCTATTGGAAAAGTTAAAATAGAACATGGGAAAGTTTAGCGACTGTGCCTGTAATAGTTATAATCATAGGGTTGTTCTGGCGAATTGGGGGTTTTGTTTTGTGTTCAATGCATAAGTATGATATTGTTAACTCGGTGGTGACTGGGTACGAGTTGTAACAAGTTATTTTGATTCCTGTATAATTATTTAATAAAACTGCGGATAGAAAAATTATATCCTTAGAACTATGTATAAACCTACAGTAGGTTTTGTCTGCCATATAAGGCATTCTTTTATTTGTTTTCCGTCTGTCAAGTGAAAGTTGTAAGGCTACGGCCGTGTAGGGTTTGTGGACTACTCTAAGGGAGAATGTTTAAAATGAAATAAATATTAATACTGTGTAAATATGAAGGTTGGTAACAGCCGATAATGGTTACATTCGTTGACAGTTTCTCTGTGTGTTAAATATGTTTGTCTTGTTTGAACAACTCTGTCAACTCTGTAGTTATAACATGGATAACAAATTAATACCCTAGGTTGAAGAGAAATAATACTCTACAGTTTCTATGTGTTTGAATTTGACTACTGGGTTAATGAATAAGATTTTAAGGAAGCTTGTAACAATGAAATATTGTTTCAGTCACACCCTTTAGTTAGTCGATAGCTGTAAATCATATTCTGAGTATAAACAATATAATAATATGAGTTTGTTTATCTGATGGCTCGATACAAGTATGACCTGTAACTCAAGTTGACTGAAATATGAAACAAATATATGTATAAAGGTATATTATTCTAATAAGAAATATTTCAAAGTAAAAACTAAGATTTATCTATATCTGTTCTTATGACTGTTTAATAGCTATAATTCTGGAATATCTACTGTTTAATATTCTACCTATTATTTAGCTATTAACAGGAATTCTAGAAATACATAAACAGGGTATTTGTTAACTGTAACAGTAATAAATGTGTTCTGCATAAGATAAATACTCTTTTTAAATAAAAATAGGAATCTCTATAACATCTGCGTTTCTGAAATTTATAACAAAAGGGAGTACAGAGACTGATTTACTGAAGTTGAATACAGTCAAAAACATAGTTGTACTAGTCTATCTCATATGAAAATAAATTAAATCAACAACAGGAAGAGTGACAGAACCTGTAGCTAAGGTAGACAATAACAGCAATGGGAGGCTGTTCCTCCCTACCAATTCCTGGAGAGTGCCCAGACAGCACTTCTCAGGACCCCCGAGCTTGCTCTGGTCTAACTGGCTGGAATCTAGGTACGGCCAATAATTCCCTCAGCCCAAAATAGCTATACTGGAACCAAGTTACTGCAACTTCCTGCTCAAAACACTTCCTTACTATTTTCCCACTTCCTCAATGGGACTCCTGAATAGCATTCACCTGAATGTATTCTCCCTATAGAACAATTGCTGAACCCCCCAGCTCAGTTCATTGAGTAGTATTTAAAAGATTGCCTAGGTCTTAGTTGGGCTAACTGTCATTAATGAGCCACCTGCTCAGATTCCACTTTCTTGGGGAATCATGACCCCAAAATATAGGGAAGTTGCCACCTGCAACTCAGGAAGTGTTTGAGGATGCTGCCACTTGTCTTTTGTCCTTCCACCTAATTCCATCCACCAGTTAGACCAGTAACCTCTTTTAACAGCTCTCCCATGCTGTTGTCTCCATAATTTATTTATTAATAATAATTATTCAGATTTTACATTCCATTTCTGGAGACTCTGCTGAGTCATCCCTTCCTACTTAGCATTTAATTTAACATAATGTTCTCAGGAATATTAAAAATAATTACATTATTTTAATAAAATTGGGGTATGTGACAGGTAGAGTCTTCTATCTTTGGTGAAGTTCTGAAAGCATGTGCTAATGACCAAGTGGGAGTCCATAGAAATATTTTGATCAAGGAGGGCGAATTCATTGCCTCCCAAATCTTCCAAGATGCTCAATAGATCATTATTTCACACATCAGCAAGCTCACAGGAAGTAGAGATTTCAAATATCTCTTCAAATTCTAGAGTAGTAGCCGATATCTTTTGCTCAGAAATCAAATAGGAAGATGGAACAACTGAAACCATATCTTGTACTTCATCTTCTTTCACTATCTCACATCTTTTCAATGGTAATATCAAGGTTTGGAACTTGGGGAAGGCATTGATGGTCTCAAAGTTGTCTAAACTCACTGTATCCAATTTGTGACCTTTCATATCATCTTTTGGTCCAAAAAGAGATTCGAGCTTGTCCCAAACCTATTTAGGATATGTAAGATCAATGACATGGAAGGGTATATCTTCATAAATTGAGAGAAAGAGGAGGCCAATAGCTTTATCAAGCCTATACAAGTACTTGAACTTTTCCAGTGCATTGAGAGGTTCTACCATCGTTCCGTTGAGTATTTGGGTGAATCCCTTGGATCTCATATAGAGAGCCATCTGGGATTTCCACTCAACATAGTTGGAAAATGTAATCTTTAGATCCATTTGAACAGAGAAAGTCGAATGTTGAAGAAGATTCTGAACGGGTGAATAAACCTGCAAAACAAGAAGAGTTGTGCTGATGGAGAATGCTACACTTCGACTGAACACTACCTTAAGGACACCTGGCACATAGACTAAGTCCTTCACACCTGGATAGATCTCACTGGATTTCTCCAATGAATTCAAGTAACAGCACCAGGATTTGTTGTGGAAACTCAGAGGCGTCTAGTGCATAAGTGAAAAACTAACTGCTCAAAGAAATGCAGCAACTACTGCTGCTGCATCTGCTGCAATTCGAATAGCTGCTTCCTGCTATGATACCATGTAATAATATACAAGAGATCTAGCAACTGTAGAAACTCACAATCAAAATCTCAAGTATGTTGCAAAGAAGAAGAGAAGGAGACACTCAATAATCACTCATAAACACTCAATAATAGACATAATATCAGTATCATACAATGAATAATAATGTATTTAATGTGTTACAATGGACTGCAAAGTAGCATGATATAGGATTTGAATTGGCCAAGTAGGGCATTCGAATCTCTAATCTCAGAGTCTAGCATGAATAAATATGCAGATATCATCCAGTTGGTAGTAACTATCATAAATGGTAAGAGTCAGTCAAGTGTGTCCGACTGAGTCTAACAGAACCATCTATCCATAAATCAGGGAATGGAGACTCCAAGGTGGGTGCATGAGGTTGTATAACTCAAAGTCTAGCTTGGATAACAATGAAGACATCATCCAGTCAATAGTATCAGTCATAAATGGTAATAGTCAGTAAAGTGTGTCTAACTGAGTCTAATAGAACCATCTAGGCATAAATCAAGGAATGGAGACTCAAGGAGGGCACATGAGGCTGTCAAATAGTCAAGTGGAACTCCAGAACTAGCTAGCTAGAAGCTACAAGCAGTCAGTATGAGCAATCAGTGGAAGAACTACTCAATAATGCACTAATTGAATGATAACTCCCGATAGGTGAGATAAGGCGCCCTAACTGAGTGATAACTGGTGGTAGGTGAGAAAAAGCGCTCTAAGTGACAGTGGTAGGTGAGAAGGGCGCACTTTCTAAGCATATAAGTCAAGGAGGGAACATTAAGTAGGTAGGAGGCCAAATGAGGGCTAAAGACAGGATCTGGAGAGATAGAAGTAAGCTCTAGGTGTTGGGGAGACAATCATGATGATGACTAGATGCATGCAACATGCAAGCATGCAAAATACAAAAGTGTTGGGAGACACCCATGATGATGACTGGATGCATGCAGCATGCAGATTTGCATGCAAGCATGCAAAATACAAAAATGATTGTGTGAATATTCCAACAGCTAACCCCCCTCCTAGCCCCTTACCCCTAAATAACCCCCCCTCTCTCACTCTCTCTTCCTTTCTCATACACCTCTCTCTCTCTCTCTATCTCTCTCTCTCTCTCTCTCTGCCCCCCCCCCCTCACGCTCTCTCCTAATCCCCCCTCCCCTACCACTACATGATGATGATGATGGTGATGATAAAGAAGATGATGATCATGATGATGATGATTATGATGATGATCAATCATCATCATCAATCATCAATCATCATCATCATCCTCTTATTTATCATCACCATCATCATCATCATCATCATCATATTTATTACCATCATATTCATCTTCATCATCCTCATCGTCATATTCATCATCATCTTCATCCTCCTCATCACCATCTTCATCATCATCATCGTCATCTCCATCTTCCTCCTCCTCCTCCTCATGATCATTGTTGTGGTCGTCATCACCATCATCTTCATTGTCTTGATCATCTGCATCATCTTCATCATCATCATCATCATCACCATCATCATATTCATCATCATCATCATTACCATCATCATCTTCATCATCATCATCAACATCACTCTCTCTTCCATGGTTTTACACCTCTCTCTCTCTCTCTCTCTCTGTAAACCCCCTCTCCCTCTCCCTAACCTATCCCCCATCCCTAACCATCCTACTCCTTTTATCTCTCTGCTACTCCCCCTAGCACAAAACCTCCTCCTCTCTATCTCTCTCCCCTCCTCTCCCTATCCCTTACTAACCTGGGATCTATTAGTCTCTCTCTCTTCCCTACACCTCCACCTACCTCTAACCACACCTCCCATATCTCCTTCTCACTCCCTACAACTAACACCCTCTCCTCTCTCTCTCTCTCTCTCTCTCTCTCTCTCTCTCTCCTCCCCCCCCAACCATTACTAACCCCCTCTCTCAGTCTCTCTCTCTCTCTCTCTCTCCCCCCTTGCTAACCCCCCTCGTATCCCCTTACCCCTAACTAACCCCCCCTCTCTCACTCTCTCTTCCTTGCTTCTACACCTCTCTCTCTCTCTCTCTCTCTCTCTCTCTCTCTCTCTCCCCCTTCCCCTACCACTACATGATGATGATGATGATGATGATGGTGATGATAAAGAAGAGGATGATGATGATGATGATCATCATCACCATATTCATCATCATCATCATCTTCATCCTCCTCTCTATCTCTCTCCCCTCCTCTCCCTATCCCTTACTAACCCGGTCTCTCTCAGTCTCTCTCTCTCTCTCTCTCTCTCTCTCTCCCCCCCTCGCTAATCCCCCTCGTAGATCCTTACCCCTAACTAAACCCCCCTCCTATCCCCTTACCCCTAACTAAACACCCCCCATCTCTAATCCCTAAGCCCCTAACACCAAATCCCTATTTAACCCCCTAACCCATAGAAACTATTAAATAAACTATTGAATAAGGTTTGGATGATGACAATAACTCTAGCACGTTTTTGCATGAAGAAACACTCTCCCATTTTGTGCAAGTAGGCGTTATTTAGCCGTGCACCAAACATATTAAATGCCTAGTATTTTTTTTATCATTATAGAAACGCACGCGCGTTTTGCTTGTCCATAACGCTAGCATGTTTTGTTTGTGCAAAAATTCAGATGAATGCTTTTATACCAGAAATCTTGCGTTTTGTCTTCCCATCTCCCATACAACAGAATACTTCACAATGAACATTCAAGGAAATTGAGGAAGATCAAGACACTCTATGTTCACAATCAACAAGCTTGAAGAGGATTCTACAGTTAGCATTTGGAATTGAGGATTCCACATTTAGAATTAGCAAGCTTCAAGAGGACTCTACATTCACAATTTCAAGCTTCAAGAGGATTCTACATTCACAATTTCAAGCTTCAAGGGGATTCTACATTCACAATGTCAATCAATCTTGATGAATCTATATGAACACAATTGAAAAGAATCTACATTCACTATTGAGAAAGCTTGAAGAATCTATATTCACAAATGAAGAATTTTCTATATTCACAAGTGAGGTAGAAACTTTACTTTCACATGTGAGCAAGATTGATGAATCTATATTCATAATTGAGGAATCATCTATATTGACAATTGAGCAAGCTTGAGAACCTATATATTCACAATTGAGAAACAATTTGGATATTTGAATAGTTGAGCACACCTATAGAATCTATTTTCTTAGTATTGTTCATTGTGGTCATGGGGAATTCACGCAATCGAAAGAGGAAATCGGAAAGGAAAGAGAAGCCTCAAGAAACCATGGAAGAAGTTAGAGAAAAGAAAATATTGGACATGTGGAATCGAAGGCATTCTATGGAAACTCATCCAATTCCAACCATAGATGATGTCGCGATCATTCTTACCCATCCACCTCAAGAAAAATGAAGAAATTCACTAGAGGGGCCCTCAATTTCAACAACATTTGATGAACAAGCACCCAACATTTCAATTCCCACATCAATTCAACCTCAGAATATGGTAGTGAATGACTTGTTGGGTAGTGGTTATACAAGCGATGAAGTTAGAGAGGCATTGAGTGGAGGATTTACAATGGAAGAAGCAAATGTTATGCAGACTGTCCAAGAGAATGAAAGACAAGAGGCTCCTATTGAAACGTCGAAGCGTCCTGGTGATGTTGTACATGCTCCAGTTCCAACACCCTTACCTCCATTAGCAACTACATGCCAAAGAAATCCAAAACGTATACAAGTTGATGAAACTCTCATTAGTTCACTTGAAGGTATGTTGTCTAAACGTGCTATTGCTTATCAAGCTCGACAAATACTTGATAAATTTTTTTATTCTAAATGTGACGGGGACAAGTGCAAATTATTTTTATCATTGTTAAAATCTAGGTCTATGGCTGTTGTTAGAAGAATGTTAAAGATAAAGATGACCAAAAAGTTAGAACCAAGTTCTCATATTGTTAAAAGTTTAGTAGATGCATTTAGTACAATTGGAAAGAAATTTCACTCAAAGGATAGCAATGCGGCTCGTCATGTGTTGTCTCAATCAATCATGAACAAAAACACTAGCGCACTTCGTTTTCTTAAACCTACATCCAAAATTATTAATTTGAATGTGAAGACACTTCGTAGGTATTGTGTTCGAAGAGAACAACTTGAAACCGGTCAAACAGATGTTTGGGCCTTCATTGGCAGGTTGCCACGCTCTGATATGAATCTCATTGATGCAGTAAAGGGATTAGTGCAAGCTTTTTGGGATGACAACACTAGACCTTCTTCCAACCAAAAAGATGTATTAAAATTGAGAAGGGGTTCAAATGATCGTGAACCACACATTAAACATTTTCTTGATATGACACAAACATAATTATATGAGAGATTTAGGAATGAACATAACGAACTTGACTTGGGCCAAAGATCCTTTGAAAAATGCAAACCATGGTATGTTAAAGTAAACACAATTCATAACACATGTTGTTGTCGATACCACATTGAGTATAGTTACTATTATGACACATATACATATATCTTTTCGTGTATTGCATAACACTCTTGTTCAAGAATGCTCAGCTACATTACCACCGATGCCATCTAGAGACTTTATTCATAGCATTTTGTGTAGCAGGCCAAACGATTGCACATTTTATCAAAAAACTTGCATAGATGGGACATGTCTAGGGTGTGGTGGATTTGCATTATTGGAAAAATGCATACATGTGACCGATGAGCATGAACTTGGGAGGCAGGAGGTGAACTTGCAGTCATTCAAATATGTCACGTATGATATTGATGGAGGGAACGAAAGAAAAAAATACAATTGGTCACTTCTCAGGTTGGTAATGAGCTATTGGATACTATTTTTTCTTCAGATTGCAATTTCATATGTAACAATCTATTGATATATGTCTTTATTGTTGATCTTCCAGGTACGGGTTTGCGACTTCATGGAGGAATTCTTTGAAAAGACACAACAATATGTAAAGCATGTGCATGTGGCTCGTTGGCAAGATGAGCAGTTTAGAACATGCAAGGATACATTTTCTATTGGGACTATCCTGCCAGTGGTCGATTTTGCAGAAAACTACACTCTTCAACCACAAAATGAGATTTAGAGTCAATACTATCACTCAGACCAGGTCACCCTAATGGTCCATATCACCTATAGACATGGGGAAGATAATATTGAAGACAACAGGGTTATATTGAAGGAGTGTCACTTCTACATAAGTGATGACAGGTGTCACGACTTGGCATTTTGTACAACACAGCTTTCAAATGTTCTACAATCACTTGAAAGATAACAGTATACGGATGGAACAACATTGGATTTGGTCTAACGGTTGTGCAGTGAAATTCAAAAATGCCTATGTCTTCAAATGGTTGTATATGCTCCACAAAAGGCACAAGGTGCCACATATTTGGAACTATTTTTAGACCGGACATGGAAAAGGTGAACATGATGGAGTAGGTGTTTGCATAAAGACGGCAATACGCAGGCAAGAAATGAAGTTCACAAATGGACCTATCATCCGAGATGCAAAAACCATCATTCAATGGTGTGCTTCAGTCATGGGGGACGGAGCAAGAAGGCGGGAAGATCACTCAACCAAGAAAGCACATGTACATAGATATTTTTTTGAGGTGGTGGATGTAGATTGATCACAGTTATATGAGTGCAAGACGATCCAAGGAACTCATGCATTTCATTCAGTTAGAACATTGGATAATGCTATACTTGAAATGTGGACAAGGAAACTGTCATGTTTTTGTTGTCCATGCAGTAGTGGTGAATGGGACGAATGTGAATCCATGGATATGGTTGATAGTTGGGACCGTGTATCACTCCCCATTGGTAGACAGATAGATACAGAATTATCCCAGTTGGAGGAGGACCAATCAAGTATTTCACCAAACTATGAACACATATGAGATCTCGTACAACCAGGTTCGATTAATATTTTTATATTTTTGACAAATAGTTGTGTCTAATTAGTTGTGTATATTTTTTATATTTTTGACAACTAGTTGTGTCTAATTATTTGACTGAAACATTGGAACTATATTTTCTCCAAGGAACATATACGTAGCGGCTTCCCCGACACAATGCATGGCACACTGACTATTGGCTGGCATGTTGCTTAGAGGGGAAGCAAACCCTAAATGTCCCATTACAGGACTCTGAGGCCAATGATTTTCCGATTGGGTCGGTCGATGGTTATAAAGGGAGAATATTTGAACCAGGTTTCCCACTGAGCAAATAGAAAAGGGTATACATATGAAGATTATATACCAGGTGGAATTGTATACCATTATACAAACTTATTTATTGGCACAAACCTTAAGTTGCAAACAATTCCAAGGAAGAACTCATCAAAGCCACGATACTTATTGCTTTATTCCAAGCATGAGAGGTTAAAGGAAACCATTGGTATTCGAGGTGATCCTGATGGTCTAGTCGACTGACCATAGGTAGGTAATTTGGTATGTGGTTTGCATGTTTTATTGTGTACTATGTCATAGGTATGTGGTGTACATGTATGTTGTGATTTTGTTTTGTGGTCTCATTGAGTATTGCCATTAATATTTTGACTATTGCAGCCATACATTGATAGCTTGATAGATTTATAAATTACATAGACTTGGTACAACTTGATAAATTGCACAAGTTTCGTCATGGATTTGTTTTCTTGTTTTTTTCTCCCATTTAAGTAAACCATAATATCTGCATCCTCATGCTCATTTTCATGCTCACTAGCACCATCACCGTCTTCATGCTCATTATCACTATCCCCATGGTCATTGTCGCCATCACCATGCCACCATAAACATCACCACCGTGCTCTTCCTACCCATGCTGTCACCATCACCATCCCATTTTTCACCATAATATTCTCATCCATCATCCACACAAATATAACTGTTAGATACCTAATTTCATCACCCAAAAACCTAGAAACCTAGACACCCAAGACTTGATCATGGTGTCCATATTCAACTTGAATTCCAAACACTCCTATGAGAGGTATTTTTCCATGGTGTTTGAGCTCTGTTACGAAGAAAACATCCTATGGATTGGGGCAGACCACAACAGACAGATGCCTACCAGAAAATGACTCAATTCCCAATGCAATGCACTATATACATGACAATGCTAGGATAATGGATAAAAGACCAACCTTCAACCGGATGCTCGAAGCAGATCCCCATTGAAATTTCAACCTCTACACTTGAACCTGCAGATCAGTATCAACAACAAGTATAAGCAAGTGCATATAATATTTGAAAAACATTAGCATAATCAATAGTATGATCCATGATATTATAAGCAAATATAACCCAATGTAATTTAACAATATTCACAACATCAAATGGACGAGAAAACGAGTATTTCCATTAATGAATAACAAGAAGTACAATATACGACCTCTTGCCGGCAACCAATCTGAACCAATAACTGGGTCTCTCCACTTGTGCCTCCACGACTTCAATCCCCCATGCAATGGCAAACTCAAACTATGAAAGTAGTTTGGTAGGTGGACATAAGGAGTTCACAACAATAAGGATCAATGAGTGTAGACTCAAGTCATGGCAAAAATCCACTAGAGTTATCTTGCTCTCTCTTTCTCCTCCCTTCCATACACCATAAGAGCTCAATATATAGCCTTCCAAAGGTAAGTGAAAGGACACATTGAGGTGTTTCGGGGCATATGGAGGGCCAAAGGTCACCCTAAGACTGTTTTTTGGGAGTAAAAAGTAATTTTCTAATGATTTTTACCATTTTGCTTAGTACCCGCGGGCTATAGAGCTCAATATATAGCCTTCCAAAGGTAAGTGAAAGGACACATCGAGGCATTTCGGGGCATATGGAGGGACAAAGGTCACCCTAAGACTGTTTTTTGGGAGTAAAAAGTAATTTTCTAATGATTTTTACCATTTTGCTTAGTACCCGCAGGCTATAGTGGAACAGCTCGCGTGTACGCTGGCTATAGTGGAACAACTAGCGTACAAGAACAAAAATAGGGAAAAATGTGTTCCTGGAGGATAAAATGATGAATCTGAGTCAATGAAATGGATCCTGAAGGCCAATCAATGCTGATGCTCACAAGGTGGAAAATTACGCTGTAACAAGCTCAAGAATGTTAAGTTTGGAATTAAATCCATTGCCCCCCCAAACATGTTTATTCCTCAAAACTTATTTATAGTGACCAAAACCTAAAAGGTCAAATTCATAAAAAGTTTGCATGAGAGTTTATGGACAATGTGCTCCTGTTGGTCTATCCCAAACACACTTTCCAAAAATTACAACATTCAATTTTGTTGCTTGGTTTGGTTATATTATTCCCAAGGATGAATTTTCCATCTCTCCTTGAGACACTTAACCTAAATGAAATTGGAGGCACGAAATGGATATTGTGCATTTAAAGGACATGTCATTAGTTGCAATACATCTATTCCATAACGAAATGAAAATTGTGCATTGAATTAATGCTTAGCTCTGCTGACATTTAGTAATATTTTGTTTCTTTAATAAGAGTGTTGGCATAGATTTAGAAGGGAAACTCTAGCCATAAGTGCCCGGTGGATGATTTTTCAAAGTTGAACCCCATGTGCAAAAATTGCACACTCCCTTACTGAGCAAAACCCTAGTTTCCAAAATGGACCTACAAGATGACACCTGGGCCATAAGACTAGCAAACAGGGGCACCCCTAGCACTAACCCGATGTCCTGAATCCAACGGAGTCGATGGTTTGTCGATCCGAGCCACGGTCGTCATTCTATGTCTCGTTCCATCTCGCATCCAAAAGGCCTTCAGGGACACCTGTTGGATACCTACCGGGGGCATAGAATTCCAACCATGTAACAAAACCAGGTTCTGGGGAGTACTGCAAGTGTATCTAGGAAGGTTCCATCTGGGAACGCTAGCCATAAGTGCCCAGTGGATGATTTTGCAAAGTTGACCCCTGTGTGCAAAACTTGCACACTCCCTTACTGAGCAAAACCCTAGTTTCCAAAATGGATCTACAAGATGACACCTAGACCATGGGACCGGAGGAGAGGGGTGCCCCTATAACTATATCGATGTCCTGAATCCAACAGAGTCGACGGTTTTTCGATCCGAGCCACGATCGTCAGTCTATGGCTCGTTCCGTCTCGCATCCAAAAGTCCTTTAGGGACACTTGCTGGATACCTACTGGGGGCATAGAATTCCAACTGTGCAACAAAACCGGGTTCTGTGGATTCCTGCAAGTGTGTATAGGAAGGTTCCAATTGGGAACTCTAGGTATAAGTGCCCGGTGAATGATTTTGCAAATTTGACCCTCGTGTGCAAAAATTGCACACTCCCTTACTGAGAAAAACCCTAGTTTCCAAAATGGACCTACAAGATGACACTTGGGCCATGGGACAAGCAGAGAGAGGCACCCATAGCACTATCCCAATGTCCTGAATCCAACAGAGTCAACAGTTTATCTATTCGAGCCATGGTCATCATTCTATGGCTCGTTCTGTCTCACATCCAAAAGGCCTTCAGGGACACCTGTTGGATACCTACCAGGGGTATAGAATTCCAACCGTGCAACAAAACCAGGTTTCGAGGAGTCCTGCAAGTGTTTCTAGGAAGAGTTCCAACTGGGAACACTAGTCATAACTCCTCGGTTGATGATTTTTAAAATTTGACCCCAATGTGCAAAACTTCCACACTCCCTTACTGAGAAAAACCCTAGTTTCCAAAATGGACCTACAAGATGACACTTGGGCCATGGAGCCGTACCAGAGGGGAACCCCTAGCACTATCTGAATGTCCTGAATCCAACAGAGTCGACGGTTTGTCAATTCGATCCAAGGTCATCATTCTATGGCTCGTTCTGTCTCGCATCCAAAAGGCCTTCAGGGACACCTACTGGATACCTACCGGGGCCATAGCTTTCCAACCATGCAACAAAACTTGGTTTTGGGGAGTCCTATAAGTGTGTATAGGAAGGATCCAACTGGGAATGCTAGCCATAAGTCCCCGATTGATGATTTTTCAAATTTGACCCCCATGTGCAAAAATTGCACAATCCCTTACTGAGCAAAACCCTAGTTTCCAAAATAAAATAAAGATAAAGATAAACACCCAATAAAGATAAACCTTTCATTATTATCTATCCCCTAAACCGTAAACACCTACCTTCAAGGTGCCATAACAGGCATAGGTATTATCCATATTTCCTTTGTTGTCCTCTTCCTGAAAAATATGGCATTCAGCCAGTGTAGCATCTCCACTATCCATAGGTGGTTTATGTTTGAAAAAAAAATAAAAAAAAAAATTACTAGGAACTCAAGCTGCTCTTCAAAACTTAAAAAAAAAAAAACTAATATCAAAGAAAAGTTCCCAACAATGCAAATATGAATGAGTTCCCCCTCTTCACCTTTTTCTCTTGGAGTTTATGTTAGGTTCTCTCCATCTGGTCTGCACTTGCCACTTAGTCTGACAGGAATTATGGTCACTGAACAATTTGCTGCAGGTAAGAGTTATACTTAAACTGCTTAATTTGGTCTTAGAACCAGTGCGTATTTTGATTATGGTTTCGAACCATCTGATTCAACTTTATAGGTGAACCACTTATACTATGAAACGAGAACTTGACACAGTTCTCGTTTTTCTCTCCTAATTTTAGTAGCTATTTTTAGCTCCATTTAAAAAAGGGGTGATGCCAGTATCACACATTTTCATTTCGAGGCATTTTTTGGTACCTTTGAATTATCTTTATCGTAAAAAAAAAATTAATTTCTGTTTTCAGGTGCGTTTTTAGAAATTTAGCAAAATAACATACATTTTTAAGCAATTTATAATGAAAATCATATATATTTTGCATTTGTTTCTATAAAATAAGACATTTTTATGGACAAAATAAGACACTTTTATTGACAAAATTGTAAAAAAATCCAGAAAATAAAGACATTTAAAACCATTTTCAATCAATTTTCAGATATGTTTTGTATAAAAATGATACTATTTCATATTATTTTCCGAAAAGTGTCGATTCACATCAATTCAAGAAAAAATATACAAATTATTTGTAAAAAAGATATTTCAAACATTATATATAGAAATTTTATTTCTAAAATTAAGTTTGTAAGTCAAAACATACTAATATATCTTCTAAAAAAAATTGTCAAATTTAACATTTTCTTCAAAACATGAAACTAATCAACAATATCATGTAGGCCAAATTCATCATCTAAATTGGAATTTCCTGTAGCTTGGCTTTCCTCAGGGAGATCAATGTCCTCTTCCATTGGGTCTTCTATGTCTGCAAGA
The DNA here is from genome assembly GCA_027924585.1 of Larix kaempferi. Classification (NCBI taxonomy): domain Eukaryota; kingdom Viridiplantae; phylum Streptophyta; class Pinopsida; order Pinales; family Pinaceae; genus Larix; species Larix kaempferi. The sequence continues at coordinate 103,110 of BSBM01001920.1, forward strand.
TCCCCAAAGTGCTCCTTTCCAAACACCCCTCCTAAAGGGGGTTGAGGCTCTTTTGACATCTTTGCCACAACTGTTTCACTAAACTCTCCTTTCTTCAAACCAACTTCTTGCAGTTCATCTGGTAGAACTTGAATAGCATTAATTCTTTTCTTTATGTAACTGCATTGCAGTGGATCATTATCAATGGATATGCAATTTCTTCTTTTCTGTAAGGATCATGCTATTGTTGTACCTAATCACCAAAAAATAAAATAAAGTTAAGTCAAATAGCATAAAGAAGAATAAAACTTGATATATGCTTTCATATGTAATATGAGAAAGTTTACCTAAACCCAAGAACAAATCTAAGACCCAAACTCCTTCTCTTGAAAATGTATCTATGAGATAATTAATCAACGCTTGTGGCTTTTGATAGATGTTTACAGTCACTTGTTTCAAATCCCTTCATATGTTAATTTTTTTACCACGACATTATAACTCAACAACTGACTATGTTTTCCTCCACTCTTTTCATTGATTATAAGAGAATCATAAGTCTCATCTTTCGTACAAGTTGCAAGATGTATGCTTTCAATATCACTCAAGAATTGATCGATACTAGAGCTACGAACATTAGGCTTTTTCCTGTAACAAAAATATTAAAAAAAAATTATTTAACTTATCAATAAATATAATTGATTTATAAATTCAAAAACTTGATAATATAGTGCAAATATATTACCAATAAAGTTGCTTCCTTTTTTTCCCTTTACCCTTGAAGGCTGTCAACAACCCCCCTAATTGTGTATCTGAATGGAAAACAACAAATCTCCATAGTGGTGATGTTGTGACATCTACAAATCCCGAAACCACTTTATTGAATGATTGGTAAGTATAAGGCTCACAATCATAAGTAGTGTTTCAGATATTGTATCCATAAGGGATATCTGCAATCACTAATGCATACTCCTTTTTTGGGAACAAGTTTTGCAATGTCTGCACAGTCACCTAAAATGACTTTATATTGCACAGTGTCAAGCCCATTCCAAATATAATGATCAAGTGTATCATCGAGTTCAACACTTGCAAGACGTTGTCTCCTTTGTCGTTCTATTTTGGCTCTTTGGATATGAATTTTGAAGGACTCTGGTACTCCATCTATACCCCTCTTTGGCATCTTCAAATGAAAATTATCTCTATAAGTAATAAAATAGAAATGAATTGAATTAGAAAATAAATAAATTAAGATGTATCTTAGATCAACATACCTTGTTGAATGCAACTGTTAGCACTTAGGTTTTATTCTGGTTGTAAGAAAATAAGACCTAAGGTAACCTATTTCAAACCAAGCTTTAGGTAGAAGAACTAGCCATTTTCCCCACCAAAGAGGGCTCTCTCTTGATATATATGTGAAGGCTAAAATATTCAAAGGTTCTCTTGAAATTTCTCAAAAAATATTTTCTGGTCGAAAAGGTAAACAAGAAACATTGGGCATGGAGTCGAAGCTTTCAAATGTATAATAAACCAGTAAGAGACTTTCACCATACAGATTTACACAGAGGCAAGATAGTAATCATATTACAGTCAATTCGATTTTTCAGGTGGCGTAGAAAGAAATAAAGACATTCCATCAACAACAGGCATCTATCCAGGATGAATCTATTGTCAACTTTGGAGAATATAATGAATATTTAAATGCAAATAAAATGAGGCATAACCGACATGAATCTCAAGTTATTTCAAGTGCTCATTTAAATATGGAAGAAAAACACTATGGGAGATATAACGAAGAAGGTAAACATGCACATATAAAGATAAGGAGAATAACAGACTGCAAAACTGATTAACTCATGAATCTCTGATATCAAAAGATAGGTACCATCACTGTACTGCTTTTATTTCTCAAAAGATACTTCAAAACATACTTGTTTCTCAAAAAATTTCCAACCCTTTCAACAATGACCTCCATTGTTTTTTATACAAAATTTTCAGAAGAAGCTCCACATAACTGCTTCTTCTAACTAATAATTAAAAAGTTTAACTAAAAGATAACTGTCTTCGAGCAACCCATAACTGTCTTTCAAATAATATTACAAATTTAAAAATAAAAATGTCTTTTTGCCACTTGGCAAAACCTTTTAGATATCATCCTTTAGCCACATGGCAAGAGTTTCCAGTGCACCTAGGTATGAACAGAATATCTGGTTTTTCCGTACTTCTCCACATAATTCCATTGGTCAACCGTGGGTAAGTCATAATTTGTCATTTCCTTCACCAATACTCGCATCTCAATATGACCTGCATAAGAAACGGGAAGAAGGTTTGCACAAGTTGAAATTAGCATATTTAAAATTTCAAATTCCCTTGACATCTTCTCCATTAAAATTTTTCCTGTGAGCATATGATCTAGCTGCTGGAAATTTCGGTGATCCATCCTGATATCAAACAGTAATCTTTTATATTCATTTGGAGGAATTAATTCACTCTTTTCGTTCCAGAAAGCTGGGAATCCCTTATCAACTAACTTTTCAAATTGCTTTTTGAACTTGATTACTTCTTCCCTTATTTCTCCTGCTTTAGCCTCGACATTTTCAACATGTGAGTATTTGCCCAAGATCCTTCTGGCCCAAGTGATGACAGAAATTCTGTTCGTTATACTCATGGCTGTCAGGTCTGCCTCAGATAGACTGTTTAAAAATGTTATTGCTCTCTGGGCTATTTCTTTCGGCTTTCTATTTAGGCTCTCCCTGACTGCTCGACAACTTTCGAAGGCATCTTTGGCTACCTTTTCTTTAACTCTTATATAATCCAGATATGGCCTAAGTTTTTCAACCTCTTTAATGATCTGGTCCCACACCATATGTTTACACCCCTGCATAGCAGCTTGCCCTGTTACATGAGCTGCTAATCCTTTATTATTGTTGCTCAATTCCTGATTTTTTGCCTGCAAGGTTTTTATTTCTTTATCTTTTGCTTCATTTTCTTCTTTCAATTTCTGTATTTCTGTCTTTAACAATTTGATTTCATTATCTTTTAGACTTATTTGTGACATTGCCTGTAAAATTCCATCTACACTGGTCTTATCCTCTTCTGAGCCTGGCTGCACCTGCTGCTGACTTTTCTCTGCTAATTGTTTTCTTGCTGTGGCCAACTGTTCTTCTAAAATGAACCTTTCTTTTTCCCAACAATCCCTTTCGTTAGAAAGCTTTAACATCTTAGCAGTGACATCATTGACTTCGTTAGATAGTTCTTCTTTCTCTTTTTCTAAGACTGTCAATTCTGCACCTTGAATGAGTACAGTGTCTGGGATTTTTAATTTTCGTCTCAATGTTAAGATCACCTCTTCCTTCTCCTTGAGCAGTTTAGTGGCTGCATCTCCATCTTTATTAGTCAAATCTATTTGCAATTTCTTAATTTGCTGTTGTCGAGACTTATTCTCCGCCTTTTCCTGTCTCAACTGATTATTTAATTTGTCTACTGAATTCTTTAGTTTGTCTTCTCTCAATGTGGCCCCCAAATAGTCCGAGTATATGACCTCTCCAGCTTGTCTATGCAACAGAATTTTATCAAGGGCATTTACTTTTGACAAGTCTATCTTCATCTCTGAGATCTTGTTTTTTGTTACAACTGAAAATTTCGAAGAATTTTCTTTGATGTTCCTGCTGGTAAATAAGCTCACTTCATTATTTGATATATTCCTGACCTTTGGAAACAATTGACTTGTTTGCTTCGCGGATTCCTGTTTATTTTTACTATGTTCATCAAATACGTCCATGATATTCCTGGGTCTATTTACATCACCCCCTATAGGGGTTTCTTCAATGTTGTATTCCTTCACTGTAACCTCTGGTATTTCATCTTCTGTCGCTTTTGCTTCTTCTGAGATTGTTGTCAATTCTCGTGACTCATCGGTCTTCAATCTTTTTCCTTTTTCCGTCTCTTCATCATCAATGATCATGATGTCCTGTATAGGTCTTTTGGACCCCACTAATGCAGTATTTATTTCATTTTCAGTTTCCGCCGTTGCTTCTTCCAATGACATTTCTTTGTCGGACGTGTTTGGAATAATTTCTTCTTTGTATTCGAGCAGTTGGCTCTGTCTGCCATTCCTTCAACAATTTGATGATTCAGAGCCTTGATACGATGCTCAATTCTTCGTTTGGATATGATATTTAATGGGTCATATTCCATAGCTGCATCTGTCTCAAAATTCATGTCTTTTAACAACTTCTCTATATATACAGCAGCGTTCTTATTCTTTATTGTGAACGGACCTAATGTGAAAGGATATTTAATGTCCGTTGCTTGTCTGTGAACTAAAAAATTGTTGTCTTCTATAATCAATTTCTGTCTCAAGAATTCCAAGGAAAAAATCCTCAAAGTAAGGAATGCTGGTAACACATAGGGTTTATGCTTGAATCCATACAATATGACTACTGTACTATCTTTCGATAAAAACCAATCCCCTGTAGCATACTCTGTATTCAATTGCATTGATACCTGCATTTCCGGCAGTACTCTAGGAAGATTTTTTCCGAAAATCATCTTAAAGATCTCTGAGAGCATGTAGTTGATAAAGTTGAACATATTATTTTCCAGTGGAGTTGTGAAAACGATCTCTGGGAACTGTAATTCTTCCTAACTGGATACCATAATCATTCTCATTAAAAAGGCATGAAACCTGAAATGTCTATGCGTGGAAAAATTGACCATCTGGTCATGAATCCTTTCTGCTATGAATGTTTCAAAATTTAGTCGGGGAATTTGACTTTCGTCAATTCCCGACTGGACTATACTTATTCTGTACAATAAACTCAATTGAAACTCAGTTATATACAAATCCGTATCTAACCCTAAAACTACGGCCAACAGTGTCAAGACCAACTGAGTATTTTCATTAAAAAGATTGATATCTAAAGGGTAAGGGAGTTCCGAAATGCTAGTCTCTGGTCTGAGACACGTCGACAAAAACATTTCCCTATCACTCTGAGAAGCATGATGAAAATTTTCAATAATTGAAACCTCAGAAAAAACCTCAGGGTCCAAGGTTTGGGGCAAATCTACTTCCAGAGCTCTAATCAATTCGGCTGGCTTGATTTTGCAAATGGCTCTGGTTTTCTGGCTGTTCAAAACGACTCTTTCTTCCCGGGAATAATTTTCGGCACACCAGGAGACGAATTCTGGGAAAACAGGAAATTGGTCTGGTCAACAAGCTATCAGAGACGACTGGTGAACCCTATGGGGGTCTATACCCTCTTTTAATAACTCAGACAACTTAATTTTTACATCGGAGACCGGAAACCTAATTAGGGTATCGTAAACATCTTCATCTCTGTCTTCTAGGGCATCTTTTGACCTAAAAACGTCTATATCTTGTACAGTCTCCATTTAAACGCTTCTTTTAAACAAAATTCCGTTTAAAAAGTGTGACAGGTCACCAGTCCCTACCTGTAAGTGCTCGTTTTTCGCCTTCTGTCGCAATCGCCAGCTTCCACCAGTCTTCGGAGCTCTCCAGGATAACGACACATGCAAAATGCCGTTATGTGGAGCCCTTTCTTTTTATATAAGCCTTTTTAAATTATCCTCCTTGCACCTTTATGAACGCGGGTCATATCCAGCCGTTGATCTTCGAGGCTTTGTTTTGGTCCGTCAGATCTCGTCTCCCTTTATTCCACTAGTGGTATCCGCGATCGAAAAGGATGTTTCCTTTCTCGGTCAGCTCCCCGCGCGGATACACCACCTGTTGACACCTGTTATGGTGGTTTATTCTCCGCGATCGCTTTTCCTTATGTCCCGTATACATGTTCCTGGCCGCGGATGAAACGCTGGCCGTTGATTTTATTTAGGTATGTATCAGCCCTCCAATCCTTACAAAGTATAACGCCACGTGCCATGGCCCTACCAAACCATTTCCTGTTCGCCACGTGTTGTGTCCCATCTTTCCACGTAAGGTATCTTTCCACATTTCCATAATGGGTGGTTCCGCGCGGTGCTATAGTGGTTTCTGATACCACTTTATCCATGCGCGGATGAATGAATATCAGACACGTGCCTTGGTGGTATTATGTCCGCTACCACCTTCCACCGTTTGTTGACGATTACATTGGCGACGCATGGGTTGATATTGACCGTTGATCTTGATCTATAATATCTCCGCCGACGGAACTTGACTGGGGCTTAACCCTTACATATATTAGCTAGCGGACTTTATAAATATGGGTTTTTCTTTTATAATTTTATATAAAAGCCTTCAATTCAACCTTTTTTGTGATGATTTCTTCTCTTAGGACCCTTTAGCAAAAATTTTAGGTTTCCTCAGACCTGGTGTCAACAGCAACAAAAAATTGTTTTATAGTTTGTATCGAGCTTGAGTTTGGATAGTTGCATTTGACATCATCCCGACTCTTCTCATTCAAAATTATAACCATCTCCTCTTGTATTTTCATGTAGACCTTGTGACTAGACAATGAAACAATAAATGGCGTTTACAATCATATATAATAATATAACAGAATACATAGAACATAACAAAAATGTAACTCAAGAACAAAACATTGTACCATTAAAAAAACTATCAACTTACTTGTCAAATTCACTACACATTTCCTCCATGGATAATTCACCTGACTTTACCTGTGATAGTATTGTAGTTATTAATATTTCATCCTTCACACCTTGTATTGTTCTCCAAGGTGTAATAGTGATGTCTTTTGGCAGACTCTTGACATCAGGACCTTCCTTACCATCGCTCCATGGAACAACTCTACTTTTTTTCACTTTCTGGTTTTTTAAGCCAATATTCTCCCACAAGCTAAATATGTCATATTCAATCAAATCCCATGTTTTCCCAACTCTTAATGCCAAATGGAAAAAAGGATCTACAGCTCTGAATGCATCACTTTCTTTGGCATTTTTTTTGTTTCACATTATCCTCTTTAATAGGGAGACCTATTTCCAGACAACATTGTTTTCGAAAACTTGCATCAACTCTAGATTTATCCCCACCACATGTTTGCACAAAATTCACTATGGATAAATCTCACCCTTTGAATAAATGTCATTGTCAACCTATATTCATTATCCGTGTTATGATCCCATGCCAACAACTTTGCTTCTACATTTGTTAAACCAACATAAATGATGCATTTAACTGTTTCAAAAATAATGTTATTGGGATATTCTTGCATCAACTCTCTTCTTGCCTCTGCAGAATGATTACCCCCAAGAACATAATATGTGTAATGAAAACATCTTGTTTGATCAAATTCATCTCTAGTAGGAACATCTTGCGGGTCAACAAGGACAAAGTAGTCAACCACATGTGCATAGGGATTGTGCCTTATCAATGCTTTCAAGTTGTGAATATGCAAGTGATGTGGTTTTCTAATTATAAATTGATCTTGTCCTTCTGTAGGTCTATAAAGTTGATTCACATTCAACTCAAATGTATGTCCATTTTTAACCAAATTATCCCTCCGCAATCAATCTCGAATGGCATTTTGTGTTGTCTTGACAATGCCATCCTCTACATCAGCACCTGGAGTAATGATTTCCTTACTGCCACCAGAATTTTCACTCTCAAATTTAGGAATAACATTGGTTTCAGTAACAACAGATCTCCTATTTTTTTGATTTGAAGGGGTTCCTTCTAAATCAATAATTCCTTCAATAGGAATCGAGGCACTCTCAACCATATTTTTTTTACGAGAGTTTTTGTTACTCTTACTAGCAGGATTAGCAAGTTCATTTGCAACAATTTCATCATGTTTAGTTGGGCGAGATGAAGATTTAAATATAACCCTTCTAGGTACCTGATTTGATTGTCGAATGCTCTTTCCCCTTTGTGCTTGTACTTCTTCAGTTTGAACATTTGACACTTGTTGCTTCTTCCTTGTTTCTGGTCCCTTTTGAATAGAGGCATTAACGACATCCATAGGATCATCCTCCGTATAATATATTCCATTCAACATTTTTGAAATCGAAATGGAAAAATCTTGCAAAATAAAAACATTAACGTGCTAAATCTATTACATTGTGGTATTCAAGTTATAACAAAACTAATTTGAGAATAATATCAATATTCAAACTTACACTCCCGCTGTCAATTTCATGCACAGCCGCTTGACAAAAATCTGTGAAATTTTCTTGAACATTATATTTTGAAATCTTCAAAGCATATCAGATTTTGGAAAAGGTTTTGGCTTGTTTCACTTGTGCATAAACAATATCTGTACCCGGCATAACACATATATCTCTCAGCAATCCCAATATATGGTAATCTGATTGGATATATGGAAATGCAGAAGAAATAAGAGAATGCTTTCTGGTTTTTCTTGATTCTTTTCCTTTAGATGCCAATGATACTCTCTTCTGTCCTCTTCTGCTACATGTTTCCATTCTCAAACATTCTTCATTTTTAAATCTTCAAAGGTAAGAACTCCGTCTTGGGGCTCAACATTCTCAGATGCCTCAACTATTTTTTTCGATGCAATCATCGCCGCTCTTGATCCAGAAACGTTTACATATATCTTTCTTGATGCCATTGTCCCTATATCCAAAATGTAGAATTTTAAAATACAATCAACACAAATATTCACTATAGACTGGATTTGAAAAACATTTTAAAAAAATTTAAAATATTTTTACATTCATAATCACTGCTTTTTATGTTTTGAAAATTATTTTAAAAAATGTAAACCTACCCCTAACCCCCCTAAAATATATAATAATTTATTTGAAAAAAAAAACTTAAACCTACCACCACCACTACCACTACCCCTACCCCTAGCTATATAATAAAAATTAAAAAAAAAACTTATTTAAATCTAACCCCCTAACAATATAATAATCAATTTTAAAAAACAAATAAAACTAACACACCCCTAACAATTGAATAAAAAATAAAAATAAAAAATTAAACTAACCCACCTACCCACGAACAATATAATACATTTAAAAAAAAATTAAAACAAACCCCCTCTCTAACATCATAATAAAATAAATTAAAAAACAAATTAAACTAACCCCTAACAACATTATAATAAAAAATTTAAAGAAAAATTAAAAACAAATTTAACTAACCCCTAACAACATTATAATAAAAAATTAAAAACAACTTAAACTAATCTAACAGCATTATAAACTAACATTTACAAAAAAAATTAAAAACAAATTAAACTAACAGATTTAAACTAATGTTGTTATAATTAAATTTTTTTAAGAAATTTAAAAACAAAATAAACTAACCTAACATTATAATTAAAAATAAAACTAATTAACTATATACTAACCTCACTAACATTATACAAAATTAAAAAAAACTTAAAAACAAAATAAAAGTAACATTATAAAAAATTTAAAAAAATACAAACGATACAAAATTTTAAAATAAATTAAAAACAAAATAATTAAAAAATAAATAAAACTAACTAAACCTTACATTATATAAAAAAAAAACTATATATAATAACAAATCAAACTATACAACATTTAAAAAAAAATTAAAACAATACAAAAATCAAACAATACAACATTTAAAAAAAAAATTAAAACAAAAATTTAAAAACAATTAAAATATCAACCTATACAACATTTAAAAAAAATTAAAAACAAAAAAATTAATACAAAAATTAAAAAACAATTAAAAAAACTATGCGGGCTATGGAGGTGGTGGAAGGGAGGGCGGCGGGGGTGGTGGAAGGGAGGGCGGCGAGGGTGGTGGAAGGGATAAGGGAGGAAGAGGAGGAGGTGGATCTAGGCTACACGAGGAGGTGGAAGGGAGGGAAGGGGAAGGGGGCATGGGGAGGGAGGATGGGGGAGTGGAGGACCAATCAGTCGCTGAGGGAGAAAGGAGGAGGAGGAGGTGGAGGAGGGGGAGTTGGGCGGCGGGGAAAGGTGGAAGGAAGGATGCAGGGGGAGGCGAAAGTGTGGTGGTGTCGGGAGGAGGGAGGAGGGGGAAGGGGAGGGGAGCAGAGTGGCGGGGGAAGGGGGGTGTTAAGAGGGAGGAGGGGAAGTGGAGGGGAGCAAGGAGGTGGAGGGCACGAGAGCACCGCCGACTTAGGCGCCAAAGGGCTTCCCCTCACAAGCGACGCAATGCCCAGTATCGCGCCGCTCGTGAGGGGTGGCCCTTTGGTGCCCAAGCCGGCGGTGCTCTCGTGCCAGCTCCGTCGGCTTGGGTGCCAAAGGGCCGCCCCTCACGAGTAGTGCGATTCCCAGTATCGTGCCGCTCGTGAGGGGCGGCCCTTTGGCCCCAAGCCAGTGGTGCACTCATTCCCCCCACCTCCTCCCTCCTCCCCGCTCCCCTCCACTTCCCCCTCCTCCCTCCTCACGCCCCCTTGCCCCGCCACTCGACTCCCCTCCCCTTCCCCCTCCTCCCTCCTCCTGGAACCATCGCACTTCCCCCTCCCCCCTCGCCCTCCCTTCCACCTCCCCCTCCTCCTCCTCCCTTCTCCCTCCGCAGCCGTTTGGCACCCCACTCCCCCATCCTCCCTCCCCGCGCCCCCTTCCCCCGCCCTTCCTTCCACCTCCCCATGCCTCCCAACTCCACCTCCTCCTCCTCCTCCCTTATCCCCCCCGCCGCCCTCCCCTTCCCCCTCCTCCCCTGCCGCCCCCCCCCTTCCACCTCCCTCGCCGCTGCCCACCTCCCCTCCAGCCATTGTATTTTTTTTTTAATTTTTTTGTTTTTAAATTTGTTTTTAAATGTTGTATAGTTTGATTTTTATTATATATAGCTTTGGTTGTTTTTTAATTATTTTGTTTTTAATTTATTTTAAAATTTTGTATAGTTTGTTTATGTTTTAATTTTTAATTTTTTATAATGTTATTTTGTTTTTAAGTTTTTTTTAAATTTTTTATAATGTTAGTTTGGTTAGTGTATAGTTACTTAGCTTTTTTTTTAATGTTTTTTTAAATTTTTAAGTATAATGTTATCTTAGTTTATTTTGTTTTTAAATTTTAATTTTTTTTCTCCTTGGAAAAAGTCCGTAATTTTATTTCAAAAAGATGATCAAAATTACATATTGCACATGTAGTAGAATCAACAAGGATCCCTACATTTTCACATATTTCTGTCCCATATAAGCAAAAACAACAGCTTAATAAGAGCTGAACCAAAAAAGAGAAACCCAAAGAAAAACTTCACCACAAGAAGATGGAGAAGACGTCTTCAGCTTCCATCAACCGAAACCCTCTACAGAAGAAATAGTAGATCCAAGTTTGTGGATGAGCAGCAAACTCAATGGATCTCCCAAACCGGCGAAATCAGCCAGCATCTCCTGATGAAGAAAACGGCCAGACAAAAACCAGAGCACCGCCGTAGATGTGCTCCGCTTGTGATCTATGCATCCAGCCGCATAGAACCGCCATTAGCCTGCCGAGAGCCCTGAAGCTTCTTGGCGATTTAAAAGATGGGTCAAGAAAACCGAAATATAGGTGCACGGCACCAGGTGCCAAGAAACTCCGGAAGAGTTCTCTGCGGCCTACGTCTTTTTCGGGAGTTCTTTAACAAGAAATCTCTGTAGTTTTTTATACGCCCGAAATTCACCACGTAACCGGCTAATGGTCGAGTTCTTCAAACAGAAGCCCTCTAAATGTCTAGCAGACAAGACAGGAGCCTCTTACAGAGTAGCAAGTCGAGAGCACCACCGGAAGACTGTTACAGGGCCACCATGGCCGCCATGGCCGCCGAGCGAGAGCTCGGATTCCATTCTTCCAATCCCTGGTCAGATCTGGACGAAGGAAATCAAGATCGCCGCTTCCATCGAGTAGCAGCCGCCGTCAGGAGTTAGCATCCGCCGTCGAAGAAGATTATTGCCGCCGAGAAAGAAGATCCGCCGTCCTCCAAGCCCTAGGCAGCAACAGTAGGTGAATAGGGCTCAGATCTGGACGAAGGAAACCAAGATCGTCGCCGCCATCGAGTATCAGCCGCCGTCAGGGGTCCGCCGTCGAAGAAGATTAGCTTGCCGCCGAGAAAGATGATCCGCCGTCGAAGAAGATTAGCTTTCCGCCAAGAAAGATGATCCGCCGTTCTGAGGGGCGGCTGGGCCAAGCCCTGGCCGCCCAAGCTACAGCAATGCTTCGCTCCAAGAACCGCCTTCCTCCCTCTCCTCAGTCTTTTTAAATTTTAATTATAACCACATTAGTTTAAATTTTTTAGTTTAAATGTTAGTTTAATTTGTATCTATTTTTTTTTTAAATCCAAAGCTAATATTCGTGGGATAGGGAGCATTTTTTTAAACCCAAATCCTTGCCTCGATTAATAATACATGAATTTAAGAAAAAAACACATTTAAAAAATATTTAAATAACTAACCCGGAAAGTGGTAGAGCCTCCTCTCTTGAAAGTGCTATAAGATCCTCTTTGAAATCTCCTTGTTCTTCTTCAAAACCTTCGTGAATTGCTCCAAAGACTAAACGATCATGTATTAATAAGAAAGATTAGGTTTAAGGCATACCAAAATTGTAAAAGAATAAATCCATAAAGCCATAAAACATTACCAAATTAATAAAGGCATAAAACAAACATTACCAAATTAATAAAGCCATAAAACAAACATTACCAAGTTAACAATAAAACTAACTAATTTATTAAAAACAGAAAAAGAAGTAACCTTGAAAGTGTTACTAAATTGTTCCAAATTAAATGATGAATAGTAGGAAATCTAACTAGTTTATATAGCCTATATTACATTTAACATTAATTGTTTTAAGAATGTGGGATTAAAAAAACGAAATTAGTTAGTGAATTATTATTAAACTTATATAATTAGTTTATACATTATTTCAATTTTTTTTGTATCATAAATTCGTGTTTTTTACTAGTTTTATGAATGTGGACTGTAATTTTTAAGGGAAAATTTGGAGGGAAAATTTTGAATGAAAATTTTGGAGGGAAGTTTTGGAGGGAAACATTTGGAGGGAATTTTTTGGAGGGATATTTTCATTCTCATAGCTATAAGAGTGTTAGTTGACAGTTGCACCATTCTACTTTTTGGTGAGGAATGTGGTAAAATTTCATTGTCTTATCTATTAAGATTTTTCTATATTTCTAGCTTTTAGTGAGAAGTCATGGACTTATCTGAATTAAATTCCATTGTCAATGAAGAGTTGTATTGTTCATCTAGCCAAGATACTGGCAATGCAAGCAATGTGATCAAGCATGTTATTCAAGAACTTCCTAATTATGAAGATTTTTAAAACAATACTAATGAAGGGAAAGAATGTGATGATGATGAAGAGCTTCCTCCAAGTGGGGATCCTGAAGACAATAAGCAAGATGATGACAATTTTCCTCCCAGCGAGGATTTTGATGGGAATAATGATGTTTTTTTCCGAGCATGCATGTACAGATAATGTTGATGGTTTTCTTCATAGCAATGAATCTAATGGAACGAATCATGATTTTCCTTCAAGCGAGGATTTTAATGGGACCAATGATGATTTTTCTCCCAGTGAGGATTTTTATGGGACTAATGATGATTTTCCTCCAAGTGAGGATTTTAATGGGACAGATGATGATTTTGGTGAGGAAGAAGACATAAATAATGTTGAAGATGATTTACGTCCAAGCGAGGATTTCAATGGAACTGATGACGAGTTTCCTCCAAGTAAGGATTTCTATGGCACCAATGATGAGTTACCTCCAAGCGAGTATTTCAATGGAAACGATTGTGACTTTCCTCCAAGTGAGGATTTCAATGACATGGGTGATGAATTTACTCCAAGCAAGGATTTCAATGACAACGATGATGATTTTCCTGCGAGCGAGGATGTCAATGGCATCGATGATGATTTTCCTCCAAGCAAAGATTTTAATGGCACCGATGATGATTTTCCTCTGAGTGAAGATTTCAATGGCACTGATGATGATTTTTCTCCGAGCGAGGATTTCAATGGCACAAATGATGATTTTCCTCCGAGTGAGGATTTCAATGGCACAAATGATTATTATCCTCCGAGCGAGGATTTCAATGGCACCGATGATCAGTCTGTTGACGATGAAGCCAAAAATGATGAAGACAATGATTCTCATCCAAGTAAGGATGTTACAGGCACCAATGATGAAGACAATCATTCTCCTCCAAGTAAGGAACTTACAGGAACCAATGATGACAATGTTGAATCTGAAGAGTTCCCTTTCAGTGAAGAAATTCGTGGCATAAATAATGTTGATGGTGGCATTGATCTGTCAACAATTGAACAACTGCTTAGTGATTATGAAAATAATTTTCATACTAAATTTGTTGATGAGATTTTCAATGAGGGGGGTCATATGCATCACAATTAAAACATTCATTCTAATGAGGATGTTGTTGCAGACATAATGGTCCAGAAAATGCAGCGACATAATCCAACACAGAGTAGGATTAAGTGTAGGACTAGACCTTTTTATGTCGATCTGAAGCATTCCAGTTATACAAGGTCTAGGAAAGAATTGCTCACAAGTCCAAGTTCCATTATTCCTTTGATTTCGAGTGAGTGTTGCCACAAAAGTTGGTTGAAAATTTTAGGCTACAATGATGCCTTGGAGAAAAGGAAGATGTATTTATCAATGAACAAAAGTATGGAAAATTCCTATTTAGTGGTGTGCATGATTTCTACTATGACAGGTTATGATTATCACATTGGAAAAATTATGCTTTGTAGAAAGGCATTCAAACGGATTCACTTAATAGGTAATCTTTGATTATCAAGTATGCAGGCAAGACTAGAAAAGGATCTTACATTTTATTCTGATGATTATCAGGGACGAATCACTGGGCCATCAACACACATTGCAATATCATGGATGCATGATTTATTTTCCAAGCATGGAGAGAGTATGCCAAATAGAGAAACAATACACATTCCAGATAATTTCACAAGGTAGAAAATATACAACTTATACAAGGATTATGTTCAAGGTGGTCAAGGAAATGGCAACTTCATCAGATATGCATATTTCACAAGAGTGTGGAAAAAGAAGTTCAACAATGTCCGCATTCCAAAGAGGTCAAGGATGGGAGTCTGCAGTACATGTGCTTCTCTGAAAGAAAGAAGGGATAGAAAGAGGTATGTTTAAAAAAAAAAAATCTTTAGATAAATGTCAATTATTAAAGCTACTTAACAAAAAAAAATTGTTCTGTTGTTTGTAGATTCCATAATCAATGCACTGCAAGAACATTGCAATCAGCAATCAAATAAATGACAAAAGTTGTACAAACATCTCAAGAAGTGTTATGATGCTCCACATAAGTATATGGGTTTGATAATTGATGGCATGGATCAGAAAAAAAAACACTCTTGCCACATTTTTTCCGTGTGCCAAAGCATTTAAAGGAAGAAAATTTTATTCAGTTTCACTTGGTTGGGTGTATGGTTTTTAATGGTCAAATGATTCCAAGGTTTTACTTTACAGCTCCAAATATCCACAATGATGCAAATTTGACCATCACCATAATTCACCATGTCATTACTCATTGGCCTGGTGATCTTCCTGAATTTCTATATCTACAATTGGACAACACAAGCCGAGAAAACAAAAATCAGGCCGTGTTTGGTTATCTAAGCATGCTTGTTGAATTGAGAATTTTCAAAAAGGTAAAAGTTGGTTTCCTTCTTGTTGGCCATACGCATGATCATATTGATCAAATGTTTATCCATTTTGCAAGGACATTGAGGAGGAAGAAAGTCGGGATCCTACCACCATTGATTGAAATTGTAGGAAAAGCATACCATCCAGAGCCTATTGTAAAGAAATTGGAAGAAATTGTTGACACGCGAAGATTTATTTTTGGATCGCATGGTGAAGAAAGGTGCATTGAAAAACTTAATGACATTAGATTTCAGCATCAATTTCGTATAAAAAAGATTGATGGAAAAACGCTACTGTGGGGCAAGAAGTACTCAACTAGCACAAAATGGGGGCCTTCATCAGGTTTGGCATTTCTGAAATTCATCCCAGATCGTCAAATGTATACTTCAAATTTATTGTTATTTCAATCATCTGCAGAGATTCATAATGCAAGGAGACATAGTAGATATGTTGATTCTTCTCAATGCTTGGAATAAATCAAAAATTCTATCGAAGATACATATGAGTACTTTGATGTTGTTGATTCTGTTTGGTGGGAATCTTTTTTCATGGCGCAGATTGACATAATTTCAAACTCTACGAATGGAGATATATATTTGAAGACTCCATTTGCTTGGCCAGAAAGTTTATCAAATGAAAACAAGGTAACAAATGTTGAACCTCGAGCTGTTGAGTTTTCTCAAATAGAGGAAAGATAAATGTATTCGGCTCTAGAAGATCATCCGCAAAGCATCAAGAGATGGAAGACCTTTATAGGGGCTCAGTACTAGATATCAAGGAGGGTTGCATGATTGCATTTTTGGCTACAAATGATGCACGTCAGTATCCATTTTGGATTGCAAAAGTTATGAAGGTCAATAAAGAAAATGAAGAAGTAGTATCAGTAGAAGTACATTGGTATGCAACATATACACACCCATTTGATGGTGTGTACAAGGCATAGATGGTGTTTGAGAAAAAGGTTTGCAGAAAGAGAAAAAGAAAGGGTCAAAAAATAAATCGTCGCCACATTGACACCTTGAAATTAGAGGAGGTTGATATACTTGTTTATGATTTCAAGTTGACAAAGAAAGACACTCTTCGCTCCAAGACTATAGAGATTATCAAGAGGTTGCTTCCAAAACTAGAAGTTGCAAGAAGGGAGTCTGTTAAAGCAAGCCGTAGATCTCGAAGGAATGTGACATTTTAAATGATGGGCATAGATGTAGACTCAGATGGTGCACCCATTGATAATAGAGAAGAATATGGGTCATGTACATCTTCATCCAATCCTTCATCTATACAAAATGTAGATGATGATAGGGTGTCAGAATCCATGGATGAATTTGAATAATTACACATTAAGCATTTTAGATGCTTTTTATTAGTATGATGTTTGTAATTGAAAATCTAGAGGAGTTTTTGAATATTTATATGAACCATTTGATCTTGTATGGTCTAATATATTATTTCATTATGAAACACATCATAATTTCTTTTTTTTATATGGTTAGAGTGATGAAATTATTTATGAAATTTGTTTTTTTGTTTAATATGCAAGTTTCCAAAAAGTTGTAATTTATCTCTTGAAGGAAATAACTTTTTTCCAATTTAGGGGTTGATTTTAAGGTTTTTGTAAACAACAGTATGGGATGTTTAGACCATGGCCCTATTTTTTACCCTGAAAAAAAATACGCATATACTGGTATCACCACTTTTTATTTGGGGGTTGTTTTAGATGTTTTTTTTGCAAAAATCATCATTTTTATGGCTAGAGTTCTCGTTCATAGTATATAGTTCTCGTTTCATAGTATAAGTGGTTGGTGGACTAGAGATCGATCAACCTTTTATGGCCTACCCACCTAAAATTTTTAACCGTCGAAACTAACCCGATAGAGTCACAGGGGTATTATTTCTCAAATTCATTTAAGTGGGTTGAGTGGAGTATTTCGGTCTTTTTAGGACCCAGACTAGCCAGTTGGTCGAGCCTGCTTGCACATCATCGATATCTTAGTCCAAAAATTATCTGATTTTAAATAGAGGAGCATGAGTGCCTTTGAACTAGGAAGAGGTAAAATGAGCTAGGTTGAGGTCAATAAATGTTGTATTTTTTCACACAATCTAACGGAAAATGGTCACGGAATTAGGCGGGATAACTCCCTCAAAACAATATCCAGCACAGATCTACAAAATGGGGTTAAGGGAGGGAAACAAATTTCAAAACAAGTAACAATATTCACTTTATACAGAGTATAAATTATTGCTACGTGGAAGCTTCTCGTAAATTGAGATCATATTGGCAGCCTCCCCTATTAATTTATATGATGTTGCAAGGATTTTGTAATGTGACAAGGTTTTTCTCTATGCTCCGAACATGGAAGCCATTAACTAATTAATTCCACCATTAAATGCAGTGTAAGCATACCTATAATGCCATAAAGGAAAGAGTTCATCATTTAAAGCATCAACGTACCATATGTTCAGTAAGGGAGTGTGCAGTTTTTGCACACGAGGGTCAACTTTGCAAAATCATCCACCGGGCACTTATGGATAGCGTTCCCAGCTAGAACCTTCCTGGACACCCTTGCAGGACTCCCCAGAACCCAGTTTTGTTGCAAAGCTAGAATTCTATGCCCCTGGTAGGTATCCAGGAGGGGTCCCTGAAGGCCTTTTGGATGCGAGATAGAATGAGCCATAAAATGACGACCATGGCTCATATCGACAAACCGTCAACTCTGTTGGATTCAGAACATTGGGATAGTGCTATGGGTGGTCCTCTCCATTGGTCCCATGGTCCATGTGTCATCTTGTAGGTACATTTTGAAAACTAGGGTTTTGCTCAGTAAGGGATTATGCAATTTTTGCACATTGTGGTCAAATTTGCAAAATCATCAACCGGTGACTTATGGCTAGACTTAGCAGCTGGAACCTTCCTAGAAACACTTGCAAGACTCCCAAAAACCCATTTTTGTTGCACGGTTGGAATTCTATGCCTTCGGTAGATATCCAACAGGTGTCCCTGAAGGAATTTTGGATGCGAGACAAAATGAGCCATAGAATGACAATCTTGGCTCAGATCGACAAACCGTTGAATCCGTTGGATTTAGGACATCGAGATAGTTCAAGGGGTGCCTCTCTTCACCGGTCCCATGGCCCAGGTGTCATCTTGTAGGTCCATTTTGGAAACTAGGGTTTTGCTCAGTAAGGGAGTGTGCAATTTTTGCACACGGGGGTCAAATTTGCAAAATCATCCACCGGGAACTTATGGATAGTGTTCCCAGTTGGGACCTTCCTAGGAACACTTGCAAGACTCCCCGTAACCAGGTTTTGTTGCATGGTTGGAATTCTATTCCCCCGGTAGGTATCCAGTAGGTGTTCCTAAAGGCCTTTTGGATGCGAGACGGAACGAGCCATAGAATCATGACCGTGGATCGGATCCACGAACCGTCAACTCCATTGGATTTAGGACATCGGGATAGTGTTAGGAGCGCCCCTCTCCATTGGTCCCATGGCCCACATGTCATATTTTAGGTCCATTTTGGAAACTAGGGTTTTGCTCAGTAAGTGAGTGTGCAATTTTTGCACACGGCGGTCAAATTTGCAAAATCATCCACCCGAAACTTATGGCTCGCATTCCCAGCTGGAACCTTCCAAGACACACTTGCAGAGCACCCCGAAACCCGTTTTTGTTTCACAGATGGAATTCTATGCCCTCGGTAAGTACCCAACAGGTGTCCCTGAAGGCCTTTTGGATGCGAGACAGAACGAGCCATAGAATGAAGACCGTGGCTCGGATCGACAAAACGTCGACTCTGTTGGATTCAGGACATTGGGATAGTTCTAGGGGTGCCCCTCGCCCATGGTCCAATGGCCCAGGTGTCATTTGTAGGTCCATTTTGGAATCTAGGGTTTTGCTCAATAAGGGAGTGTGCATTTTTTGCACATGGGGGTCAAATTTGCAAAATCATCCACCGGGTACTTATGGCTAGTTTTTCCAGCTGGAACCTTCCTAAACACACTTGTAGGACTCCCAGGAACCTGATTTTGTTGCACGGTTAGAATTCTATGCCCCTGGTAGGTATCTAGCAGGTGTCCCTAAAGACCTTTTCGATGCAAGTCAGAAGGAGCCATAGAATGATGACCGTGGATTGGATCAACAAACCGTCGACTTTGTTGGATTCAAGTCATTAGGATAGTGCTAGGGATGCCCCTCTTCACCAGTCCCATGGCCCAGGTGTCATCTTGTAGGTCCATTTTGGAAACTAGGGTTTTTCTCGATAAGGGAGTGTGCAATTTTTTCACACGGGGGTCAAATTTGAAAAATCATCCACCAGGCACTTATGGCTAGCAGTCCCAGCTGGAACCTTCCTAGACACACTTGCAGGAATCCACAGAACCCAGTTTTGTTGCACGGATGGAATTCTATGCCTTTGGTAGGTATCCAGCTTGTGTCCCTGAAGGCCTTTTGGATGCGAGATAGAACGATCCATAGAATCACGACCGTGGCTCAGATCGACAAACTGTCAACTCTGTTGGATTTAGGACATCGGGATAGTGCTAGGGGTTCCCCTCTCCGCCGGTCCCATGTCCCAGGTGTCATCTTCTAGGTCGATTTTGGAAACTAGGGTTTTGCTCAGTAAGGGAGTGTGCAATTTTTGCACATTTGGGTCAACTTTGAATTTTTTTGATTTTGATTCTAGAACTAGACATTCAAAGAGTGGCACTGAAACCTACCACACTGCACCCTTGGTATATTTCTATGTCCTTAGTGTGCCACATCATTTAACAACTCCTTAGTGTTCCAGTATATTTGGATTTTGAGTAATTAATGTCATTTTTAAGAATTCAAAGTTCCAAATAAAAAATGGAGGCAACATTTCATCGATGATATCCCTCTGATTTTTGCTAGCTTTGTTAGATCAAATTCCCCATGAAAATTTGCCATCAAGCTATGGGGGAATACTTTCCAAATCACATTGAACAACCATTACATCTTCGTTTGTATCAATCAAGAAAATTCAATTTTAAATACATTTTCATATGAGGATAATCCATCCTTTTTACAAACATAGTACCATGAACATCTTATTTTCCTTCATCAAAATAACATTATCAAGGAATATCATTAAACTAGTTAGGTATTTCATTTTCCATGGATTCTGTATGCTTACTTTTGCATTATGACAAGTGGAAAATGGACATATGAAATAGGTAAAGCACAAACCAGGGTCTTACATACTAGGGTTTAGTAAGGATAGGGTTTATATCTTTAACGATTTTATGAGAGTGAATTCAAGACCAGCTATTGGTTAGAATATTGGAACAAACTAGGGTCTTACAAACTAGGGTATATTTGTTACATATATTTGACCATATGTACATGAAGGCCCAATGAATTTTATTACACTTTAGTTCATGCATTCCTTGCCATTGTACTTGATACTTTGCCATTTTTGTTAGCATGCTAGAGTAGGCACACTTCAACCAAACTGCATAGATGCTCGTTTACGTAGCATTTGATGAAATATGGTAGCATTGATGAAATGTGTAGCATTTATTAGACTTCCTCTTAGTTTCTGAAAATGTCATAGGATTACATTGATGATATATGTAGCATGTTAATATTATGACAGAGGTTATTCAAACATATTTTGACTTATTTCATGCATGTGCTAAGTTCAATGAACTGTTGAAACATATTATTAGTTTTTTCCATTACGATAATGTTTTCATAACACAATGGTGAGATGTTACTTGATCAATGTGCAATAAATGTAAGAGAATAAATATTGCTTAAAATTTAATTATATAAATTTAAATAGCATAATTTATCAATGTGGTTCAGAGATAAATCATCACAAGCACAAGTGGAAACTCAAGAGAGAATATGAAATATATTGTATCATGCATTGATAGTCGAATGTTTGTAATACAAAATATGGCAAAGTAGTCGGCCCTCAAATGGCCTGTCAATGTAAATGTATCCCTAAGTACAACAATGTGTACATGTACATGTCAAAATACGTATATACAAGACTATGCAACATCAAAAATCAATCTTTCACTTGTTTTTCCCTGACTTTCCTCTATCGACCATCTCCCTGGGATCGCTCTGCATCTTAGGAGTCTAGAAAAAAAAACATTATTTTTATCAAATAATTGCAATAATACACTACCATTAACAAACTTAAAACATTAACTTATGGCTAAATTATTTATGACAAACACTCACCAAATCCTCATGGGTTATAGATGTGAGAGGTTTGCTCATGGAGAGCCTCTCTATAGTTGTCCTCTGCAAATAATAGATCATATCTCAATTAATTCAACAATTCAACATTGATCAACATGTTTGGGTAAATTGAATAAAAAAATTTGGTCATTAATGAACATCTCACCACAATAGGAGACCCGGTCAGAACCATGGATTGAGTAGAGGGGCCAGGCACTTCTGTCGCTAATGGCCACAATCACCAAATGGGGAAATAGTTAGACATGCATGAATAAACAATATAGTGACATGGTTAAATACTATGCATTGTGATTGATGAAATACTTACCTATGTATGACTTGTTCCTATTACAGATGCGGCACTAACTACAACATCAATGACCCTTGTTAGGTGAGGGGTAGATGGATCTCTCGTGTGTCTGCTATAGAGGAAAGCCACACCCTTTCTAGGAGTGGAGCCTCTCTTATACACTTGTGCCTTTTGCACATTTGGAATACGAGGAGATCCAACTGCTGACAGTCTATGAAGTATAGAGGCTGGTGGCTACAATCACCAATACTGACAATGATGAAATACATACCGATGTACTGTATTGGTCAAAGAAATAGTATGTACTAACAAACTAACAATGATGAAATACATACCGATGTACTGTATACTTCAATCAATTCTAAGAAACGGTCTTCCAATCATTATGTTTCCATGGGCACGCTATTGCTTGTATTCTCACCAGGGCGGAGCTCACTAGATGAAATCATTTCCCTCTAAGGGGGATCTACAACCTACAATTGAGAAATTTGTAAATATTAGATCGTGTAGCATTAATTAAGTAACATGTGATAACAAACTAACATATATTAAAATAATGTCATGTTGGAATAGTTAGCTCAACATGAGATGTTGTCGCTAAAGGTATGACAACATCTTGTAACTCAAAAGGTTTTTCTGCACAAGCCTCTTGCGCCTCATGCCCTTCTGGTAGAAACTACACATTTTAAAATCATTAAAAATATTAGCAATCTATATATGTGTATAGTAAGGAAAAATAATTTACAAATGACACTAAATTCTTAACTGGATTTACTCATGTATTAAAATAATATCATGTTGAAATAGTTAACTCAGCGTGAGATGTTGTCGCTAAAAGTATGACAATATGATCTACATCGGGCGGTGCTGCTGCATGAGCCTCTTGCCCCTCATGCCCTTCTGGTATAAACTACAAGTTTTGAAATCATTAAAAATATTAGCAATCTATATATGTGTATAGTAAGGAAAAATAATTTACAAATGACACTAAATTGTTAACTGGATTTACTCATGTATTAAAATAATGTCATGTTGAAATAGTTACCTCGGCGTGAGATGTTGTCGTTGAAAGTATGACAACATAATCTACATCGGGCGGTGTTGGTGCATGAGCCTCTTGCCCCTCATGCCCTTCTGGTAGCAACTACAAGTTTTAAAATCATTAAAAATATTAGCAATCTATATATGTGAATAGTAAGGAAAAATAATTTACAAATGACACTAAATTGTTAACTGGATTGTAATGTCCCTAAAATTGAAAAAATTTAAAATTTTTCCTGTACATCTAACATCTTCCATTTAAGTAAATGTTTGGCAAATTAACTTCAGTATTGGGAACATAAAGGAAGCCTTATCAATACAATGTAATTGCATAGTTTATATTCCTATCTATGAGTTTTGTTCTTGATTTAATTGAAGTGGTAGGTTTCACTTTTAATTCCGTGGAAGCGATAATGTTCTAAATATTTACATGGAAATTAATGGGTGATACAATTAGTTTTGTCGAATAGCCTAGGAAAGAAATGTACATGTTTAAACACTAAGGGTTCTATATTGGCATCTTGTTTCTAAATTATTAAAAGTCAAACTGTATGTAAGTTTAGACTAAGAACATGGATTAGTTTGTATATCTCTGTACTTTTATGAATCTTTTCATGCTCTTGAGGGGATGAAAACTGGTAGCACTGGCCTGGCTTACTTAGCATTTATGCTAGAGACTCCTTCTCTTTTTGTGGTATAGGTAATTGTGCTAAATCTACATACGTTTATAATATTTAATGAAGGACTTGGGTAAAAGATTGTATATTGCACTAAGTTTATATCAATGGAAAACGATACCCCATAAGGGTTGTTTACTTCACTATAGGGAGTGGATACATAAATTCGATATTTAGTGGGGTTTGGTTTAACATTAACACTACCATCGTAGTGCCATCCAGCTGGAGGGTATGGTAAGACTCCAGCGTCTAGTTTGGCTTTCGTTGTAATTCATTTTGTGTTTGAGGAGAGTGAGATCTGTAGGGTTTCGTTGTTTGCTTGGTAAGGGGGCAGAGCTCAGATACCTCTAGGTTATGAAGGTAGCCATGGATGCCAACGTTGGCCATGAGAATAGCTTAGGCAAACACTCCACTTAGTAGACAGTGAAGAAGGGCGTGAACCCATATTTTTAAGGTAAAAACACTTCCTCTACATTTCAGTCGAATTCATTTGTTTAGTTTGCTTTATGATTTATGCTACTTGTGAATAACGTACTCTTGTTTTCCTTGGTGACAGGGTATCGTCGTTGGGGGTTTGAGTTTGGTGTGAAGCGTTTTTCACAGCCAAGATGGCCATGGTAAGCCTAGTCTTTGTGGCCCTCTCCTCCTCTCAAGCGTATGCTTTGATTGCTGGTGTGTTTGCTCGATAATGTAAGAATTTTTATGGAATGGTTTAACTCAGGAGTTTAAGCAAAATGTTATGTTTTGAGTATCAACTCGTGGCTAGGTCCGAGGAACAATCTAATTTGTATGATCCACAGTGTTGACTGTGTTGTAGCTTGTATGACATTTGAGATAGATGAAGCTTTTACTTTTCTCCTGTGTAAATTGATATATGGTTACGGCTTTTGGGGAAGACTCCTATTAATAGAATGGTTCCTTATTTGACTTTTGTTAATTTTGTGGGTATAATTTAATACTTCTCTAAGCTCTATCTGCATGTTATTTTAATCAAAAAATATGGAACCGTTGGGGTTTAAGAAATCTCTCTGTGTGTTTATGTTTTACTCTTATGTGCCAAAACTAGAAGTTGCAAGATGGGAGTCTGTTAAAGAAAGCTGTCGATCCCGAAGGAATGTGACATCTGAAATGATGGGCATAGATGTAGACTCAGATGGTGCACCCATTGATAATAGAGAAGAATATGGGTCATCTACATCTTCATCCAGTCCTTTATCTGCAGAAAATGTAGATTCTAATGGGCTGTCAGAATCCATGGATGAATTTGAATAATTACACATTAAGCATTTTAGATGCTTTTTATTAGTATGATGTTTGTAATTGAAAATCTAGAGGAGTTTTTGAATTTTTATATGAACCATTTGATATTGTATGGTCTAATATATTATTTCATTATGAAATGCATCATAATTTCTTTGTTTTTATATGGTTAGAGTGATTGAATTATTTATGAAATTTGTTTTTTTGTTTAATATGCAAGTTTCCAAAAAGTTGTAATTTATCTCTTGAAGGAAATAACCTTTTTCCAATTTAGGGGTTGATTTTAAGGTTTTTGTAAACAACAGTATGGGATGTTTAGACCATGGCTCTATTTTTTACCTCGAAAAAAAATACGTGTATACTGGTATCACCACTTTTCTATTTGGGGGGTGTTTTTGGTGTTTTTTTTGCAAAAATCATCATTTTTATGGCTAGAGTTCTCGTTCATAGTATATAGTTCTCGTTTCATAATATAAGTGGCTGGTGGACTAGAGATCGATCAACCTTTTATGGCCTACCCACCTGAAATTTTTAAACGTTGAAACTAACCCAATAGAGTCACAGGGGTATTATTTCTCAAATTCATTTAAGCGGGTTGAGTGGAGTATTTCGATCTTTTTAGGACCCAGACCAACCATTTGGTCGAGCCTTCTTGCACATCATCGATATATCGGTCCAAAATTTATGTGATTTTAAACAGAGGAGCATGAGCGCCTTTGAACTAGGAAGAGGTAAAATGAGCTAGGTTGAGGGCAATAAATGTTGTATTTTTTCACACAATCTAATGGAAAATGGCTGTGGAATTGGGCGGGATAACTCCCTCCAAACAATAACCAGCACAGATTTACAAAACGGGGTTAAGAGAGGGAAACAAATTTTAAAACAAATAATAATATTCACTTTATACAGAGTATAAATTATTGCTATGTGGAAGCTTCTCGTAAATTGATCATATTGGAAACCTCCCCTATTAATTTATATGATGTTGCAAGGATTTTGTAATGTGACAAGGTTTTTCTCTATGCTCTGAACATGGAAGCCATTGACTAATTAATTCCACCGTTAAATGCAATGTAAGCATCCCTATAATGCCATAAAGGAAAGAGTTCATCATTTAAAGCATCAACATACCGGATGTTCAGTAAGGGAGTGTGTAGTTTTTGCACACAGGGTCAACTTTGCAAAATCATCCACCGGGCACTTATGGCTAGCGTTCCCACCTGGAACCTTCCTAGACAGACTTGCAGGAATCCTCGGAACCCGGTTTTGTTGCACGGTTGGAATTCTATGCCCCCGGTAGGTATCCAGTAGGTGTCCCTGAAGGCCTTTTGGATGCGAGACGAAACGAGCAATAGAATGACGACCGTAGCTCGGATCGACAAACCGTCAAATCCATTGGATTTAGGACATCGGGATAGTGCTAAAAGTGCCCCTCTCCTCTGGTCCCATGACCCAGGTGTCATCTTGTAGGTACATTTTGGAAACTAGGGTTTTGCTCAGTAAGGGATGTGCAATTTTTGCACATTGGATTCAAATTTGCAAAATCATCAACCAGGGACTTATGGATAGACTTCCTAGCTGGAACCTTCCTAGACACACTTGCAAGACTTCGCGGAACCCAATTTTGTTGCATGGTTGGAATTCTATTCCCCCGGTAGGTATCCAACAGGTGTCCCTGAAGGACTTTTGGATGCGAGACGGAATGAGCCATAGAATGATGATCGTGGCTCTGATCAACAAACCGTCAAATCCATTGGATTCAGGACATTGGGATAGTGCTAGGGGTGCCCCTCTCCGCCGGTCCCATGGCCCAAGTGTCTTCTTATAGGTCCATTTTGGAAACTAGGGTTTTGCTCAGTAAGGGAGTGTGCAATTTTTGCACACGGGGGTCAAATTTACAAAATCATCCACCGGGAACTTATGGATAGTGTTCCCAGTTGGAACCTTCCTAGACACACTTACAGGACTCCCCGTAACCAGGTTTTGTTGCATGGTTGGAATTTTATGCCCCTGGTAGGTATCCAGCAGGTGTCCCTAAAGGCCTTCTAGATGCGAGACAGAATGAGCCATAGAATGAAGACCGTGGATCGGATCCACAAACCGTCAACTCTGTTGGATTCAAGACATCGGGATAGTGTTAGGAGTGCCCCTCTCCACCAGTCCCATGGCCCAGGTGTCTTCTTGTACGTCCATTTTGGAAACTAGGGTTTTGCTCAGTAAGTGAGTGTGCAATTTTTGGACACGGGGGTCAAATTTGCAAAATCACCCACCGGGAACGTATGGCTCGCATTCCCAGCTGGAACCTTCCAAGACACACTTGCAGGACTCCCTGGAAACCATTTTTGTTGAACGGTTGGAATTCTACGTCCCCAGTAAGTACCCAACATGTGTCCCTGAAGGCCTTTTGGATGCGAGACGGAACGAGCCATAAAATGACGACCGTGGCTCGGATCGACAAACCGTTGACTCCGTTGGATTTAGGACATTGGGATAGTGCTAGGGGTGCCCTTCTCCCCTGGTCCCATGGCCCAGGTGTCATCTTGTAGGTCCATTTTGGAATCTAGGGTTTTTCTCAATAAGGGAGTGTGCAATTTTTGCACATGGGGGTCAAATTTGCAAAATCATCCACTGGGCACTTATGGATAGTGTTCCCAGTTGGAACCTTCCTAGACACACTTGCAGGACTCCCTGGAACCCAGTTTTGTTGCACGGTTGGAATTCTATGTCCCTGGTAGGTATCTAGCAAGTGTCCCTGAAGACCTTTTGGATGCGAGACGGAAGGAGCCATAGACACATAAAGCTCATTATATCTTTCAGTCAGTCTCTCATTTTTCTCCTTGATGACCCTCTGGAGTATCTCGCGTTCATAATCCTGCTGGAGGAGTCGGCTGATTTTCTGTGAGGTAGAAATCCTTGCATTATGAATTGGTCCCTCAGTCACCTGCTGAGTTTGTTCTTCCACAGGTGTAGGGGAGGGTAAATTTACACATCTGAATCCCTGCTCTTCCACAGGTGTAGGTGAAGGCAAATTTACATAGTCATTCTCTTATTCCATCATGGATGGGGCTGCTTCCTAGGGGTTTTTGTTCTATTGCTACAACCTCATTTTCTGCTCCAGCTTCCTGCAATTCATCCTCCTCCGAATCGGTGTATGGGAAGTTTAAAAGATTTGTACTCTTTGAAGGGGTTTCTTCTGAAACAAGACCCTCATCCTCAGCCTTATCTCTAAATGCTAGTTTCCTTTTGGCTTTCTTCGCCTTTGGAATTGAGGAAAGGGGTCCGATTGAAATTAGGGGAATAACCCTCCTTTTCCTTTTTCCACTTCTGGGGGTGGAAGACTTCTTTCCATCCTCCGGTTGTAATTCTATTTCGAACCCACTCCAGAACAGGAAGAAAGCCCAGTTCGTGCTTTTCCTTTGCAATAACTCAGAGACCAAGAGTTTTATCAGACCATGGTGGTACAATCTGCCTACAATTTTGGTAGGATGGGATTTTGGTGAGGCTCTTGTGGAGGTAGAAAGGGATATTTAGAGAGCTCTTGCCAGTGAAGTGATCCAGTAGTCTAAAATGGTAAATTAGCACCCTGTTATACCTGCCCTCACAGGTTATATAGACTAGAATGGACTTCAATAAAAGCTGCCATTTATCCTCCAGATATGACATGGGAATGTCTTTTTTCCAAATCAGGTTCCTATGCTCCGATTTCAGGTATGATTGAAATTCGAAATCCTTTTTGACAGTGGTCTTAAACTAGTTTTCTCTGGTTGTTGGAAGTTCTATTACCTGGGCTATAAGGGCCTTGTCTACCTGGAATTCTTCCTTGCTTATCACAGCCTTACTGTCATCAAACGTGAGGGAAAATGCTTCGGCCACCTGTTGATGAGAACCTTGTAGCTTTTTGCAGAAATTATAGCAACCGACATTCTTAAAAAATTGGCATACGTCGGGGTGTGCCTCCAGGTAGCAGATGTCGCTCAATTCCTTTCTCAAGACTGCTCCTCCTCCTTTCTTCATCAGTAACTTGCTCGCTGGCACCTGCTGCTCAAATCGGGACTGAGGGAGAGACGGGGAAATAGGGAGAAAAAGAGCTCAATCGACGTGGTGAGGGCGAAAACAGAAAGGTGGTGTGGCTTTTCGGGAGCTGACTCCGAGGGTACGAAAAGGTGGATAATCATGAGGGCGTAATGATGGCTACTGCGGCATGATTGCACCGGGGGAATGATTTTTTAGAAATGTTGTAATGTGGATGGTAAATGATGTCCGTCCTGTCAGAGTTATGGCGATGGCGTCCGGCCTTCCCTCGGGGTAAATCGTGTTTTCACTGAAATGACCCTTTCAGCGGCTAAGCCATGATGGGTTCCCTGTATTATGACCAAAACCCCCGATTTGACGTGTCCACCGATCGACGCTAACTCCCTTTTGGACAGTCGATAATCCGCCCTTAACCCCATTTGCCGCCGAAAAATGATCTTAACCAGTGCTTTTTGCTTTCGGTGGCTGCAGACAACCTAGCCTTTGGATGTTAAGCTATGGAAAGTACCTTCCTTTTCGTGGTTAATGAACACCGTCGTGTTCTCCCAAACCCCCGAAACGACCGCATGGATTGTGAAAATGACCTTTTCTTTTCGGTAGCTACGGAAGGTTCTAAACTTGCACTGCGAACTACAGAAAACATTTACCTTTTGGTGGCTAATGAACACCATCGCATTCGCCCAAACCACCGAAAACTGCCCCACAACTCATGCTGTAATTTTTCCCTTTTGGTAGCTAGAGCGTATTTTCTTTCACACAATAAGCTGCCAAAAATAGGGTTTTCGGTAGCTAATGAACCATTTCCAGGCTCTCCTAAGCTACCGAAACCTGAAAATTGCCTTTTGAAGGAGAGTTAGCTTTAAAAAGTTATTTTAGACTTCGTTACTTTCTTCAACCTATCAGACCGGAACTTTAAACACATGGGAAAAACAAAAATGAAAAACTTCCTATCACCTAGACACCATGATTAGTCTATGTTTATTTCAGAGATAACATCTGGATCCTACTTGGGGATGGAAACCTCCCAGCGAGGTTCCATGAACTGCAGACCAAATGCCTTTCCTAAAAAACAAACAAAACTCTAACCCTAACTTCTAGTGTTCCATTGGGCATGGAGTTATTTGCAAACAAAACAAAAACAAAACTGAAAACAAAATGATATTTATAGTGACCAGGCTGTGAAGCCTCAGACGAAATAAAGTTTTAGGAAATGCCCATTGACCGGGCCACCAAACATCTCTTAACCTTCCAGACTTTGCAGGTTGAAGGTATTGTTCTACTTTTCCTGAGCTATCACGTAAGGACCTGTCTAGAGAGAATCAAACTTGCCATGCTTGCCTTTGTCCTGCCTGGGGGCATCCCATTTCAATACCCAATCCCCCACCTGAAAAGTGTCCATCTTGGCCTTCTTGTCAAAAGTACCCTTTTTTTTCCTGATGAGCTTCTGACCTTTCCACTAGTTGTTCTATGGTCTGCTGCAATTCAACCAAATCCAGCATTCTTCTCACCATATCATTCGGTTCGTCTTGTTCCTCCTGAATGGATTTAGTCACTGGCAGGATTAACTGGATTGGGAAAATGGCATCGGTGCCATAAACCAATCTAAAGGGAGAGGTCCCTATAGATTTCTTATTTGTCACCCTGTCAGCCCAGAGAGCAAATTTTAGCTTAGAATCCCAACTCCTTTGATTTTCCTCCAATAGTTTTTTGATGATCTTGACCAGACTTTTATTGGAAGATTCAGCGAGGCCATTGCCTTGAGGGTAGTAGGGGGTGGAGTGAACTAACTGGATGCCCATTGATTCACACATGTGGACTAACTCTTTATCTTTGAAAGCAAGTGCATTATCAGTTACCATCCTTTTTGGGAAACCGAATCTGGTGATGATGTTTTCATATAGAAATTTGATGATAATTTGATGGTTAGCATTCCTGGTGGGGATTGCCTCTATCCATTTGGTGAAATAGTTAGTGGCTACCAAGATCCGTCGGTGCTGACCACTAGATGAAGGATTGATCTCCCCTATGAAGTCAAGGCCCCATTGTTGGAAATGACCATTTACCACAATAGGCTTCAAGGGGAGGGATTTCAGCTGCTATTTTCCCGTGAATCTTTGGCATTTGTCACAAGTTTTCACAAAAGTGTATACGTCAGAGAACATACAAGGCCAATAGTACCCATCCCTCAAAATATCATGGGTAGTAGTTTTCTAGTAGTGATTCCCCCCACACATGCTTGAATGGAAGTGATGCATGACTTGACCTGACTCTTCTTTGTCCAAACGCCTTAACAGAACTCCAGCAGGGTCTTTCCAGTACAACAGATTTCCACTTATGCAAAAATTTGCAGATTTAAGCTTGAGAGATTGTGCCTAAGTTGAACTAAGCCTAGGTGGAACTTCTAAATTCTGCAAGAAATGAATGATACCTGAATACCACTCACATGAGAGCATATTTTCAGCCACTTGTTGGCTGTTACATTGTTCTGCTGCAGCTGCTTCTGTTGGCGAATTCTTAGAATTTGTTCCGATGAAATTAATGTCTAACAGTTTGCAATTCTCTTCAGCCATCAGTTTGGCCAGACCTTGGCCCTTTATTAACCTGGTGGGCTTCACCTTTATGTCAAATTCAATCAGCTTGGCGATCCATTTGGCCCTCTTACCATCAATGTTAGGCTGAGTTAGAACATCCTTCACAGAAGCTGACGGGACATAGGCTATAACCTTTGCATGCAAGACATAAATTCGGAATGCTTTTAATGATTTAATTAGAGCATAGGCCCGTTTCTCTATGGGATCATACTTCAGTTCAACATCCCTCAATGTTTTGCTGAAGAAAGCAATCGGATGATCGAGCCCCTCTTCATCTTTCTGTAGCAAGACCACTGCCACTGTATTGCAGGAGGCGAAAGAGAAAATGTAGAACTCCTTGGTGTAATCTGGGCTGAATAGAGTAGGGGCCTCCATGATGGCCTGTTTGATGGCTTCAAAAGAATGTCTTTCCTATTCTATCCATTTGGTTTCAGCTCCCTTTTTCAGCATGGAGGTTATATGCTTTACCAACTCAAAAAAATTCAGAATAAATCTCCTGAAGAAATTTATCTTACCAAGGAAAGATTGGATATCCTTTTTCGACCTTGGTAGAGATAACTTATGAATCGCTTCGACCCAAACTGTGACTTCTTGGGATTCAAAGAAATTCCAAATTGTTTGCATTTCAGGAAGACCTCTCTTAGGTCCTGCAAATGTTCCTCGTGACTGTTTGAGTATACTGTGATATCATTGAGGTATATGAGGACAAACTTATCCTTAATCCCCACAAATGCGATATCCATGGCCCTCTGAAAAGTGGCCCCGACATTCATCAATACAAACGGCATCTTGGCGTACATGAAGGTACCCCAGGGAGTGGTAAAGGTTGTCTTCTCCTGATCATCGGGGTGCACAGAAATTTGATTATAGCCTAAGAAGCCATCTAGAAAAGACATGACCCTAGCTCCTGACACTCTCTACAGTAAGTGCTCCATCTTGAGCAGAGGGTAGTTATCTTTTTGGGAGCCCTTGTTTAGGTTCCTAAAATCGACACATAACCTGACTTCACCATTCTTCTTCCTTACTATCACCAGATTTGCGACCCATTTAGAATACCTCAGCGGGATTATGATCTTAGCATCAAGGAGCCTTTTTATTTAACTCTCGATCACAGGTAATAGGAGAGGGTTGATAGGCCTTAGCTTATGTTTAAAAGGGGTGATGCCCTTTTCCAATGGAATTCTATGCTGAATGGTGTCTTCATCGTAAGTTTTCAGGTCACTGTATTCCCAAGCCAAGACATCTGCAAAATTCTTTACCAGGCTGCAGTAATCTGACTGTTGATCAACTGTCAATTCCATGGACAGATTTATGAATTTAGGGTGATCTTGGCTGCCTATGTTTTGTTCATGGACAGCTGGGTCTTTTTCCTCAGTCACAGGTTTAAAGGGGATGTCATTATGGTAAAAAATCCTTTCGAGAGGTACTAGGCCCCTAGGTATATGATTTCCTGGCAATTGGACAATGTCATGTTGGCCTATTTTCCCCTTCAATCTAGATTTCTGAGACTCTTCTATATTCAGATTCTCTTGGTCAATGTGCATATCAGAAAATTCATCAACAACCTAGAGGAACCTACTGAGCTCATCATCATTCTCAAAAACTTTCCAAAACTTGACATTGTCGAGTAAGGATGGCCTGTACCTGACTTGGATACCATAATTCAACTTGGGAGGCATGGGAGGAACGAATGTGCTAGTAGAGACAACAAGGGAATCGGCCAGGTGGTTCATGGCTCGTGGGATATAAGAAATCTCAAAAAACATGAAGGAATATCTGAGTTTCCATACCTCATCTCTGTATGACTTCAGCCTGACGTTCTTTGCCTGATAATTTCCGTTTACTTGCTGTATGATGAGCTCCGCATCCCCAAAAAATTTTAGGCACATGATTCCCATTTCTTTGGCATCTTTGACTCCCAACAGCAAAGCCTCATACTCTGCTATATTATTTGTGGTTTTGAATTCCAGTTTATAAGACAAATGGGTAACATCCTTCAAAGGAGAGATCAAGACTACACCTGCACCTACTGAAGCCTGGGTACTGGCACCATCAAAAAACATGCTCCACACAGCAGTGGTTACTTCCTCAGGTGGATGGCCAGTGGGCTTGGTGAGTTGCAAATGGGCTGGCTGTTCATCATCTATTTGCAGGATGCATGCCCCAAAATCTGTATCTACTGCGTAGATGGGGTGGTTTACTTCTCATTGCTGATGACATAAGCCAACCGGTTTTCCCTATAGAGCCTTTTAGTTTCTCCTCCAAACATAGGAATGGTAGCATAAGTTAGATCCATCTGTAGGGTACCCCCTAGCCACTTACTCCATGACCATGACAATAGGATACCAAACTTAGGTGGGATGTCAGAAACCACTACATCCATTACTATACTTTTCGAAGGCAGCTGAGTCAGGTTTATGACAAGATCCTTTATGAGGCCCAGGCATCTAACTTTTCTGGAATCAAAAGAGAAGAGATCATGGTAGGGTGTTGTGATGCTAAGCCCAAGTTCGTCCATCACAGCTTTAGGCATAAGGTTGTGAGAGGCTCCTGAGTTGAGTAAGCAATTGTGAAGAATTTTGTCATGAATGTTTAAGGATATATCAAAAGGTGGGCAGGACCTATCCTATTCTTCAACCATGGGGCCTAGGGTTACTATAGGCTTATCGTCTTGTAAATTCACAAAGTTAGCATCTACGAGTGCTTTTGGTTGGAGGGATTTCAGTATGGATGACTTGAAGGAATCATTTTTCATCAGCTCGATTAGTGGAAAATGGATTTTTATTTTCTCAATCTTAGTTTCGAGATTGAAGGAGTAGGGAAACTTGTCATTGATTCTTGTCTCTTGGGCTAGAGCTGTAAGTTGGCCCGGATCTGAGGCAGATGGAAAAGATGGTCTTTGTTGCTGTTTTGCAAGAGCGATAACTTGTTTTGTAGGAGCAGTAGGATGCTATTTTGACAAAGTGACAGACTGTTTTGCAGGAGCAGTAGGCTGCTTCGTGGGGGCAGGCGTCTTCTTCCCAAGAGAAAGGGTTAAAGGTTTCTTAGCAGCAGTCCCGGACCTCAAATCATAGCTCCTTTGATCATCAGCCTGATATAGTGATTCCTCGGTGATTTGTTCATTCATGAGGGATTCCTTATAATCATATTGTGTCAGGAAGGCAAGGTCAACCTTATCCTCCATGTAGTTGACATTGTCTTCTTCTTCTGCTTCTCCTTGAATGAGTTCCTGTTCTTCTTCTAATACTGCATGTTGAAAAGGGGCTCTGATCCTTTGTTCTTTAGCAGGATTCCTGTCTCTCTGGAGGGTCGGAACCTGTGGGCCATTTCTTCTATAAGGGGGAGCATTGGTGTTCCTGGGAACCAACTCATTCGGCCCTTTACTTCTCGCAGATGGCTAGCCTTGCAATTTTAGCTTGGACATTTCGAAGGTCAGGCTGTCCAGCATTTTAGCCATTTTTTCTAGGTTAGTTCCTGACAAGGAGGAGGAATTTGGGGTCTGCCTTTTCTTGTCGATTTTTCCTTTGAGGATCTTAGATGCAACCATGTTTGAATCAACTTCGAGTGCAGAATCCTGCATGAGCAATAAAGAGGCATCTCTTCTTTCTGGGAGATGGAGGCAAAAGTCAGGGTCAAAAGCATTGGCATAAGTGATCCTGGCAGAGGTATCCATAGGTTTGATTTGAGCAGGGATTTTGCTAAAAAATTTATTAAACCTCTTCGTGGAAGCTGACACAGACTCACCACTTCCTCTCTTCAAATTATCAAATTCTGTGAGATAATAAAGGTGGTCTCTTCTTTCCCCCCAATGTTTCAAAAAAAATTCATCCAGGGCCTCGATGTCATTTATTGATCCAGCGGGTAGCTCTTTAAACCACTTTCTTACTTGACCATCCAAACTTTGCACAAACACCCTAGTCCATACATCTTCGTGCTCGATATTGATATTCTCAGCATAGCTATAAAACGCCTCCAAGTCCTCCTCGGCTGTAAAATCCCCTTCCCCGGTGAATTCAGGCATATATTTTTGGTAATCTCCGGTAGGCATAGCAGAAAGGGGATTAGGAAAATTTAGAGGGGCATACCTAGCAAGGAGGATCTTCTCCATTTTGGTCAGAGGGACATCCATGGTGGGTGTGGCTACTAAAGGGATGGCAGAAAGCAATTTGGGTGTGGACGGTAGCTGAGTAGGTATAGGCAACGATGAAAGTGGAGGTTTTGTTTCAGTGGAGTCTCCAAAAATGGGGGTGAAACAGATTGATGGCTGTTCTGGGAAATCGGTTTTCTTACTGGACTGTGCAAGTAAAGAGGACATCCTTTGCTCACGTTGGTCTAAAAGGTCCTGAAATATGTTTTCAATGGAAAGTATGTTGGTGTAAAAAAAGGGGTACTTCTCTTCTGGTTCAGTCAGTGAGGGCTGCAGGTAGGAGGAACAACCTTCTTCTTTGATGGATTCTAGGATTTATTTTCCTAGGTTAGCTCGGGTAGCAGAATCAGGGCTACGGACTTGGGTAGTAGAAATGGATGAGGATACTTGGGCCCATAAATCTTATGCTCTACTTATAATTTCTTGTGAACCAACTGTTTCAGAAAATGGAGATTCAAAAGGAATTTCATCTGATGATACCGAAGAAATACCTCTGGTAAGGCCTGATGTAGTTCTCCTTGTGGATCTGGAAATCTGTCTCTGCGTAGTCCTTCGTCTCCTTATAATCTGTTCGGGATCTGAAATACGTGTCACTGGTGGCCTTTGAGGATTTGATCTGGTACTTGGTCTTCTTGAAGCCACTTCATTCCAATGGAGTCGCTAGATAGATGATTACAACCGAAATAATGCCCAGTCTTTGTCTATCATCAAAGCTGGAACCGTGTCGTCTCCCAGGGAAGCTGCTGCTTCAATAATATTTCCCCGGCAATGGCACCAAAATGTTATCACTCCAGGAATCTCTCCTAGGTTGTGTTTCAGAGATGCCTGGTAACTTAAACTTATCTTAAATGATGGGGTTTGTTTGGATCAAA
Source organism: Larix kaempferi (assembly GCA_027924585.1). Classification (NCBI taxonomy): domain Eukaryota; kingdom Viridiplantae; phylum Streptophyta; class Pinopsida; order Pinales; family Pinaceae; genus Larix; species Larix kaempferi. The sequence goes on from BSBM01001920.1 coordinate 139,801, forward strand.
TTGGATGAATGAGATCAAAACTCACACGCTCAGAACACACATAGGGACGCTCAGGGAGACAAGGCTTTGACTACTGCTGTTCAGCGGGTTGCTAAAAGGTTAATGGGAGTGAATCCTTATCATGTCAGCAGACTCATACACATAAATTTGTATATAAATGGTTAATCACAACAAAATAAATAACATGTATGTTCAGTTCTCAAATGCCAAAACAGGATAACAGCTATCTAGCATAGACAAGTGAGCATACAGGCAATAAACCATCCACTTTAAATACAGAAACATAAGAAAGAGAAATCTAAAAGAAAATAGTAAAAGAAGCTTATATTATCTGAGAAGTCACTGAAGTCTGGAAATACAAATATCGATCAGTCTCTCCAAAATCGAACCCACCTTCTACTTCAGTCCTCGGCTTTATAGCCATTACAATTTTTTTCAGATCCCAAAGATGGATCGAATATACTAAAAATAACAACTAAAACAGTTAATGAAAGTGTGATAGAGTATTCTGATTACAATAACTGATTCTTGCTGATACACCTACGCTTGACAGCTGAAACGAGCCCCTAGGGGTTGGAGGATTAGTTTGAAACTGCTGTCTGCAAAAAACCTATAGGCGTCTTTTTCTAAAAATAGACAGAAATATTCCACTGTTCAGCTACCTGGCGCCCTCAGTCTGGGACCGGAGGTGATCATGATGCAATTGAGCGCTTATGGATTCCCTGGAAAACACCTGTAAGATGATCAGGCTAACAAAAAGGGGGTTTGATGCCCACAAACGGGCCTCTGTGTTTTTTGTGTTTTCGGTGGTTAACAAAACTGGGCTTGGAGGTGATAAGCAACCAAAAGCTTGGTATTTGGTGGTTAATGAATTAGATTTACACTTCGCCTAAACCACAGAATCGCTTCAAAGCGCTGGAAACCTTTATTTCTTTTCGGTGGCTGGGAGGACTCTACCTGTATGTCGCAAACCACAAAATCGAGATTCGGCAGCTAATGAACAACTCCTATGTTCGCCCAAGCTACCGAAAACAGTGTATGATCCATCCTACAAAAATTTGAACAAAACTGTGTTTCCGTCCTTTGCTACCTAGATTTCTCTTCCACCTGGGCCAAAATCGGAGGTTCAACAAAATTGATTGCAACTGTTTCTAGGGTGTCGAGGTCTGAATGCACTTTGGGTTGGGGCCCTTGAATTTTTCCCTTACCCTGCAGAGACTCAACCTTCCTCCTCAACCTAATGTTTTCTTTGATCAATCTGATGTTTCTTCCCCTCATTTTGCCATGTTTCTTGGTCAATCCCTGAAAATACACATAAAGCTCATTATATCTTTCAGTCAGCCTCTCATTTTTCTCCTTGATGACCCTATGGAGTATCTCGCGTTCATAAGCATGCTAGAGGAGTCAGTTGATTTTCTATGAGGCATAAATCTTTGCATTATGAATTGGTCCCTTAGCCACCTGCTGACTTTGTTCTTCCACAGGTGTAGGGGAGGGTAAATTTACACAGCCAAATCCCTGCTCTTCCACAGGTGTAGGTGAAGGAAAATTGACATAGTCATTAATTCTCCTGTTCCATCATGGATGGGGCTGCTTCCTGGGTTTTCTGTTCTGTTGCTACCTCCTCATTTTCTGCTCCAGCTTCCTGCAATTCATCCTCCTCAGAATCAGTGTATGGGAAGTTTAAAAGATTTGTACTCTTTGAAGGGGTTTCTTCTGAAACAACACCCTCATCCTCAGCCTTATCTCTGAATGCTAGTTTCCTTTTGGATTTCTTCACCTTTGGGGTTGAGGAAAGGGGTCCGGTTCAAATTAGGGGAATAGCCTTCCTTTTCCTTTTTCCACTTATGGGGGTGGAAGACTTCTTTCCATCCTCCGGACGTAATTCTGTTTCGAACCCACTCCAGAACAGGAAGAAATCCCAGTTCGTGCTTTTCCTCTACAATAACTCAGAGACCAAGAGTTTTATCAAACCATGGTGGTACAATCTGCCTGCAATTTTGGTGGGATGAGATTTTACTTGATGTGCCATTTTGGTGAGGCTCTTGTGGAGGTAGAGAGGGAGATTTAGAGAGCTCTTGCTAGTGAAGTGATCCAATAGTCTAAAATGGTAAATTAGCACCCTGTTATACCTTCCCTCGCAGGTTACATAGACCAGAATGGACTTCAATAAAAGCTGCCATTTATCCTCCAGATATGACATGGGAATGTCTTTTTTCCAAACCAGGTTCCTATGCTCCGATGTCAGGTATGGTTAAAATTTGAAATCCTTTTTGACAATGGTCTTAAACTAGTTTTCTCCAGTTGTTGGAAGTTATGTCACCTGGGCTATAAGGGCCTCGTCCACCTGGAATTCTTCCTTGCCTATCACATCCTTACTGCCATTAAACGTGAGGGAAAATGCTTCGGCCACCTGTTGATGAGAACCCTGCAGCTTTTTGCAGAAATTATAGCAATCGACATTCTTGAAAAACTGGCATACCTCGGGGTGTGCCTCCAAGTAGCAGATGTCGCTCAATTCCTTTCTCAGGACCACTCCTCCTCCTTTCTTCATTGGTAACCTGCTCGCTGGCTCCTGCTGCTCAAATCAGGACTGAGGGAGAGACGGGGAAACAGGGAGAAAAAGAGCTCAATCAACGTGGTGAGGGAGAAAACAGAAAGGTGTTGTGGCTTTTCAGGAGCTGACTCCGAGGGTATGAAAAGGTGGATAATCATGAGGGCATAATGATGGCTACTGCGGCATGATTGCAGTGGGGAATCGATTTTTTAGAAATGTTGTTATGTGGATGGGAAACAATGTCTGTCCGGTCAGAGTTATGGTGATGGCGTCCGGCCTTCCCTCAGGGTAAATCATGTTTTTACTGAAATGACCCTTTCGGCGGCTAAGCCATGATGGGTTCCCTGTATTATGACCCAAACCCCCGATTTGATGTGTCCACCGATCGATGCAAACTTCCTTTTCTACAGCCGATAATCCACCCTTAATCTCGTTTGCCGCTGGAAAACGATCTTAACCAGTGCTTTTTGCTTTCGGTGGCTGCAGACAACCCAGCCTTGTGATGTTAAGCTATGAAAAGAACCCACCTTTTTGGTGGTTAATGAACACCGTCGTGTTCGCCCAAACCCCCAAAACAGCCGCATGGATTGCGAAAATTACCTTTTCTTTTCGACAGTTGTGGAATGTTCTAAACTTGGACTACGAACTGCATAAAAAATTGACCTTTATATGGCTAATGAACACCATTGCGTTTTCCCAAACCACCGAAAACTGCCCCACAACTCATGCTGTAATTTTTCCCTTTCGGTAGCTGGAGCGTATTTTCTTTCACACAATAAGCTATCGAAAATAGGGTTTTCGGTAGCTAATGAACCATTGCCAGGCCCTCCTAAGCTACCGAAACCTGAAAATTTCCTTTTGAAGGAGAGCTAGCTTTAAAAAGTTATTTCAGACTTCGTTACCTTCTTCAACCCATCAGACCGGAACTTTAAACACATGGGAAAAACAAAAATGAAAAACTTCCTATTACCTAGACACCATGACTAGTCTATGTTTATTTCGGAGATAACAGTTGTGCTCTGCAAATAAAATATCATATCTCAATTAATTCAATATTTCAACATTGATCAACATGTTTGGGTAAATTGAATAAAAAAACTTGGTCATTAATGAACATCTCACCACAAGAGGAGACCCGGTTAGAACCATGGATTGAGAAAAGGGGCCAGGCACTTCTACCGCTAATGGCTACAATCACCAAATGGGGAAATAGTTAGACATGCATGAATAAACAATATAGTGACATGGTTAAATACTATGCATTGTGATTGATGAAATAGTTACCTATGTGAGAATTGTACCTATTGCAGATGCAGCACTAAATACAGCATCAATGACCCTTGTTAGGTGAGGGGTAGATGGATCTCTCGTATGTCTACTATAGAGGACAACCACACCCTTTCTAGGAGTGGAGCCTCTCTTATACACTTGTGCCTTTTGCACATTTGGACTACGAGGAGATCCAACTGCTGATAGTCTATGAAGTATAGCGGTTGGTGGATACAATCACCAATACTGACATAGTTGGAAATGCATTGGTCAATGAAATAGTATGTACTAACAAACTGACAATGATGAAATACATACCGATGTACTATATACTTCAATCAATTCTGAGAAACGGTCTGCCACCCATTGTGTCTCCATGGGAACGCTATCGCTTGTATTCCCACCAAAGCAGAGCTCACTAGATGAAATCATTTCGCTCTGAGGGGGATCTACAACCTACAATTGAGAAAATTGTAAATATTAGATCATGTAGTATAAATTAAGTAACATGTGATAACAAACTAACATGTACTAAAATAATGTCATGTTGAAATAGTTACTTTAGGGTGAGATGTTGTCGCTGAATGTTGGGATGGGCCCAAGTGGGTTGGAAAAAATACAAGTATGGAAAAACGCGCGAAGCACGCTGTAGCAGGAACAAAAGGCAATTTTGATAATTGCACGTAGCGAGCTACGACAGGAAGAGAAAGCAGTTTTGGTGAAAGCACATTGTGCGTAGCGGCAGGAAACATACAATTTTGAGGTGTTGCGTGTGTTTCCCAACGGAGATGACTAAGGCACAATCGCGTAGTAGGACGATGCGTATGGTAGCGCATGAGCTATCTTTAGTTCAGAACATGGGAAAAAGTCAGACAGGGACATGACCTAGTTTGGGTAAGGAACAGGTGGATGGCAGATGAAAGTGACTTGTTCGAACATGTGGCGGAAAGCACTTGAGAAGCTAGGCCACGGCGCCGATAGTGATAGGCAAGCGAAGGAGTGGAAAGGGACAGGCCATGATGCAGTATAACAGTTTTGAGGACTATAACTGTCAGAAGAGCGTGTGATCCATGAGTGGCACAGCTGAAGTAGGTGGAGCAGGCTGTCAACGGTGACAGCTAGGGTGGAAGTTAGCCACGCTAGTTTTGGAAACCTTAGGGTTTCGGCCTAATGATTGTAAATACATGACCTACGGGCATGATCTATAAATAGACATAATTTTGTATGGGAAAGGGTTGGTTGTTGTTGTTGTTAATCTCTTCATTTTTGTGAAGCATTGATCATTGTAGAACCTTAAGCTTAGTAAAACCATTGTAAAGGCTCTGCAGCTAAGTGCACAGAGACCTATCAGAGAGAGAGAAGAGATTCTGCAACTGAGTGTGTAGACTAAGAGTGGTTGTACCCTTCCCATTAAGAGAAATATTAACAACCGTTCTTGTGGACGTAGCCTCCATCCGGGGGGTGAACCACGTTAAATTCTGTGTTGTGTGACCAATGTGTTTTTATGATTGTTTAAATGCTTAGTATGAATGTTTAATGCTGGAAAATTCTGTTATGTGATTGCTTTTATATGTATTCTCCGTAGTGAATGGGAATAATATGTTAAGTAATGCATGCACAGAGGAATGTTAAGTATTCGACATGTATGAATCTGTCCATTGGTCAAGTAGTGAACACTGAGTTTAAGCGTAGCGTTAGAGTGCACAGTAATGTATGTTGTTAAACCATCTACAATTTACTGATAAGAACTTGAACAGAATAAGGAATGTTAAGTAGAGTGGTTGGAAATGGACACCGTGGCCAGGACGCGCAGTCTCGTTGATGCGCCGAGTCAGTGAAGGTTGCTGCGAGGTATGCTGTTGATAGCTTACTATCGTAACACAAAGGTATCCTATACCGCACAGTCATTGTAGGTGCGAGCGCAGTTGCGTGCTGAAGTATCCAACACGGAACAGAAGCGTCAGGCATTTGTCTACCCGCGCAATCCACAAGGCGTTGCACTGCTTATTAGCTTTCCCCCCATTGCATCAACCGGTTGTGGAAACTTGATTCCGCAACCACCCCCTCAACCTTGCCTTGGGTGAGACCTCAGGCTGCGCGCAGACTATTGCCGAAAGGGTCGATGAATAAGGGGTTTTGTTGGTTCCCTGAACCGCGAAGTACCTGGTTCTACATTGGAAACCTCTAACTCAGTCTGGTCAGACAACAAATGGTTTGGCCTGTTGGGTTGGGCCCAAGTGGGTTGGAAAAACGCACGAAGCGCGCTGCAGCAACAAGAAAAGGCAATTTTGATAATTGCACGTAGCGTGCTGCGGCAGGAAGAGAAAGCAGTTTTGGTGAAAGCACATTGCGTGCGGCGGCACGCGACAAACAATTTTGAGGTGTTGTGTGTGTCGCGCAACGGCGATGACTAAGGCACGGTCACACAGTAGGACAATGCGCATGGTAGCGCATGAGCTATCTTTAGTTCAAAACATGGGAAAAGGTCAGACAGGGACATGACCTAGTTTGGGTAAGGAACAGGTGGATGGCAGATGAAAGCGACTTGTTCTAACATGTGGCGGCAAGCAATTGAGAAGCTAGGCCATGACATTGATAGTGATAGGCAGGCGAAGGAGTGGAAAGGGATAGGCCATGATGCAGTATAACTATTTTGAGGACTGCGGCTGTCAGAAGAGCGTGAGAGCCACGAGTGGCACAGATGGAGCACGCTGTCGATGGTGACAGCTAAGGTGGTAGTTAGCCACGCCAGTTTTGGAAACCTTAGGGTTTCGGCCTAATGATTGTAAAGACATGACCTACAGGCATGATCTATAAATAGGCATGATTTTGTATGGGAAAGGGTTGGTTGTTGTTGTTGTTAATCTCTTCATTTTTGTGAAGCATTGATCATTGTAGAATCTTAAGCTTAGAAAACCATTATAAAGGCTCTGCAGCTGAGTGTGCAGAGACCTATCTAAGAGAGAGAAGAGAGTCTGCAGCTGAGTGTGCAAACTAAGAGTGGTTGTACTCTTCCCATTAAGAGAAATATTAACAGCCGTTCTTGTGGACGTAGCCTCCATCCGGGGGGTGAACCACGTTAAATTCTATGTTGTGTGACCAATGTGTTTTTATGATTGTTTAAACGCTTAGTATGAATGTTTAATGCTGGAAACTTCTGTTATGTGATTGCTTTTATATGTATTCGCCGCAGTGAATGGGAATAATATGTTAAGTAATGCATGTGCAGAGGAATGTTAAGTATTCGACATGTATGAATTTGTCGATTGGACTGTATGAATCTATCCATTGGTCAATTAGTGAACATTGAGTTTAAGCGCAGCGTTGGAGCACGCTGTAACGAATGTTGTTAAACCATCTACAATTTACTGATAAGAACTTGAACGGAATAAGGAATGTTAAGTAGAGTGGTTGGAAATGGACACCGTGGCTAGGTTGCGTAGTCTCATTGATGCGCCAAGTCAGTGAAGGTTGCTGCGAGGTAGGCTGTTGGTAGCTTATTATCGTAATGCAAAGGTATCCTATACCACACAATCATTGTAGGTGCGAGTGTAGTTGTGCACTGAAGTATCCAACGCAGAACAGAAGCGTCGCGCAGTTGTCTACCCGCGCAACCCACAAGGCATTGCGCTGCTTATTAGCTTTCCCCCCATCGCATCGCTCGGTTGTGGAAACTTGATTCTACAACCACCCCCTCCAGCTTCGCCTCGGGTGAGACCTCAGGCTGCGGGCAGACTATTACCGAAAGGGTCGGTGAATAAGGGGTTTTGTTGGTTCCTTGAACCGCAAAGTACCTGGGTTTACATTGGAAACCTCTAACTCAGTCTAGATAGCCAACAAATGGTTTGGCCTGTTGGGCTGGGCCCAAGTGGGTTGGAAAAACATACAAGTATGGAAAAACGCACGAAGTGCGCTACAGCAGGAATAAAAGGCAATTTTGATAATTGCATGTAGCACGCTGCGGCAGGAAGAGAAAGCAGTTTTGGTGAAAGCACATTGCACGCAGTGGTAGGAGATAGACAATTTTGAGGTGTTGTGTGTGTCGCGCAACGACGATGACTAAGGCATGGTCGCGCAGTAGGACGATGCGCATGGTAGCACATGAACTATCTTTAGTTCAGAACATGGGAAAAGGTCAGACAGGGACATGACCTAGTTTGGGTAAGGAACAGGTGGACGATAGATGAAAGTGACCTGTTTGAATGTGTGGCGACAAGCAATTGAGAAGCTAGGCCACGACACCGATAGTGTCAGGCAGGCGAAGGAGTAGAAAGGGATAGTCCATGATGCAGTGTAACCGTTTTGAGGACTGCGGCTGTCAGAAGAGCATGTGAGCCACTAGTGGCACAGCTGGAGCAGGCGGAGCAGGCTGTCAACGGTGATAGCTAGGGTGGCAGTTAGCCATGCCACTTTTGGAAACCTTAGGGTTTTGACCTAATGATTGTAAAGACATGATCTACGGGCATGATCTATAAATAGGCATGATTTTGTATGGGAAAGGGTTGGTTGTTGTTGTTGTTAATCTCTTCATTTTTGTGAAGCATTTATCATTGTAGAATCTTAAGCTTAGACAGTCATTGTAAAGGCTTTGCAGCTGAGTGCGCAGAGACCTATCTGAGAGAGAGAAAAGAGTCTGCAACCGAGTGCACAGAGTAAGAGCGGTTGTACCCTTCCCATTAACAACAATATTAACAACTGTTCTTGTGGACGTAGCCTCCATCCGGGGGGGTGAACCAAATTAAATTTTGTGTTGTGTGACCAATTTGTTTTTATGATTGTTTAAATGCTTAGTATGAATGTTTAATGCTGGAAACTTCTATTATGTGATTGCTTTTATATGTATTCACCGCAGTGAATGGGAATAATATGTTAAGTAATGCATGCGCAAAGGAATGTTAAGTATTTGACATGTATGAATCTATCGAACTATATGTAAGTTTATACTAAGAACATGGATTAGTTTGTATATCTCTGTACTTTTATGAATCTTTTCATGCTCTTGAGGGGATGAAAACTTGTAGCACTGGCTTGGCTACTTAGCATTTATGCTAAAGACTCTTTATCTTTTTGTGGTATAGGTAGTTGTGCTAAATCTACATACATTTATATATTTAATGAAGGACTTGGGAAAAAGATTGTATATTGCACTAAGTTTATATCAATGGAAAACAATACCCCATAAGGGATTTTTACTCCACTATAGGGAGTGGATACATAAATTTGATATTTAGTGGGGTTTGGTTTGACATTAATACTAACATCGTAGTGCCATCTAGCTGGAGGGTATGTTAGGACTATAGCGTTTAGCTTGGATTTCGTTGTAATTCATTTTGTGTTTGAGGAGAGTGAGCTCTGTAGGGTTTCGTTGTTTGCTTGGTGAGGGGGCAGAGCTTAGAGCCCTTTGGGTTAAGAAGGAAACCATGGATGCCAACGTTGGCCATGAGCGTAGATCGGGACAACACTCCACTTAATAGACAATGAAGAAGGGTGTGAACCCATATTTTTAAGGTAAAAATGCTTCCTCTATATTTCAGTCAAATTCATTTGTTTACTTTGCTTTATGATTTATGCTACTTGTGAATAACGTACTCTTGTTTTCCTTGGTGACAGGGCATCGTCGTTGGGGGTTTGATTTTGGTGTGAAGAGTATGTCGTAGCCAGGATGGCCACGGTAATCCTGGTCTTTGTGGCCCTCTCCTCCTCTTAAGTGTATGATTTGATTGCTGGTGTGTTTGCTCTATAATGTAAGAATTTTTATGGAATGGTTTAACTCTGGAGTTTAAGTAAAATGTTATGTTTTGAGTATCAGGTCATGCCAGGTCTGAGGCACGCTCTAATTTGTATGATCCACATCGTTGACTATGTTGTAGCTTGTATGTCATTCGAGATAGATGTTTTACTTTGCTCCTGTGTAAATCGATATATGGTTACGGCTTTTGGGGAAGATTCCTATTAATACGATGGTTCCTTATTTGACTTATGTTAGTTTTGTGGGTATGTTTTAATACTTCTATAAGCTCTATCTATGTGTTATTTTAATCAAAAAATATGAAAGCGTCGGGGTTTAAGATATCTCTGTGTTTGTTTATGTTTTACTCTTATGTGCCTTTGGTAAGCCCCAGGGTTTGATAACTCGCCTCAGGTATCTTTTGTGGAGGATTGGCTCTTCGATCCTAGGCATGAATCTCCTATCTGTATATGATTATACTGTCTATGCGTTTCCCATTTAACTTACCTGATTTGATTATGCGTTTAACTGGAAGCATACCCTCCTGTGGGAAAGATGGGGATGCTATTTATGATTATTTCTTTATAAAAAAGGGCAATCCCTACTGGTTTCGTAATTGCTTATGTATGATGATTTTACTTCTGCAATGGAAATTTAATATGTTGGGTGATCATTTACTTTTTCTAGTTGGGGAAGGAATATAGCTTCGGTAGAGAATGAAAACCCTGTGTTTAGCTACTTCTTTGAGAATGAATCCTTATTGTGTGGAATCATTTATTTGGCTGTGAAGGAATGGAATGAATTAATTTCTTGGTTTAATTATCTTTATGTGGATTCTATGGCACATCCCTAGCATTAATATCGCTTTCATTTTTATGGTTTAACATTTTATGAAGAATGGATTTCGATCCACACTGTAGTCTGATCTCTGTAAGGAATTCGTGGATTTTTTTTTAGGGTAATGGTGCAGAGGAATCGATCTTGAGTCTTGGCTTTTATGTGATAGTTTTTAAATTCTGGAAAGTACTTCTTGAACAACATTAGCCTGTGTAAGGAGACTTAAAGAAATGTATGTTTGTGCTTTGATAATTTTTGGTTGATGCTCTTTATGTATGGTTTAAAGTTTTCAATGCTACGTTTAAATTTCTGTTTAGTTTTAAAAGAAATCAGACTCTATGTAGTCTATGTCAGAGATCAAAATTTAATGTTTCTTTTAATTAAAAGCTTTTGGTACAGCATAAACTTGACTTTAGCTATAATTAATATTCTAAGCTTTGCGAGATAATTAAGTGAATCAATCTACTTGAAGGAGATGATTATGCTATAATAAAATATTTGCATTCAGTTATGAACACTTTACTGCTTTAGTTTTAGCTAGGGTTTAAAATATTTAACATAAATTTAACTTTTGAAATAAAAGAATGACCCCGGGGAGCCAATGCATTATGCCCTTGCTCCCAATATATAATGTAACTAGGTTATTACGAAAAGAATTTTGACAAATTAAATTCATAAATTTGTAGCATATAATAAATTGGAAGACATAAGAATAAACCATACCTGGATGGTTGCAGCTTGAATCCTTCTGATGGTACATACCTGCACACTTCCAAACACTAATTACTGAAAAGAAATATGTATTTTTCTGGCTGACTTGTAGAATGAATTAACTGAATGACTTTGGGACTACCACGTTCCTCCCAACCTTGACCCTGAACCGTTCCTGGTTCACTAATGGATCCCCCTAAGCTGGTTCCAACATGCAAAGGAAACTTAGAGAACATAGGGCAGACTACTGGTGATAATCAGATCTTGGAATTAATATGCTCCTTCAGTTTTGTGAGACAAATTCTCTCCTCTTACCATAAAGAAGATAGAAAGAAAGATGATCCCGCACTTTGGGAATTGTCCTTATTTATATAGGTGAACTTTTGGAATATAGTTGTTGAGTTAATAATAATATTTTTAATATTAACTCCAATTTTATTTTAAATTTGAATTATAATGTATGTAAAGGATATTTTAATTACTTACTCACTCCTAGTTTATCTAGGACTTTTAACTTTTATCTAGGACTTTTAACTTGTTCCTTTATGGATTTATTTTAAAGAAACTTTTATAATTTATTTATTGTTACAACTATGTGTTTCTATCAGTTAGATCACAATATTTTCTTTATATATAATATAAATAAATATCGCATGCATATATTTTATGCATACTATTTATACATAAGTGAGACTTCTTTTTTAAACTATAAATCTAATTATTTAATAATTAAATAGCATAATAACTCTTTGATAATTATTTAATATAAGGTCCAATATTTGGACAAGGTCTTTTTGGTAGGTTTGAATAATCAACTAGGTTAGGTAACTATAGGTCCTTCTTGCATGTTGGATTCCCTCGTTTAATATGGTAGTTCCCGTAGTCCTTGATGAAAGATAGAAATGATTCATTTAACCAATTAAATAATTGTGATGACTAGTAGTGCTATTCAGAGTCTTCTTGACTCAACACTTTTAAGATCAAGTAACCCTGAGTGCTCTTTAGAGCTTTGGCTTAGCACTCTCACATGGGCGTTATGCTAATGCAATTCCAGAGCATCCCGTTCAACACTAGTATTAGAATGTATTTGTGAAGCACATCTAGAATATACAAATGGCCTCGGATCCGATATTTATTATAAAGCTTGGAGTGCTCCAGGGCTTATGCCCAACACTCTATGTACATCGGGGCTTACGCCCAGTACATAATAAAGGTCCTCTAAGTACATCGGGGCTTATGCCCAGCACATAGGTCATCCATGTGCTCCAAAGTCCATGCTCAACACATATAAAAGTCAATCATGCATATCATAACTCTGCACAGTATGTAACAAAATATCATCTCAGTATAATAGGGTCTTGTACTCAATCTCATAATAAATCCTAAATCAAATACATTGGGGCTTTCTGCCGAGTATATAACAATAACCTGCATCAGTCAGGGTCCATGCCCAAATATGTATATATATATAAATGAATCATGTGCATTAGGGCTTACGCCCAGTATACCAAAATAAATCATATGTGTTGGGGCTTTAAGCCCAATATATAACATCAATATAGTCAACCAAAATTTGGGATATTACATGGATCTACTCATGTATTAAAATAATTTCATGTTGAAATAGTTACCTCATTGTGAGTTGTTGTCACTGAAAGTATGAGAACATCATCTACATCGGGCGGTGTTGGTACATGATCCTGTGGACTATGATCTGCATCATTAGTGCAAAGGTCTTCAACCTCGTGCCTTTCTTGTAGCCACTACAAGTTTTAAAATCATTAAAAATATTAGTAATATATATATGTGTGTATAGTAAGGAAAAATAATTTACAAATGACACTAAATTATTAACTACTTACTTACCTGTGTAAAATACCCAGTAAAGATGTCATCTATTTGGACAGGACCAAAGCAAGGATGGACGCATACTGTGCATGGGTGGGGCTATTGGATGTGCTCATGAGGTGCAGGTCTAGTGCCACTACTAGATTCTCCTGGACCACCGGGAGGTGGTGGATCTACCCCACCAGGAGGTGGTGGATCTACTCCACCCATAGATGGTGGCTCTGGTGACCCCTCCTAGTACTACCTTGAAGGTACGTGCTATGGTGAACAATCGTTGTGCCAACAGTAGGAAGGACTCTTGTGTCTCTAGAACCAACTAATGTGCAAGTGGCACATCTGGCCTGGGTAACTTCCAGCGAGGTGGAGCTACAGGGTGATTGGGATCTATATGCCTTGCATTGGGACGTTGTTGAGGCATCCCCATCCCAACACCCTGGTACTCCAAGATATAAAAATAGTTAACATGCTTCCCTGTTGTTGTGTGGTGATGCATCAAACACCATTTACCATTGATCTATCCAGTTATCTATGAATGGTTGATATGTACACCACTCGATAGAAATGTGCCTTTTTTGCATTCGGGATTTCACCCGTCCGTGGATCTCTAAAGAGGGAAAATATATGTTGTTTTGAGATTTTCAACTTCTTAACTTCTTTGTAGCTAATTCCATCCTCATATTGTTGCCTCTTTCTTTCTCTGAATGTGGCAATATCTTGCAGTGCACCATTAGACCTAAAGGTCTATATCATTGCATCCAAATTGGATGCAAGCATAAGATGCCTATCATCAACAATAGTAATTGAAGCTCGAATTTCTCCGAGCCTCTGGATTTCTCTTTGGATGTTTGAGGGTGCATCCATGGTCATCACTGCAATCAAAAAATAAAATAAAAACAAATCATTAGAAACGTATACATGTGCTATAATGACATCTCTCAAAAATGAAAAATGTACAAACTTTGTGCAAGAACGAATACATTACAAACATAAATATCATCTTAGACATACATTACAAACATAAATATCATTTCATATGATCATTGCAGGCATACATTATGGGTCCTTGCGGGAATAAGGGTGGAGACCATGTGGACGTACATAAGAGTCCGAAATATCATTTGTAAATCTATGGTTGTTGGGGTGTTGGTGCATCCCAGTCAGTTGCAACTGATAGAATTATCTTGTGAATATGATTGTCATTGATGACAACATTAATGACAAAGGTGTAAATGGCATGATGACAAGCAAACAAGGTGACTTGACAAGGACTTGGAAAAGACAAGACAAAAGACAAGGTGATGGGCATTGGCACACCTAATGATCCAAATGACCCATATTGTGATCATTTGGAGTTGGTCCTAATACCCTAGACAAGGATGACTTGGAGATAACAAGTGACATGAACAAAGAAGCATGAAGTGAACGAAGAAGCTTGAAGTTGACACTTGGCAAGGAGATTGGGGGCATACCTTATGGCATCTGCGGGCATCCAGAGATGAAGCTGATGGACATGCGGGCATGTGGACAAGGTGACATGGGGGCATCTTGAAGATGCATATGCGGGCATGTTTGTGGAAGTTGTGGAAATCCTGGAGGCATGCCAAAGACCCCATGTAGGCAATTGAAGAAGGTCTAGCTGCATACATGTTCAAAGGAATAAATATGGCCCTTGCGAGCATGAGTTACAAGCTAGTGCGGGCATGCTGGAAGCAAAATAAAATGGTAATGATGTGGGTATGAAGACCACGTTTAGGTGGGAAAAAGAAAGTCTAAATAAATATATACATGTATATATTTATAATTTATGAGGTGTTTATGGAAATCAAATTAAAATTTGATTTCAAATATAGGCTCACTGATTCACCCCCCCCCCTCTCAGTGAGCCATTGTGTCTAACAGGGTGGATGTAAAATTCATTAAGGGATTGATAGTAGGGAGGAATTAACATATGTTAAATAACAAATTTTATAATTTTTAGTTTTGGTATTTCATTTACAAAGATTTTTAGTTTAGGGAAACATAAAAATTTATATTTTAAATGATGAAATGAGGCAAGGATTTGGATGCTTGCCTTTCCAATCCTCATTGCAAGATGAAATCTCCCTTGTTGAGCTTCCCCAATGCGTTTTGGCAAGTCAAAATCGCTAGAGCGTTCGGGTTTTGAGAAAACAATGGGTAAAATAGTAACACGGTTCGTAGACTGTTTATTTTTTTTGGTTATATTAACCAAAACACCCACGCGTTATAGTGTACCTAACGCATGCACGTTATGTATCACTATAACACGCGCACGTTTTGGAATCCTAACCTACCTGTCAATTGACATGGCAGGGTCGAAGTCCTCCCATGCCTAGTTCTAAGTAATGCGCGCGCATTTCTAACTTACACAATTCTAACGCATTTTGCGAATGCACGATTGCACCTAAAGGGTCCCTCAACTTCACGCAAGGGCACTGTCATTATTCAATTGCAAAGGCCATGGGTAGATTCCATCTAGACAAATTCACTATTGGCTGTTATCTGGAGCTCTCATCTTTATGGATAGATTTAATACCATTTTTTTAATGTCACTAAACTTTTATTATAAAGCAGATTTTTGGTTTTCTCTTCATGAGAAATATTTTTTATATTTAAAACTTATTAAAAATATTCAATTTTTAATTTTTAATTTATTTTAAGATGTAATCTAATTTTTTTATTTAAATTTTTTAATCTATTTTTAAAATAAATTAATTTTTAATGTTCAACTAAAATTTAAATCAAAATGTATCTCATATCTCTTTGAATTTTTATTTTTTATTTTTTAATTTCTATTACATTTTAACAACATTATTTAAGATAAAATCATATTTAATTTTAACTAATCACATGTATTTAATTAACATTTAATTACAACAATGTAATCTTCCTAACAAAATATGTACTTATAAATTTTTAATGATAACTCTTTAATTCTATTTATATCAATACTAATATTTTTTATTAACAATTACAAGATTTCATTAATTTTTTTTCAATTTTTTTTTGTTTATAGTGAGAAGATTAATTCAAATGTAATATGTAAAAATTAGAAAAAAATGAATTATTATTTTTCAATGTACAAATTAATTTAAGGATGAACATTGAATGGTCATTTATTATATCAATGATTTTATCATCCATTTAATATGATAAATAATGTCATTCAATAAATATTATAAATCATCGTGTTAAGAAATATTTACTATTAATACTTATTGGTTGTGCAAAATGTGTTATCTTAATACATTTTGAACTTTTCCAAACATTGTATTTACTATTGATATTGGACTTCGTTTTCTTTATTTGGATTTTAAGCCAAGAGTGAAAAAATTGTTCTATTAATGTCATTGCTATTAATGTCATTGCCCTGATCGACATTGTATCCTAAAATAAATGTATTCCACGTACAAGATGTACATAACCATCATCGTTTTTTCTCCAAATTTTCATTTCAAGTTTTTTAAAAGAAGTGACTTTATTGTTTACGGCCCTTTAATAAAAATGCTTTTAGCTCTATTTACATTTGATTACATTTATATTATAAATGCTCCATATTTAATAACAAATTCAACTAATCTTCACGTTTATTATTTATCAAAAAAAAATGTCACATGTTAATTATATATATAATTCTAAGTTAAATTTTTGAAAAGAAAATTACACATGATCTTTTTAAACCAGTTTTTAAATGTGCCTTATCTATCTAGAAAAGTAATCATCGATGGATTATATATAATAATTTATCTTAAATTAGCCCTTTTAAGAACAAATGTAAATTGAGGTTCTACTTGGATAGAAGTGGTGGATTATGTATAAGATTTTATGTTAAAGTATTTAAGAAACAAAAAGGTAAGCCTTATGTGAATGAGACGTCGTGTTATAGGTCAAATCTGCACTTCTCTGTCCGTGATCACATTGCCCTGTTGATCACACAAAAGGACACTTAGGATTGAAGAGCTTGATTGCCCTGGATGACTTGCTGCTAGAAGTACACTCTTTAGCTGAGAATCTTACAGTTTCTCTTGATTTCATGACATGTATGCTACTCTTTGTATAGAAAACTAACGTATTTCTTGACATATACGCTACTCTTTGTCTGGAAAACCCACGTACACCTTGGAAAAATACCCTACTTTGCTCAAGGACAACCAGTGTACATCTCCCAAAATGTTGTAAACACGGGTTGTAAAGCACATCAGTTGCTTCTTGTATGCTACTCTTGTTGTATGAAACCCGCGTACATCTTAAGATGAAATCAAAAATATATTAATTTGACGAATTGGGATTAGTTGAAGTTGGTTCTGCAACTTCCCCAACCTCCCAATTCAACCACCTTTCGATCTAAACTGCCTACCTTGTCCCATAAATACAAGGAGGATCCATGAGAGGGGTAAGAGACATAAAGTCATAATGACCTAGAAAGAATGCTTTGAGTACTGTTACGTTGGAGGAATTACCAACTTAGAGTGAAGAGCAGGAGCCCAGGATCCAGTTGCAGAAACATCTCTACAAGTCAGGTATATTGTACTGATTTCATGTCTCTTTGACAATAAAAAGGTCGAAACACCCTACCTGTCCCAAATCAGATATCTATTGGATTGTATGTCTATTTGGCTTAATTCTTGATTATAATTGATGTTAAATTGATTTATAATTTCATCATATGTTATATGGTCAAGATACGCTGAGGAAGGTATATTTTGTGTTGCAGGTTCATCAAGAAGAAGAGCAAGTAGGAGATCAAGCGAGAGACCAAGCGAAAGCTAGGACCAGTCGTCGTAAAGAGGTATTTCTCTCAATCCCAATCTCTTTCTTTTGCAGTAACCAAATGCAATATAATCAATGTGTTTACCTGTCAACCTCTCCTAGTTGGTAGTGTCCATCTCCTCACTATAGGGTAGAAATCCCGAACAACAGATTGGTGACTCCACTGGGGAGTAACCGTTTATTCTTTTTTGCTCTAGGAGACTTAGTTTTGTTTTCCTTCCAGCCCATTTTTCAGTCTTTTTGATTGTCTGAGAGGCCTTATAGGTCTGTGTTGCCTTCTCTATCTGCTTGATTCACATTAGTTGTTGCTTTGCAAAGCATGTTTATACCCTTTTGAGGCACGTACGTTGGTATCCCCTACTTGCAGCTGCATTTTTCACTTGACAAACGCCCCTCCTTGCACTGCACAGTAGCGTACATGTCTTGATGTACGATGGTTATAACACTGCACAGTGGTGTATGTTCCTGTAGTGTCCTGTTTTTCTGTTAGGGTTTGTTTCCAAGCCTTGGTTTCTTTTCCAGCTTGTTGCTTTGTTGTCTTCACTGACCCCTGAGACCTCCTATGTCTCTCTTGAGTCTTGTTTTCCTCTCCAATATTTTTTAGCTTGTTTTTGCTTTCTTGAGTCTTTGATTTAGTGTCTTTGACGCTTACTAACCTTTTTTGAAGTTCATGTACTATTCTCTTTCCGACATAGATGCATACCTTCACCCTAGTTGTTGTTGCAGTCATACAGACCTGCATTTTGAATGTTTGTTGTTTGTTGCAACGTATAGCACACTTTCTCTTTGTCTTATCCTTTCCATTAGGGTTTGACTGTCAAGATTGAGTCCTTAGGGTTGCTTTCGAAAGGTTGCTTGGTTTAAATGCTTGTTGATTGTCTTATCAGTTCAGTTCAAGTAAGTTGAAGCCTCTTAGTTGTCTTTCTGTTGAGTCCGTGTGTTGTTAAAGTCATTCTTGCTTCGCTTGCTTACTTTTTGCTTGGCTTAGTGTTTTTCTTAGGGTTTTGATGCTTAGGAGCAGCCTGTGAAGTCTGCCTTTCCGTTAAGAGCATTTCTTTTCCCTGTCTCTTTTACACTTTGTTTCCAAGTCTCAAGTTTTTCTTTTGCAAAAACTTGGTAAGTCAAGTCTTCATCGAGTCTCTTGATTCGTTTGCTTTGAGCCATTTAGATGTTTGTCTTACACACACTTTATATTTAGATCTTGCTTACTTTTGTACAAAGCTCTCTTTCTTTTACATTTATCAGAAAAGACAAAAAATTATTCAAATAGCTTAGTAGTAAGGTCTTGCATTATTTCGAGGTAGCATAGTTTGCTTTGAAATATTAAAAAAGAAAATACAAAAATATTCTGTTTTAGGTTTGCTTATCTTTAGGTTTGGAAAACAATGAATGAGACACGAATGAGAAAGTTTAGTGAAATTTTTTTACTTTTATGTACTTTCCATTTCAGTCACAACCACGCCACACACCGCACTACAAACTTTGAGTAACAAGTAGCCCTTAAAAAGAACCATTAATAAAATTTATTAGCAACATTTTTCTTTTTAGGTATACACAACATCAACTAGCTTAGGCTAGAGTTTTGAGCTTAAATCACCTTAAACTACTCGAAACTGACTTCATTACTGAACAATCGTAGTACAACTATATTTTAGGTAAATCCATCTGTATCAAAATCTCTTGGGAAACTCTGCTGAAACCAGAGCTAAGCACGAGGTCGTGTGAGACTAGAATTGCTGAGGATAACCCCTCACTTGATTTTCGAGCATAAACCAGAGCTATCTCGTGTACGGAGATCATTTTGGATTTCAGGCTTTGTTACCTTGCCCATGCGCTACAGCTAGACTAACGACTGTCCCCCCAAGAATTTTTGTACTTATGGTAGCCTTAGTATCTTGACCATCTAGGACTCTACACAGGTGACGACGGAAGGCTATTTCTGTTGTACCTAGGACAGACGTGGGAGGAAACTCTCTACAGAAATTTGGGAGGGCGGTTTGGTGATTCAAATGCTTGCACCCAGAGAACATGTATGTGGACCCCAAGTAACTGTTCTTCATCCTTCATTGGTTAGTTCTAGTCCTTAATCATCCTAGACTTCCCTTCGGAAGGCATCTGTTTTCCTGGTTCTAATTACCTTAGGACATTTTAAGTGGTGTGCTCTTTGTGCTGCTTGTTTTTTGGCCTTAGATATTTTTGGCCTATTGAGTCGTAAACTATGGAAAGCATCTCGGTGAGCACCAATCAAGGTACCCCTGTTGAAGGGGCTCCTTGTGCTTTTCCATTCATTGGGAACATTGGTACTCCCTTAATGGCTACCTTGAATCTTCCGGGATTCACTATAGGGCTACTGGTTTGGTTGTTTTCCACTCCGAACGCCTTGCATGCTCCTAATGCTTCTCCAGTAAGCACTTCACATCAAGAGCATCAGAACCCTATTCCCGCTTCGCCAGTAACATCTTCTCCTCCTCCTTCTACCTCATGTGGTGAAAGTAGTAATACTAGTAACCAATAGTCTAAAAGGAATAGACGGAGGAAGAATAGGAAGAAGATGCCAAAGTAAGGGGGCAGCCACCCAGCCTCTGGAGGTCATGCTGGGGGCACCAACCCAACCTCTGGAGGTCATGTTGGGGGGATTTTTTCAGTCACTGGAAATCATACTGAACCTCGCCACCCAGCCTCTGAAGGTCATGCTGGGGGCACCTACCCAACCTCTGGTGGTCATGTTGGGAGAACTCGCTCAATCATTATAAGTCATACTGAACCCACCCACCCAGCCTCTGAAGGTCATGCTGGGGGAAACCACCCAGCCTCTGAAGTTCATGCTGGGGGCAACTATCCAGCCTCTGGAGGTCATGCTGGGATTAAACTTTCAGTCACTGCAAATCATACTGAAAGTATGTCTTCAACCACTGTTTCTCATGTTGAGGACACATCATTGATCACTGCTGGTCATATTAATGACAAGTCACCAGTTCATGTGAGTCATACTGGAGACACTGAATCAGCCACTGCAAGTCATGCTAAGAAAGTTGACATTGTCGACAAACCTAACAAATAGAAGCTTAAGTTCCCTTGTAAGTTTTGTGAGGGAGACCACCTGACCTATTTGTGCCCTGTACTTCCATAAGTGCAAAGAGTGTGGTCCATAGTTCAAAAGTCTTCTACTTCTAAGCAACCCATCACTACAAGTCACACTGGGGGCATGCTATCATCTAATGCTAGTCATGCTGAGAGTACTATTGTTGTAAAGGAGTCTAAGCTTATAGGACGGAAGCCAAAGTTCCCTTGTAAACTTTGTAAGGGAGATCACCTTACTCACCAATGCCCTACTATTCCAGAGGTGTGGAGAGTGTGGTCCATGTTTGAAGGATCCTCTACTCTTGAACTGTCTATAGATTCCCAACAGCCTGATCAACCTTTGGTTGATGAAGTGGTTGAACCAATGCAATCTTTAGTCAACCCCACTCTTTCTTCGGAGAGTGAAGTGATCGAATCGACGCAATCTTTGACCGATCCCATCAGTCCTTCAAAGACTGATGCACCTATTCTTGAAGTATTCTGCATTATCAATTCAGATGTTTCTGAAATGGGGGGCACTTCATCTATGCCGAGTAAACCCCTACCAAGCTCTGGGATTATTTCCTTTGATTTGAATAGTCTAATTGGACCTCGCCTTCCTTCTGCTACACCTTTTTAGATAAAGGTTGATATCGGAAACCATGCAGTTCATCGATGTAGTTTAGACAAACAAGCCTCTGTTAGTATCTTATCCCCTTATGCTTGGAGAGATTTAGGTTTTCCTAACCTTGTTCCAGCTGTTAATTGGTCGTTGACTTTCAATAAAAGACCTAGTGAACTGTTGGGATTCCTCCCTCAAGTACCCGTTACTTTGAGTGGAAAAACAATCTTAGTTGATTTTATGGTTTTAAAGGATCCTATGGATTTTGATATGATCCCCGGGCATGATTACATATATGCTATGCAGGCTGTGGTGTCTATGCTCTTTCGTGTGATGCATTTTCCTCACAATGAAAGCATTGTCACTATCGATCAACTTACATTTGTTGATCATGTTCATTACCCAACTATAGACCAAGTGTATCCCTCTCCAGTAGGCACTACCATGTCACAATCAAATTATGTGGCATATTGTTCCTTGATTCCAATTGCTACTGAGAAGAAGCCTCTGAATTCATGCTTACCCTTCTAGGGACTGGGTCCCAGCAATTGACCAGGTGATGACTCCATCTGAATGTTTAGACATGCGTTCTATTTGGGATGATATACTTCCATCTGATGAAGTTTTCCTATAGTCTATAATGCAGTCTTCCATTCATTTGGACATTAATCCACCGACGAGCAGTATTCCACCTTTCCTTCGATCTCATTAAAAACAGTAAGGAAGCTACGAGCATTCTTCCACCTTCACTTCGATCTCGTTAAAAACAGTAAGGAAGTTATGAGCATTCTTCCACTTTTTCTTCGAGATTGTTAAAAATAGTAAGGAGGCTACGAGCATTCTTCTACCTTTTCTTCAAGCTCATTAAAAGCAGTAAGGAGGCTATGAGCCTTTTTTCCATCTTCACTTCGAGCTCGTTAAAAACAGTAAGGAAGTTATGAGCATTTTTCTGTATCTCCTTTGAGCTCATTAAAAATAGTAAGGAGGTCGCGAGTTTACTTTTTTGGGCTCGTTACAACTTTACGAAAAAGATCTTTATAGAGTTCTTTCACGCTCTTGTTCGACTCTTTAAATATGACAAGATTGTTGAGTATAGTTGTCATTTTAGACTCGTTAAAGGATTTGAAGCGACATCCACTTAGGTATAAGTTTATCCCTTTTCCGGACCTTTGTGGATCATCTACGAAAAATGTATACTCTAGTCATGCATGGCTAGAAGAGTTCTCCTTTCATTATTTTATACTTTTTCGGGGGAGGGGACTAACTGTACGAAAAAGGACTTTTGGAGCCTCTCTTTAGGGTTTTCAGGCTCTCTAAACATGAAAACACCAAGCGAGCATTCACCTACTTGGGCTCGATGTGAAATCCACAAGAAGGTATATAGAGGATTGTTTAAGTTTTTTAAACTCTATAAACAGGAAAACACCGACGAGCATTAACCTACTTGGGCTCGATATTAAAATCCACAAGTAGGTGTATGGAGTTATTGTTTAAGTTTTTTAGACTCCTTAAAATTGAAAACACTGACGAGCAAGAACAGATCTTGGCTCAATATTAAAATCCATAGATTAGTATTATAGAGTATGCATCTATCTCTTCTTCGAACTCTATAAAAAATGAAGAAGGTCCTGAGTTTTCCTCCCATGGGCTCGTTAAACTTATTACATGGTTGGACTTATTGAGTTTTCTATCTTTCTTGGACTCGTTAAAACAACAAGAAGGCCATTCTTTTACCAAAAAGAATAAGGGATAAGAAGGGTATATCACATCTTTTTCAGTTTCAAAGGCAGTTTCAGTCAGTCATATCTTTGAACATAGCACCTACTTGAGTCTTTCATGTCAGTTGGGTTTTAATTTTTTGCCTTAGGGTGAACCTGATCTCCGAGTTTGTACTCCCCCGGTTGGTTATTCTTCCAATCATATGGAGGTTCTGTTATGTCCCCTGCATCACAGAATTATATCATTTTCCCCTTCATGTTGAAAACTACCTAAGTCACTTTGTGTCGTGCTCACTGTTCAAGGATACAGCCTATGTCGGCCATTTTGCAGTTTACCTTGACTTCATGTGTCGGTCATCCCGGTGTCAATTTGTTTCATCTTGTTACTCGTCCTACTACACATCAGCTCATACTTGTGAGTGTTCCTCGTGTTGGATGATGGAGGATCCATTAATGCCTCCCTTCCAGCAGACTTCTTCCCATCGACTTCAGCTCATTATGCTCTAGGAACAAAGTTTAGAGTTTCGGTTAGTACCTTGGGGATTGCAGTCATTAGTGGCAGTTTCCCTCACTGTTGAATAAATGGGAATACATCAATGTCTCTTATTCGACAGGTTCCTCAAGTGTTCGACTTCAAGTCCTCTTATTCACACTTGTTGGATTGTACTAGGTACCTTGAGCCCCATTATCATTATCGATGGAATCCCTCACATTTGTTAACGGTATACATCAATGACCAATAATCAAACGATACCCCCCATGTTCGACTTCAGCTCATTTATTCGCATGGATAGGGTTTGTACCTTGAGTTGTTTGGATGAAGACCTTGGGACTATGATAGAATCACCTTGTTTATGTTATTGCCCAAGCTGTGCAAGACTGAGCCTCACTCATTTTGGCTCTTCATGAGACATAGATCCAGTTATGGCTATGATCTATCATTTTGACATGGATCCACGCTTGTATTTTGGTGGCCATGCTATATATAAATCTCCTAGTTATGTATCGGAGATCATGTTGTATCATGCTACACATCTATATGATGTCAATATTGTAATTGCTCGCTGACCTTGATCGTTGTTTCAGGTGTTTTTGTGACTTGGTTATGCGGTTTCTTGCTCCTCTTCTGACTTGGAATTATAATGTATTTCGGCCATCGTTTCCCTCTGACCTCACACATTAGGGGGCATATGTTATAGGTCAAATCTGCACTTCTCCGTTCGTGATCACATTGCCCTGTTGATCACACAAAATGACACTTAGGATTGAAGAGCTTGATTGACCTGGATGACTTGCTGCTAGAAGTACACTCTTCAACTGAGAATCTTATAGTTTCTCTTGATTTCATGACATGTATGCTACTCTTTGTATAGAAAACCAACGTATTTCTTGACATGTACGCTACTCTTTGTATAGCAAACCCGCGTACACCTTGGAAAAATACCATACTTTGCTCAAGGACAACCAGTGTACATCTCCCAAAATGTTGTAAATGCAGGTTGTAAAGCACAGAAGTTGCTTCTTGTACGCTATTCTTGTTGTATGAAACTTGCGTACATCTTAAGATGAAATCAAAAATATATTAATTTGACGAATTGGGATTAGTTGAAGTTGGTTCTGCAACTTGCCCAACCTCCCAATTCAACCACCTCTCGATCTAAACTGCCTACCTTGTCCCATAAATACAAGGAGGATCCATGAGAGGGGTTAGAGACATAAAGTCATAATGACCTGGAAAGAATGCTTTGAGTACTGTTACGCTGGAGGAATTCCGAAGTTAGAGTCAAGAGCAGGAGCCTAGGATCCAGTTGCAGAAACATCTCTACACATTATGTATATTATACTGATTTCATGTTTCTTTGACAATAAAAAGGTCGAAACACCCTTCCTATCCCAAATCAAATATCTATTGGATTGTATGTCTATTTGGATTAATTCTTGATAATAATTGATGTTAAATTGCTTTATGATTTCATCATATGTTATATGGTCAAGATACGCTGAGGAAGGTATCTTTTGTGTTGTAGGTTTGTCAAGCAGACGAACAAGTAGGAGATTAAGCGAGAGACCAAGCGAAAGCTAAGACCAGCCGTTGTAAAGAGGTATTTCTCTCAATCCCAATCTATTTCTTTTGCAGTAACCAAATGCAATATAATCAATGTGTTTACCTGTCAACCCCGCCCAGTTGGTAGTGTCCATCTCCTCACTATGGGGTAGAAATCCCGAACAACAGGTGGGGTGATGTTTTTATTCCAAGGTGAGGTGTCATTAGTGTAATGGAAGTTGTTTCATTTAAAATTTTAAAAACAAAACAATAAAATCAAAGTTTATTAGGCTCAGATTGAACTGTGGATGTCCCACATTGAATGGTATTCAATCAACCAATATTAGGGCCCCATTCAGGTTCGAAACTTAATTAGCATATTTAACTTGTTTGTAGGTGATAACATCGAGCTCAAGTTTATAATGATAGTCTCTTCTAACTCGATCACTAGTCTCCTCAGTGAAAAACACTAGGTCTATCAATTCTCCTTTAAATAAAAAAAAAAAAAACTAAAAAAAACAAAATAAGCTTTGGTTCACTACCCCATGTCTCCTATTCTTTTACAAAATTCATACCCATGTTTATAATCCCAAGGCATGCCTCATGATACCTTCAATACAATCAAGTATTAGGCACATGGAGGAAATAGAACCTTCGGTTTGCGGATTGAAAGCTATAGGCACCTAACCCCTTTAATTCTTTCATGCAACCATAAATTTGATTACTTTTTGAAGTTTGAGCACTTCATTTACTTCATTTACATGTAAGTAGATAGTGTATCATAGCTAAGACTATTTATGTGGATGGGAGGGGGAGAACGACGTGGCACTTCATTTTCATGTAAGTAGATGATGTATCTTTGTTGTTGCGTGCATTGACCAAGAAGGGAAATGCACCTCATCGCCCCTTTTTATTACTTGGATGAGAGGGGGAGTGCATCGACCCCTCCATCCAACGTAAAGAAAACTTGGTTAAAATACTTGAGGGGCAGTGCATTGCCCCCTTCAAATTCTAATACTTGAATAAAATAATAAAATATTTGGCATAACCCTATGTTATTTACTATGCTTGAAGAGGGATAAGATATGGTTAAAGATTTAAGAATTGTTATGGTAAGTTAAGCAAGTAGTTTTGAATTGATGGGAACATCTTTGATTATAATGTTAAGTGATCATTTGAAGTTAACATATTCTTAAAATGGGAAAATACTTCTTATATGATTGCAACATCAAATTATCAATGAAACTAACTCATTTGATTTGTGGTACAATGTCTAAAGAAAATTTTTATACCACATTTCCTAAAAATAGTGAGGATTTTGGGTACATTACAAGTAGTATCATAGTAAAGTACCAATACTACGACCTATTGAACTCACCTACGTGTAAGTAAGTTGTGTACTTTATGGGCTATTGTTTATTTAAATACAAATATATGTTTGCAGCAAATGTTTATTTTAGGAGTATGAATGCTATAATTTTATATCCAATACTTTCTTGACTATAAAGGACATAGTTTAATATGATACTCAATAGTTGAAGTATGCATAGTTTAAAGATGATAGTTTAAAGATGCTTATTTGAATGCATGATTGCATAGTTATATATAATAGACGAACAATACATACATGTATGACTAAAAAAAGTATGACTAAATAAAATAATGATTAAGAAAAGTCGTATGTTGCATAACTGAAGGCATGGTAAGGATAAATTAAAGTCTTTAGTCTTATGAAGAACTATAATAGGCTTATGCACTCGTTAAAAGGAAGCTTCAAAAAGATATGACAGATTTTATTTCTTTTGTTCAGTATCATATTGCACAAAAATAAACATGACGCACTAAGTATGAGTGGTTTTATGCTATAGAAAAGCATGACTTCGGTTAGTCAATCAAATGTTTTGATTAATGTTTAATAATAATATGATCTCAATTTTTAGTCATATCTAATTTTAATTAATCACTTGTTACTTATAATCATTTTAATGATTAAATTATGAAGTCATATCTAATTTTAATTAATCACTTGTTACTTATAATCATTTTAATGATTAAATTATGATTGCGTTGTGAGTGGTTTATATATATTATAATAATAATAATAATAATATTATTATTATTATTATTATTAATTTTAATGTTTTCAAATTTAAAAAAAAATCATACATGACATGATATACACTTAATTTTAATATCATTGAGCTAACAATATAACCAAGTCACATGGATATCCATAATATTTTTTTCACTGATTTTAATATCATTGAGCTAACAATATAACCAAGTCACATGATATACACTTAATTTTAATATCATTGAGCTAACAATATAACCAAGTCACATGGATATCCGTAGACATGACTCTGCTGCATGAGGCAATTATTCATTCAGTAGATTCATTAAATAGGCTTATGCTATACTATAAACATGCTGGCAGGTACTTCAATTACTAAGAATCTGTCACACAATACTAGCAGTGTGCAAACTGAGACTCCAGGTCCCTTGAAGAGGGCAACTGACTCCTTTCCTTACTTTTATTCAGGCCTCTAGCTTTTTTTGGTGGAGGAATAAATAGACTCAGGGTTGGCCTCAGACAGCAGCTTTGAGAAACTATTTAACTTTTCTTGAAAATGAATGGGTTGCTTTTAGGAAGCAAGTAAACCTCTAGCTATTCAGAAATCTAGGCAGTCCCCAAGCTAGATAACATGGACCACTCTGATTCTTTTCCACCTTTTGTGTTTCATGGGCTGAGGTATAACCCTATATTGTTGTCTGCTAAGATCATTACTGATTCTCAGGCTCGTCTTCAGTATAATGCAGATGACTGTTGGCCCATGCCAGGAAAGCCCTGGAGCTATGGGAAAACACCTTTTCGACATCTTCCTTAGCATTAGTACAGGTGATAGCAGTAACTTCAGGATCTGGGATTCCAATGATCTTAACATGCGCGTCTACCACTGCTTGGCTCGCGGCTATATACTTCAATAGATTACTCGCAGAGGTTTCCACTTTGGCAAACCCTTTACGCTCCAAAGCTGGTGAATGGACAGGATCGTCTGAAGTATATGTCAGATCTTCCCATTCCAGGAAAGCTCTTATGGTCTGGGAAAACACCTTACTCACATTTGCCAGATCAGTACATTTGAAATCAGTGATGGTAGGGTTTTTAATTCCAGCGATCTCAACATACGCGTCTACCAATTGTCGGCTCATTTTTACAAACTTCACCAGACGGGCATTAGATGTCTCAGCTACTCTGGCAAACTCTGTAGCATCCATACCGAACAACAGAGATAATCTGACAGAGGGAAGAAAGGATAGATATCTAAAGACTAAGAGTACAGAGATACACTGTCACAAGAGTAGCAACTAATTAATTGTCTTCACAAGAAAGAGTTTATACTGAAGACGAGATGAGCTCTCGGCTCTATGAAACTCTTTCCAGCGATGGCGGAGGAGACGATTTCCAGTACTGACGAGAACAGATTGGGAGCGAGTGGTACTTATAGTTCTTGCAGTTGCAACTTGCGATGGAAGCAGATTGATTATTATGAGCGCTCTAACGTAATTCAAACCTACTTGACGTCACGATTATTACGTCGACGATTGTTTACACGCATCGGTGACCTTGTTCCCAATATATTAAATGCCTCCTTCCCATTTCCATGGCTTTGCTGCCAAGATATTAAATGCAGTAACGAGTTACTAATTCGCTACAGGTTAGAGATGCCTCTTTCACATGGCTTTGCTGCCAAGACACTCTATGTACTGATTAATTATAAGTTAGAGATGCATCCTTCTCCTTACTTTGCTGCCAAGATACTAAATACACTAATTAATTATAAGTTAGAGATGCCTCATTCACATGGATTTGCTGCCAAGATACTAAATGTACTCGCTAATTACATGTTAAAGAGTGTTTATTGTTATTTATCTACTGGGGAAAGTGGGTAGCTACCCAAGAATTTAAGGAGTGTTTAGTTGTTATTTATCTATTATGGAAAGTGGGTAGCTACCAAGAATTTAATAATCATATTTTTATGTCTCGAAGGGGATCATGTATATATAGGACATCCCCTATTAATTTGTTCATAGGGTTTATGAATTTTTCCAGTAGTCTATAGTTTTAGGTGGTTTATATATAGTTGAAATTTTTTATTTATATGAACTTTTTAAATAATACAAATTTGTTATGTTTTGATTGGATATAAATTGATGATGTCTTCCTCGAAAATCCCTTCCTAATTCAATCGCCCAGCCCAGGTCATCTGTTATTAATGCTGTACAGACATGTTTAAAGTAACCCACAGAGCTTACTATCTCTCTGATTTGTCACCTACTCACTATCCCTCTATTTTGTTACTTACTCACCAAAGGGGATGACATTAATGGCAGCATTCATTAAGCAGGTCTGGTCAAATCAGGTCAGTGAAAAACGAGGCAAGACCACTTTATTTAATGGTTGTAAAGACAATCAAGGGTTTAATGGCGTTGACAGAGAGCTAGAAGTTTTACAGTCGATGCATGGGGTAGACCGTTTGTGCTGCAGTCCATGCACATGCAGCACATGTAGTCGATGCAGTCGGTGCAGTCGATGCACGCTGCATGTAATATCCCATGTCCGCGCTTGAAGAAGCATATTTCATCCATGAAGGTGTGGGTGAATTTATAATCTGTTCTTATCCATGGACTTCATCACATGGACTTCATTCACAGATTTTTCCTTGGCTTGGAGCAAACTCTCCATACCTGATAATCTCCTTTCGCAATATGTCGTCTATGGGATCAAGCAACCCTTCCCAGTTGTTGGCGCCCTGTATTTCCCTCCATATGTCCCCCAGATTCCTCTCTGACATCGATGCCTCGGAGATCTTTGGCTCAGCTGGCTCTTGAATGTCTAGGGCTTCTACCATGCTGATCAGCAGGGACTGGGTTTGGATCGTTGAGCTTCTGACAGGGGTACCCTTTCTTTCATGGCCTTCATCATACCCAATCCATTCTGTGGTTTCCTGTTCCGATTAATCCTTTGCTGATATTGTGAAATTATTAGCCTCTGCATGTCCGATGAAACCACGGACGTAAAGAGGGCATGGCTGAAATTGGAAAGCCGAGAAGCAAAGGTAGCAGAAGCTGAAGGGAATGACGGCCTGAGCATTGTTTGGGACTTCATGGCTACAAGAGAACTGTCCATGGTCGGTAAGGATCGATACCATAAAGCCAGAGAATAGCTGAAAGTTCAGATGCTCTGGAGTTTAGAAGCAGATTATAGTTTACCGTAGCGACGTGGGACAACCATGATCACACACGTCAATGGCGTTGTCATGAAAATGAGGGACAGTCTAAAGATGAAAGGGGGAAAATGCTGGACTGTGTGAAATAAGAAGGGTGAAAAAGAAAGGAACTTACTTTTTCTTTTTTGCGCAACTCAATATTATTACATGACATAGTATTTTTCCGCGAACTGGCAATCAACGTTCTGGCTATTTTGACTTTAGTGTACTCTGCTTTGCTCGTTTCACACACCACCAACCACCGATCTCTAGTCTTCTCCTACGTGTATTCCTAAGAAGATAGGGATTAGGGATTCTCACTTCTGAATTAACTATGGAAATTTTGTTAATCAATATCACTTCTTTAATTTGAAGAAATTTTATCACTTCTCTAATCTAAAGAAATTAGACTGAAGTAGGAGAGATTCAGATAATATCTTCGCCACCATTTTGACATTTTTACTTTCGTTATGGTGACAGTTCTAGACAGCTAGATCTTGTATGATGCTTCGAAAATCAATGCTATTCGGAGGCGTCTACTTTCTCCG
The DNA here is from genome assembly GCA_027924585.1 of Larix kaempferi. Lineage (NCBI taxonomy): Eukaryota > Viridiplantae > Streptophyta > Pinopsida > Pinales > Pinaceae > Larix > Larix kaempferi. Next base: position 170,801 of record BSBM01001920.1, read on the forward strand.
AATGAGATTTCTCTTAAAATTGGAACAATGAATAATCAGTCATTAGGTAAGAAAATTTTGCTAGAGGGTGCAACATATACAGAGCCTATAGTCAAGGAGGTGGATTTTAATCCCAGTATATATGGACCTGCAGGAGATCACTTAAATGCAAGAAACAATCTAGTTACTAATGAAGGTGACAAGACGGTTGTGTGAACTGCACAAAGGAGAGTGCATGATTCATCTAGAACAGGTGAAGCTAGAAACATATCCTGGTAGGAATCTGCAAGGTCTAAAAATTTGAGTGATTTAAGTGCTCTAGAAAAATATGCATGCAGTTTGGGTGCTGGATGCAATAAGACGAAAGCATTTGCATAAGAATGAAAGGATTTGCAGAGGGAAAATTAATGGCAGCCCAGGATCTCCACCTCTCGATGTAGGCAAAGTAACTTTTTCTTGAACGATTACAATAAGTGTATTCTGATATAATACCTTGATCACCTTTCTGCTTTGCATAGAGGCTTCTATCTTGCCAATAGACGTACATTGCTTAGACGACTATTAAATAAGTGTATTCTGATATAATACCTTGGTCACCTTTCTGCTTTGCATAGAGGCTTCTATCTTGCCAATAGACGTACATTGCTTAGACTATTGATTGCTCTTTTTAAAATTGAATTTGTCTTCTTGTTTACAGGTTAGTGATATCCATTTTGTGGCTTTTGCATTAGACTTTATAGTAATGGTTTTTTATACCAAAAAGGTATTATACTTCATAAAATTATGAGGATCACAAAAAAATGTATTCATTTTACATATCCATGCCATATCCTTTTTAGGAACAAATTTATTCAAGGTATGTTTCCAGAGCTGATACAGTTCCAAGTATAAAAATTAATGTAAAATGAAATCAATTAAGGTTGAAGATATAACGCTGGGCACATTGTCTGGTATTACTTATATGGTTAATATTTATTTAGTTAGTATTTTACTTATATGGTTAATATTTAAAGTTATTATTTGATCATGTATGTGATTTATCTACTGGTTTTAGTTGAAAGGGTCTTGTGTTTATCAATATATGTTTACTACTTTCCTACTGAGTAGATGATTTTCACCGCAGCATTTTTTTTCTCCATTCCCTGTATTTGTTTTCACTGTAAGTAAACGATGAACAGACTTGATCCATATTACTAGTTTTAAACTGTAGTGGTACACTTAATACAGTAGCCTCTTTGCTACTCTTTTTCCAGATTTTTAAATCACTACATGGATTTTCGACATTAGCATTGGGAAGAGATGGATGATGATGACCTTGTAATCTTCGCAGATTGCGGATGACAGACAACTCATTCCACAATAAATTGTTAGTACATGCATACTCATACCCGCAACCTCTGAAATCCTCCTCCGCCTAGAAAAATTGCTGCTACCCGCATTCTGAGAAAAATGGTTGCGACCCGCATTCTGAGCTTCGGGATTCGGTCACGAAAATTACCAAATGTTGCCACTACGATACCTTTGCCCTTGATGCTGCCAGCGAACCTGCTATGATGTTAATGAGAATTGATCTCTCAAAAGAAAGCTGTTAATGCTAGGACATCCGGAGGGAAACCATCAATCCATGGGACTTTTATAAGAGCATTGGATGAGGATTAGGCATTGAGGATAGATAATAAAAAAATATTATAATAATAATTTTTATAAAAACACTTTATGGAATTTTATTTTAATAATTTTTTGCCACAGAAAAATCAACTAAAACAGTAACCAAGAATGGTGATTCATGGTATATTTTATTAAAGGTTTGAGATCATATTAAATGGTAGAAGACATGCTTTACATGAGTGACCATGATCAGATAAAAGGAAACAGATTTCTGGTGACCACGATAACCTTGTGGTAAAAAAGGTTGATAATTGATAGTATAGTATTTATAGTATAGTTGATACTTGTTTATGATGCATTTGGTGGCAGACCTTTGAGGATGACTGTATATGAATCTTATTATTTATTTTGGTTTGTATATTTATGCTCGGATGACTGTTGAGTATGTTTCTACTTCAGGTTATATTTCTGGTCTGGGCTATGGATGATCTTGGGGCTTGTGGCTCTATTTATTTTGGACTATATGGTTATGGTTGATGACACTTTTCTGTCACTTGATGACATATGGCTCTATCTGATAGGGATTATGTAAATTGTATGATTTGACAGCTGGCTTTATTTACTATTTCGCATATTAATAGTAAGTTGAATTTTTCTGTGAAAAATAAAGGGTTGATAATTAATAGAGATTTATGAGCGCGTAAGATAAAAAAAAAACCAAGTCCTTCCAAATCTCAACCTATGCAGGTTGTTTAATGTTTTGAAAATGTATTCTGCTGCATGTATTTTAGTTATTCTAGTTAAAAAATATTGATGTTTTCTTTCTAAACAAATATTTTTTGAGGACGTATTATGACATAATATCATAGTCACCTTCCTGCTTTGCATAGAGGCTTCATACCATTGTTTCTACAAAAAGTGTTTCCAAATAAAATTTATCATGAGTGATAACGACAAGTTATTTAGTTTCTTATTTTGACTTATGAAATATACCATATCCAAACAATAAATTACTAAACACATACCCATATCTAGGATCCTATTAAACGGCATGCATTCAGCTTTGCAAGAGACTACTCGGAGAGCTTATGCATTTCCCGACAAATACAATCAAATATTCTGCTTATTGCATAACTTTCAACTTGCCTTTATTGCGTTTCTGATTATTCTTTATTGTCTTTCTAATTATTGCAGGCCTTTCAACTTGTACACAGCTTAGCTTTAATTTTAATGGACAAACTAATAAGATATTATTCATTGTACACAGCTTATCTTTAATTTTAATGGACAAACTAATAAGATATTATTCATCTCTTTGCATTGATTTTCATTTTCTTGGATGAATTGAATTTTGAATATTGGAAAGGGTATAATATTTATGGTTAAGTGTGTATTTCTAGTAAAATTGAAATGATCTTTTTATGAACTTCAAAATTTCGAGCAACTCAATAAAGTCACTTTTTTCTCCCAAGAGATTTTTCTCAATTACACCCATAGCAAAGTTATTTAAAAAAAGCACTAACTCAGTTCAGAAAATATCAGAAAATACGAATATAATAATATTCTAACACTAAATAATAATATTGTAAGATGAGGCCGGGGATGGAGCTCTGCAACCTAGGGTTTTGAGCCGATCCGAGTTGATCTCGGCGGCCAGGGCTCTTTCCCCGGTCTCTAGACTCCTTCGGCCCTGTGCTCACTGTATGGTCGATGGCGAGGTGCTGTGCAGAGCGGACAATAGCGGCGATGGCTCCCAACGGTGGCTCCAACGGCTTTCAAAGGCGGCTCCAAGGACGGCTTTCCTGCAACATCTGACGGCTTTACGACGGAGCGGTCGGCTCTGCTCTTTCCGGTGGCTCCCTCCTTTGAAGGCCGACGGGGGAGATTGGGGTCTCGCTTCTCTGCACAGCATTATATGATTGAGAAAGCTGGAGTTGCCCACAAGATTCTTTAGAGAGGGCCCTGCTCAGCCACGTCTGGACGAAATGATTCAGAATGAGGAGATGCATGGATCGTTCGACTTTGTGTTCGTGGATGCCGACAATCTAAAGATCTGGTGAAACAACACCCTGTGGAACGGATCTGTGGTGGCTCCACCCGATGCTCCCCTGATATTACAGAGACTTCGTGATGGAGCTGAACAAGGCCCTTGAACCTCATGATTCTGCGGATGAGGGTCAATGTCTGGGCCTCCTGCTTATTAATGCCAAGAACATCATTATTACAGTCTGCGGAGCCGTTTGGGAGGATTCTTGTTCGGCAGCTCGCCTTTGAAGGCCGACGGGACCTGTTACAGCTTCTGCGGCGCCGTTGAGGCTTCTTTCATTCTTGGAGGCCGGTGCGGAGACGAGCTGTTGGACGGGTGGCCTGAATACTTCGACGGATGGGTCGATTCGTGGGGAAGCAAGCGGGAAAAACTCATAGCGGCAAACCATGGTGAGAGGGCAAAAACTGTTCTCGAGGGTTCCAAGCAGGAGCACTCCAAGAACAGCGAAAATCACGTTAGTTATTGTGGGTTTGGAATACAAAGGAAACCCTGCTTGCTTCTCTGGAGAAATGAGTCCGAGATCTCTCTATGTCTGGGCCTGTTTTGATTTCAGGCATTGATGGAGCGTGATGGATTTTTCTGAGTATGGAGAGAGGGCGGCGCCTTTGCCCGGCGACCCATTGGGTCTGCACGATCCAGTGGCGGCGGCGGCGGATTCAGGGACCAAACCTGAAATCGGTGGCCCCAATTTCACCACTGTTCATGATATATCTGTTCTACTTTTTGTGGCAACATTATCTGGGTTCTTTTTTCTTTTGGTTCAACTCATTGTAAGCTGTGTTTCTGCTTATATGGGACAGAAATATGCGAAAATGTAGGAATCCTTGTTGATCTTACTACATCTGCAAAATGTAATTTTAATCATCTTTTTGAAATAAAATTACGGACATTTTCCCAGGAAAAAAAAAAAAAATAATAATATTGTAAGATTTTAGTTCATAAAATACTAATATAATAATACTCTAACACTAAATAATAATATTGTAAGTTAAATCTGCTTTTATGTTTGCATTGTCAAAATTTAAAGTAAAAAGATAATTTAAAATTTATAAAATTATAGAAAGTTTTATTTTATTATTGTAAAATTTTTATTTTATTAAGCTTTTAAACAAAAAAAATCTAATTGTCAAAGTCAATGAACTATATATATACCTGGGATGCATATGCCTTTGCATTAATATGCTACACAATGAGGGCATTGGCCATGCCTTTGAATTTTTCTAGTCTAAGTATATGGAAAGACGAAATAGATGAACCTGTCCATCCCAAGGAGCATATCCACAAATATTTTTTCTTGCAATACTAAAGAATCATTATTCCAATATTACTATTTCTTTCGATAGTGCTATTTGTTCAAATGCTTTTAGCCCAATTGCCACCTGGTAGCTCTTGTTATAAAATCTCTTTCATTTCAATCACTAATTGTCTTTACCATTGTTAATTTATTAGCTATCATCTCAATGATTTGTAAATTATGGACTCATTCTTGCATTATGCAACTCCATGTCTCTTTGCTCTTAGCATTATATTTAATTTTATATTTAGTTGGTTATTTTATGTTGATTGCATTTAATAGTAAGTAGTGTAGTGAACGGTTTCTTGTTCATTATTTCAGTTTTGTTGGTTAAAAATATCAAAATATCAATTTATGTTGGGTTAGATATTTGTGGGGAAGACCCACTGAGCCGAAAAACAATTTCTAGGCTTCTGTGAAGGAATCTTAAGTTTAGTTTCAGCTAAATTTAGTAATGTCATTTTGCTATAAAGAACACAATGAAACAATGTAAGTATGCCTAGATTTTGCTACACATTATTTCACAGAATTTTATTATTTATTGTTTAAAAATAGAATAGCACTATAATAGTCTAGAAATTGCCCCTAAATAAGTGTTGAATCTTTAATAATCCCAATAAATATAAGTGTTGAGATTGGACATGCAATGTAGGAATTTTGAAATCCATAGAATCCCTTGCTGATAAATGGTGAGGCATTCTAGTTTAACTTGGACCATCATTTCCAAGCATGTCTACAACTAGTTAAAATTAACCATAGTCCTAGACTCTCATAGAAACAAGACTTCATAGTGGCCCAAGTTATATAGCAATGACCATAACTTTGTTGCTACATTTCATGCATTGCTTGTAGTTAAACAAGTTTCAAAATTTCACCTCCAAGATGGACTTTTGTTCCATCTGAGAGATCTTTATGTTCCTTCAGGAAAGCATGAGAAAATTATTTGGGAGGCACACTATAATGGGGTGAAGGGGACTTTGACATTGAGAAGAGAGTGGCAATGATGCAAAACTAATTCTAATAGCCAAATCTCCAACAAGATGTTAGCATATATATAAAATCATGCACTACATGTGCCATGGCCAAACGTAGAGTAAGAAGTAGGGATTGTATGCTGCTCCTCCCATTCTAGATAAGTATTGGGATTCAATGTCCATGGACTTAATTTCAAGTATGCACTCAACCAAGCATGTTCAAAACTCTGTTTGTGTGGTTGTTGACAAGTTTTCAATGCAAATCGTCCAACACATGGTAGTGGCCACGTGAAGTAGTAGGATCCTTGGGAAAGGGGTCGTTACCTAATCCCAAGAGCCCAACAAGGGGCATGTCCCACAAGGAAGAGAGCTTAGGGGAAAGTTGTAGTTACTCATAAAAAAGGGAGCATTCAACAAATTTGAAATCCGTAAGGAAGATACCCACAGTGGCACATAGTAGGGAAAGCCACAAAAACAAACATGCCAATCAAGGCTTGAGAGCTCAAACAAAAGAAGAATACATGATAGGTGGAGCTTAGAGGTGGATCGGGCCATGGAACAAAGGCCAAAATGGTGGGAAAAGTAAGACAAATTCAAAGATACTATACACAAAAGCCACACAAGGAAAACAAACCTTAAAAAAATCCTAATATCTTGTCGAAATACCTCAAGTAAATCTTAAAAAAATATCAAGCAATGAGACAATGAAAACCTCATTGAAATTTGTTTTTGATTTGCCAAGTCGCTCAAAGCACAAAGCAAAGAGCAAAATAGTTGATAAATTGAATATTTTACCCCCTTTTGAGGAGAGTAGATTTCAAGCAAACAAAGGCCTTTTATGATTAAAACGAAGGTGTTTTATTGGAAACTACATTATGGATGCAACATAATGATCTACTTGGCCCAAAATTGTTTGGAAATTAAAGTAATGGAACAACTTTTCAATTTGCACAAAACTCCTTTCGTATTTTTGATAGTCTAGTGGGATCTCAATTAAAATGAGTCAAACACCAAGAAAACATTCACTCATATATCAAAGCTAGTGAAACTAGTATCATGTGATAAAACACTCCTTGGAACTAAAATAAATGTAGTAATATTCAAAAAAGGATTGCATAGAACATATGTTATATTGATCATCAACTAATGATTCTCTATGCTCTTTAAAGAGAGAACATGAACCAATCAAGTGTTAAAATCAAGTGTTGTTATACTCAAGCAAAGGTTGACTATTATACCACTCATGTGTAAAGCATGATTGGGAATGGAAAATTATTCATGTACAAAAGCACACCTAAAAACATATTAAGAGCACATTAAACCATTTGAAATTAACTTACTCTTAATGTCGAAGTATCCTAACAGTACCAACACCCTCATCTTCACTAATAAATAAAATTGTTTGAGAATGAGTTGTATGTTTGATTTGTGTTTTCTTTATCATAATATTTTTTCTTCCATTAACATCTATGTGCAACTCCACCAACAATTTTAGTGGGCTCATATACCCTAATGATGAGGTAAACCACAATAAAAAAACAAAAGGATGTAGAGACAACTAGCATACAGACATTAATTGTGGTTGGTGTATGATGATAGGGAACACAAACAATGAAAACCCAAAATATATGGAACTGAAATGTAGAAATTGGGGAGAGAAAAGACGTTGATAATAAACACATGAGACAAAGCCCTTGGTTTTCAATTTTGTTTGCTATTATTTAAGTTGCAACCGACTTTTTCCTTTATAGTGCAATTAAACTATTGTCAAATTCCCACCCTCACTCATCTTGTGGACGATGATGAGGTGAATCTCATCCATTCATATTATTATCATATTAAAAAATGTGATATTTATTAAAATGGAGAGGTAAGTAGAGCCTCATCTAGGTAAAAAGAAAAAGGATGTTGAGACAAATACACAAAAGAAAACAAATCTAGCAAAAAAAGGTGGGAAAACACCACCACTCAAAACTCAAAAGACCATATAGAGAACATAAACACAAACTTGTAATTGATGCTTCATCTCAATAATGTACATGGTTATGTATATATGCTTTTAGGAAGATTATTTACATTAATTATATCTACTTACTTCACCACATTATTTACACTCTGTTTAACATGGCCATTTTTCCTAAATTAAAACATAATATTAACTATTAACCTTAGTTCCGGCTCTACTGAGAAGATTTTTCATTACATTGGTCCCTCAAGAGGTTCCACTATGGTTACCTCCTATGTTTCGTTCAAAACCAATTATCAACTTTATCAACATTGATAGATTTATTGATAATTGCATTTCTATCTAATGTTTATTATCCTTCACAGATTTGTTCAAAATATTGATTTCACATAGAACAACTTATGACCCCACACTACTTTTTATTTAGGTGTTATGTCCCTCGTCTTCCATGTTCAGTGCCTAATTAGATCATTCATATTCACGTTATGTAAAAATGGATTTATTGTGCACAATAAACAAACAAGAGCTACATGCAACATAGTCCGTGCCTTTTAATTTAAGAAAAAGAACAAATAACAAATAACAAATTATTAAAATTTATTTTTAAATAAAATAAATTCTAAGTAAATTTATATGTAACATAAAAATCATACACCTACCAATATATTATTAAATGTTAATATTTAAAAGTTTAAGTGTCTTACAATTATACATATTAAATGTTAATATTTAAAAGTTTAAGTATCTTAAAAGTAATAATGTTAATATTTAAAAGTTTAAGTGTCTTGCAATTATACATATTAAATGTTAATATTTAAAAGTTTAAGTATCTTAAAAGTTGTGAAGCTCTAAATATTGGAAAAGATAAATTACCAACATATAATTTAACTTACAATATCTATAAATTAAATATTAAACATAAAAATAGCAGCTAAGCTATAAATCTCTTACCAATATCAATGAAATCTTTAAAACAATATATAAAAAATGAAAAAAAGTCATTACATTAAAAATTTCAGATCATACATACCCCTACTAATTTAATGGTTACATACCCCCTACTAATTTTATGGTTATATACAATGGAGGTATGAACTAGATAATACATGTTATTATTAATACCTCTTAGCAATGGAAAATAGGTGTTTTGAAAAAAAAATTGTAGTAAGTCAAAGAAGAAAATGTAATTTGACCAGTAATCAAAACTATTATTTTAAAATGCATACAAAATAAACAAATTTTTTATTTCAAAAAAATATTGAATATTTACTATCGGAAGTCAGTTTTCTTGATAAAAGCATGCATGTATGCATGCACAAGCAAGCATCTCAAGAGCCAAAGATTGTCTTAATGGCCAACAACTTAGGTCAACAAAATTTATTTCATCATAATTTGCATTTGCATTAAGTTCCACAATTGTTTGAATGGCCAACTTAGGCCAACAAGGTTTCTTTCATCATAGTTGACATGTGCATTTAGTTCCACTATCAAGGCCTACGTGTTTTTAACTTAGGCCAACAATGTTTCTTTCATCATATTAATTGGCATGTGCATTTAGTTCCACTATCAAGGCCTACGTGTTTTGTAGAACTTATGATTTAACCAATCTATTCAACTCATGTTAAAATAGACTTAGATTCCAAAAAATAGCTTAATTGTTGCACCCCCACTAACCCCCACTACTCAATCTTATCTTCTACCTCAATTACCCACATTGGGATTTGACCTCATGACTCTTGAATATAAGTTATTTGTCTCCACCTTTACAGTCATCCATATTCATTTATAGACTTCACTTTATTTAAAAAACTCTTACAATCGCAACCAATGTCAAGCTTTTAGAAATCCCCCCTCCCACTTAGTTGAATCAAAGCACACTCGCCTCAATTGAATCAAGGCCTAGTGTGCCTTCATCGTGCATCATGACACCACCACTTAACTATTGAACCTAGTACAACATTAACACACAAACATGTGACACAATGTGTCACATAGATGCCCATTAACACCTACTATGTCCTTACTAGCTTTCAACACCTCACACTAATGCCAATTAATAGTTAAACATCAATGTAACATTGTACTCTAAATGTGTGACACAATATTAATACCCTACATACACTAACATTCAAATGACATGCCATATTTGTATTAAATATAATATAACATTAACACCTATATACATGATAATCTTTGAATACTATGCCATATTTATTTCCAAATTATTTCATATATATATTGATAAAATCTCATACTATATTTAACAACATTTTTAATACTCACTTAAGTTTCTAAAAAATAAATACAAATAATATTTTATAAACTACATTTAATTTCCAATTAATATTATTCTCACCTCAATAAAAATGAGAAGGTAAAGGTAAATAGTAATACTCAACCATGCTAAGTAACCAGAACTATCCAAAAACCCACCATGCTAAGTAACCACAACTATCCAAAAACCCACCATGCTACGTAACCAAAGGCTATCATTTTGTGTAGTATCCAAAAAAACCCAAAATCTCCCGCCCATAACAACCATTAATTAACAAATTATGTGACCGGCAAAGAAAATGATTGAATGAAAACCGAACACAAAATACTCCAGCACTATACCACCCAGTTATTGCAAAATATAATAATAATTATTTTCTTTATTTTATGACTCATGCATGAGAACGAGATGATTGTGATATCGCACTAGGTAAATATTTTAGGTCAATCGAGACCATGCGCAATTCGAAAACATCAACGCGATGGCATTGTTTATAGAAAAAATGGGCCAGCGGGCAAACCATAACAATAAAGCTGGCAGGTGGAAGCTTAAAGCTTAGTGGGCAGGTGGGCAGGTGGGCACTCAGAAACTGACATAACCAAAGACAGACCAGCGATTTGTTATCAATATGAAAAAATAATTAAAACCATCGATTGATTGAATTAGGCATTGTAAAACAAAACAAAATATTTTGTAAGTTTGACAACGCACTATCACGATTTCTCCCAATGAAATTAAAATATTCATGTAAAACAATGGGATTTGCAAAGCAAATTGCATTGCTAGGGATGCTGGTGTGGAAAAACTACTATAGACAGAACGGTAAAAAGTAAGTATATATGGGTGGCAGAGTCATTATCCATTCAATCATTGAAGATTGAGAAAGATGTTATATTTAACATATAGTTGAAGCATCGAGATAAAGGGATGGAGTCGACATCTGAGAGACCATATAAGGCATAAACACATTGAGGAGATGCAAAGTTTTCTTTATACACAGAAGTTCTGCTATTCACAGAACCAGATCCATAACATAAAGGCCAATACACTGGTCATCGTCATGAAAACTGTCATGAAGTTTTCATGAGGTAAATTAGTAATTTATAGTACACCTTACATCAGAAGGTAAAAAAATTTGTCTTCAACTGTAAACTGCAATCCTAAAAACATGGGATGTTTCTTACCACTCAAAAACACCTACCAACTAAAATAGTCAAAGAAGAAGAACAAGATAAACCTAACAACTATTGACCATATCAATTCTAATCTATCAGCCCTTGAACGTTCTTTCTTCACCTTCTGAGTAAGCTCTGATTCACTATCTATTTCATCCTTACACTTCTATTTTCTAACAGGTTTGCAATAACATAATTGTCATCATCATTTTTCTCTGGTTGAAAATCTACCACTGTCTTCATCTTCCCGCTTTGCCAATATGCTGCACTAAGTACATGTCAAATTGCTTCAATAATCTTAAGCAATTTCAAAGCTGAAAAAATGGCAGAATGTGCACGTGCTTGCCTAGAGAATGTGTACCAAGCTTTTCTTCTTCCAAGCTTTTCTTCTTTCCTCTCAATTAATGCACAAGCAGCCACTAATTTACAAAATAAATACCCAAAAAACAGATAAATATTAACATCAATGGTGGGAATGAAATGCATTCATACTGCCGAAGTAATATCATTACTAATTATTAATAACATTGAGTTCACAAAAATATATAAAAGCAAGTCATCAATACTCTCACACAGTAAGCAAAAATATCTCATACAGCACGCTCTAGGCCATTAATAATAACATTTAATTCAAAAAAGGAAAGAAAATCATGCCCAGAACAGAGAAGATTCTCTGACAAACACTCTCGGTTATGAAAACTTTCACAGAGTAAGAAGAAATCTCACACATTCCTCAAGAACAGAGCAGACTCTCTCACAAACACTCTTTGCCATCAAAACTCTCACACAGTAAGAAGAAATCTCATACTCATGCTCATTCACATCAATATTTGTTAATAATCCATGCGATGGAAGCACCACTTAAAGCCCTTGCCTAACAACTCTTGCAATTTTTCAGCAGAATGCTGCCATGGCTAGGACATGGTAGCTTTTCAATCGATCCAGTGGCCGCTCTAAGAGTCTATTCAATAGCCGTTGAGGGCATAGCTTGGCAGATAAAGAAATATTTAATTTGTCGTAATAAAATAGTCGCTAAGAGCATAACCAAGCCAAGAGAAGAACAAGAAATCATGCTACCTGATAGCATCGGTTGATTCAATGCCCAATTCTCTCAATTTTCGTTAATCCTTTTGAAGGAAAATGCTCTGGTTTCTTTATTCCATGCCAGTCCATGTGGAATTCTTCTAATGTCATGGAAACTGAGACTACTCCTATGGTGGCAACCCTAAACTGAGACTACTCCTATGGTGGCAACCCTAACCCTAACCCTAACCCTAACCCTAACGTCTGTGTATTCTCAATTTCAATATCACCGCAGCAGAAAATGGATAGAGTGATAGGATGGCAGCAGCTTTTACTAACATAGTAAATCCTTTTTTTTTATTGAAAACAGAATGGCGAAGAGCACATATTGTAATGGATTTAATTATGTGTAGAGCGATCCAGCTATTTCACCCTCGAAGCTCCTGAACCTCTCACAATATAGGGAGTGATGGTTTCTTCCTTCAAGTTGTAAACAATATATGTCTATTTCTCTGCAACACACATTAAAGTGAAAATATACCCAGTTGGAAGCCAAAGAAGAAGAAGCAGCCGCCATTATAAAGAGCTATAAAGAGCCATGGGAGTTGGAGAAAGAATGTGATAGGAAAAACGACTTGATGGAGTGGGCAATGGAAAGGTACTGGCTGCCATCACCTGCCCTCTCTTGGGGACATGCCTGCTCTACGAAGGCATGCTTATACTGTGCCTGGAATTGACCTGATCAGATCGCATGTTGTTGATGAAGCAGAACGTTATCCGCGATGAAGCAGAACGCTATCCGAGCCTTGCCGACAACATGTAATATTACTCAAACATAGCGTCCCTTAAAACTCATGTTGTGTATTAATGTTAATCCCTTAAAACTCATTGCATTCTAGTCCTATGGATTTAAATTCATTATAATGGTTCCCTCTCCCTCCATCCCTTATTCACCTTTTCCCAATTCCTCAATGAACATCCTTTTAGGAAGTTTAAAACCCAACTTAATTTAGTCCTATAATAACTTTGACAAGTTGATTAGGGGAAACCATTTTTTCTCCTTTTTCCTTGTGGTCTCGTTTTCCTTTAAAATAACTTTAATTGACTTGATTTTGTGTTACTGATGTATTTATTATTAGTTCATTTTCATTATTAACTCCTCTTCTATACATCAAATATCACATAAATGGTTTTTCCATTAGTTCTTTCCATGATTTTTTTTCTTAATATTTCATTCTCTTTAGCTTGTGTTGAACACATGTTTACTTGCGTATCCCTGTAAGACAAGTCACACTCTTAACATATTATCTCCAATTTATACTTTCCTTGGTGACATGTCCTTTTGGGATTTGGGATTTGTATGCACTTCTTGTGTGATGCATACATCTTCAAATAAAAAAATGAAAACGAGATAAATAATATATTTTACAATTAATATAACATGTAATATTACTCAAACATAGCGTCATGATATCCACAAGGTAATTAAAAATTCCTTACTCGTAAACACCAACATGTGCATAAATAAAATGCAAATGTTCATTTGTAGCTCATTTCCCTTCATGTGTTCTCAACAATATGCAATATTTAACTATAAATGAAGCAAATGAAGAATTTGTTTTCCTTTCCATGTTAGATATAGAAACAACAATTAAGAATTTTTAAAAGAATATACTAGAATGAATGTGACCTATCAAAAACATTAAAAAAAATGCTAGTGAAATGATTTTAAAGGGAGGGAATGATGTAAAAGAAAATAATAAATTGTTGTAAATTGGGTTCCATTGGCAGTCAATATGAATAATATAGTCCATATATATCAACCCTCTCTAATGTTGTTTGTAATGAATATGAAGATGAAAACTCCAATCAAATATCATGCTCTTAATATTTTGTAATTTGTTATAGACTTAGATAGATGTATGAGTGTATATAAATGTTAATTGTATTAAAATGTGAAGCCTAGCAAGATGCTTGAAGCTTGTGTCACCATATAAATCCTAAGTGGTCTCCCATACACAAAGTTGTAAGTCTATGCTCAAGTACAATCCAACAAAGATTGTTGATAGAGAAAGCAATAATTCCCTCATTAGGTTTGGCATGGTATTTTTATGGTAAGATATTAGTTTATTTTAAATACATGTCTAATATAAGAGGAACAATTAAAAACTTACAAAGTACAATGACCTACTTAACAAGAAATATTACCTCAAAACAAGAAATCTAAATATGAAACCACTTAATTTTGTATAAATATCCTTGACATATATACCCAAATAAAAAACCAAACAAGTGCCACTTGTATCACCAATTATTTTATGGATCAAATTTGTAATTTTTTTAAATAATTTTTTTGAAATGGTGATACTAGTATCACCACTTTTTTTTATGGATCAAATTTGTAATATTTTTAAAGTTGTGACAAGTATCACCACTCTTTTTTTTAATGGTTCAAGTTTATTATATTTTTTAAATATGATTCTATTAATATCGTCACTTTATTTATTCATGGCTAAAATTTATCATATTTTCACAATGTGGTCTTAAGAAGATCACCGCCTCGTTTTTATTTGTTTTCTAATATTTCATTAAATGTGCGTGGAAAGGGATGGGTGATGCCAAGCATCATCATGCATTCCTATCATGTTATGAAATAATAAAAGTACGTGGAGAAAGATTGTAATGGTCTCCTCACTCCTACATTAAGATTTTTTTGGTGCAGTAACCACATTCTAGATAAATACAACAAAGCCATTTTTTAAAAATAATTCAGAGATTAAATAATTTGAATATACCTTCTATATATTCTTCATCTGATCCTTTTAAAAGCTTTTAAAAACACTCATTGGGAAGTTAATTGTTTAAAATATTTTGTCGATTTAAATAATGACACAACATCTAAAATTTCATAGAATACAACTTGATTAAATACAACTCTATTGCATAAACGTATTATATAAACCTATTATATAAAAGAAACTCTGAAATATAAAAGACGATAAATTTAATAAATATTAAAATAAATAACAATAATTTATCAAATTAAAAGATAGATAACAATCAGAATATATATCAAATGATATTATTATAAAAATGCTTTCATCTTTATTTACATTTGATTACATTTATATTATAGATGTTCCATTTACCATAACAGATTCAACTAATCTTCATGTTTACTATTTATCCCCAAAAATTGCTCACATGTTAATTTTATATATAATTCTACGTAAAATTATTGAAAAAAAAAAACTTTTACACGTAATTTTTTTAAACCAGTCTTAACATGTGCGCTAAAGTAATCAGCGATGGATTATATATAAGAGTTTATCTTAAATTATTCCTGTTAAGAACAAACATAAATTGAGTTGCTAGGTGGATGGAAGTGGTGGATTATGTATAAGATTTTATCTTATAGTTTTCATGAAACAAAAAGGTAAGCCTCTCTCAAAATGTATGTCATTGTTGAGTTGTTATGTGGATGGGAGGTGGGGTGATGATTTCATTCCATGGTGAGTTGTTAGTGAAGTTGTTTCATTTAAAATTTAAAAAAAAAACAAAGTTTATTAGGTTAGGATTGAATGGTGGATGTCCCGTATCGAATGGTATTCAATTAATCAACACTGAGGTGCCATTCAAGTTCGAAACTTGAGTAGCATATCCGACTTGCTTGTAGGTAGTAGCATCGGGCTCAAGTTTATAATGGTAGTCTCTTCTAACTCGAACACTAGTCTCCTCAATGAAAAACACTAGGGTTTCTCCTGATTGAATTTAAAAAAAAAAACTAAAAAAACAAAATAAGCTTTGGTTCACTACCCCATGCCTCCTAATCTTTTACACAATTCATAGCCATGTTTATAATTCCAAGTCACACCTTATGATACCTTCAATACAATCAAGTATTAGGCCCTCACATGGAGGATATAGAACCTTTGATTTGTGGAGTGAAAGCTATAGGCACCCAACCCACCCATTTGTTAAAATGTAATTTTTGTCTCCAAATAATCAACTCCATTTGTTAAAATGTAAATGTTTTCTCCAAATAATCAACTCCATGAGCCGAGTCAACAAATAATACAATATTGAGGTAGTTATAACCTCCACATGCACAATCCAAAAGAGATAGATCTAACCAAATTTCAACTACTTCACTGGATGTGCAAGGTGTGGACAAGACCAATTCAAAGATGCAAGTGGAGCTATTAGAGGAGCACACCACTAATAACCGTCACAACTTTGTCGATCATCTCTACCATCCGAAACAATCCATTATTTGGATCCCACCACCGAATAGGTAGTCCACCAAATCTAACTCCTACAGACTATTGTTGTGCCATGCTGATAATCATCGAAGTCCCAATGAGCCAAGAACCCAAAATGCAATCCTCTAGTGGAGACCAAGTGCCAAGCATCGAATCTGATCCTACTAATATGTTTGGTTCCTGCCAAGCTGCATGGAGAGATATGCTATCCCAATCACCATCTATGTGCTCAAGTGACCCATGGGTTCTAAGCACCACCCTGGAGTATAGTTTCAGCACCTACAGGACCTCATACTCGTGCAAGTACTGAGAATTCCCTACCAAATGTGAGCCACACCTAACCCTCATGATCCTCTCCCTAAGTGAGGACTCAAGGAATAAGTATGCACGAACTCTGTAGCGGATAATGACATCCCCTACTCTGTCACCTGCAGTCTCTGTGAACCGATCCAATACACCCTGGATCTCCTCCTGTGCATCCTGTGCACCAATCTCATGGTCCAAATGAAGGACCTTTGTCATGGCCAAAATTCCACCAGTCTCATCCAAATGACTCAGGTGAACCTCCCAAGTCTTGTTGTATAACAACAATAGGTATCTCTGCTAATGCATATGCGACTGGGAAGAAGCTAGTGTGTTAGTCAACCCTACGGGCATGACCAAGAAGTCATAATGAAATTTGTAAGTAGACCTATGAGTATCTTGCTCCCTATCCCTCCTTTGGTGATATCTTAGATGCAGATCAATCATCAAGGGATATGCTACATCCTAAGGATCACCCATCCACTCTCTGATCATGGGTAACCTCATATCAACGATATGCTCAATGAATCTGTCAGGAGGTCTCCCTGGAGGAAACGCTTTGAAACTCCAATGTACACCCCTGTGTGCCCATGTACACTCTTGTATATTGCTGCATACAACTATCACCACCTATGACATATGATATCCTGCATGTACTACTACATCCAACACTCTACTAATGTAAGCTAATCCTATATCCTAGTGTGACTCCATAACTGTCATATACCTATCCACCCAATCCATGGATTCATATACTACCATGCGGGCTAGTCCATATGGGCATGCACTCAACTACCTCCTCCATGGCTATGCTCTCTCCCACTAAGGCGACTTGTGATCCTCATAATGCGAAATATGCACTCAGTCCAAACCCTCTATGTCAGATCTTTCCTCCAGCACCTACAACTTTGAATGCTCCTCATGCAGGATCGTCATGAGAGGCACCTCCCTCAAACCATGAGTGCCACTCATGCCCTCATGTGTCATGGCTTCCAAAGATAATGGAGTCTCTGTTGCTTTCAATGGTGAAGAGTGTTCCAAACTCAGCTGGTAGCCAATATCCTCAACCTTCCTTGCCTTGTCTTCAACAAACTTGAGAGCAAGGTCCCTATCCATGAACAACTGCAAGTAATCAAACTTCAAATGCTATAGTGATTCTTTGATGGTGCTCAATTGGGTACTAGTGACCCCTTCTACAACTCCCCTTTGTCTCTCCTCCAACTGTGTCTTCCACATAAGGTCTTCAATAAACTTATGTACACCATCTTCTCTCATCAATACTTGCTCAATTTGTTCCTATGTGACCAATAGTCAGCTCTCCAAGTCATGAAATGTCATCTCATCAGCAATGTGTGGGCTATCACATAAAGGAGCAACCAACCCACATGGACCATTATCCTCATACAAGCTGCCATTTATCACTCCAGTCCCTTCATTATCTTCCTTCTGAGAAATAAAATCATCCTCAAAAGGTAACTCATCTCGTGCTAAGATCTCACCATGCTTAGGTGCACCCACTCCCAACTCGTTATATCATGGCACAACGTTTCTTGCATCATCATACATTTCATAAATAGGATGAGGTGTGGAATCCATGTCAACATCAGCATCATACATAGGGAAATAAGTTGGCTCCTCCATATCCCTATAATCATCATAAGTAGGGAAAGCTGATGCATCTTCATCTTCTGTTGGTTTGGAACCTACATCATAGGTATGCCCACCCACTATACTAGTGTCATTAGCCTCATAACTATTGTCTGGTCTTCCTCAATGCACAAATCCTTCGTAAGGCTAGTTGTAGGCTTCTTCTCCTATCCTTCATGCTCATCTCCCTTTAATTTTTGCTCTAATATTTTAAGATAATCCTCATCCAAATCCTTGGGCCGTCTTTTATACTTGACGATATAATACTCTTGAAAGGGTACAACTGCACATGCCTTATCTTCCAACACCATATATTCTCGATAGTGAAGCATGTATGTTATCTCCTTCAATTTCTTCCCTGAGTCCAAATCCTTGGACATGATGGTTGTCTAGGTCTCCCTATCTAATGCCAAGCATTCTATCTCAACTTTTATCTATTTTGACCTTATAATATTAATTGACTCCTCCCGGAGGAAAATCAACTCTCATACCATAGTAATATCCCCAATCCCCAATGCAATAGTAGGCAAAAAGGGTGTTTTGGATTAAGTGACTTCGCCAAACAGTTTATTTTTCACAATTGCTTTGCACGCATACTCATGAACAGTTTATTTTTCACAATTGCTTTGCACGCATACTCATGAACATACTTTGTGAAATATATTGCCAATTTTCAAATACATATGGAATGAGAGAGAAGACAACAAAAATATTTGATTTATTGGTAACAACAATATTGTTCTAACGACTGCTATAGAAACTATATCGTTCCCACTCCTCAATGCTCACAGATTTTTGTGAATATTCATGCTCTTCGTCTTTCTTCAAAGGGTCTCTGCTCTCTTTTACTTTACGACCCCTTCCCTCCCATGCTCGATTTCCCACGAATGAGCTTGGTCTCTACAAAACCCGAGAACTGCTCCTACTCTCGTGGTCTGCCTTGGAGCTCACGGCTTCCCAATCCTAATTTTGTCCCTTATAAAGAGAGGATGGACCTTCTAAAGCTCATGGATCCTCCACTGGGTACTGTCGTCTTGCAAGTTGCCATCAACAATGAACACGCCTTCTGCCACCACCAGTGAGCAGGGATTGACCTTTCTTGCAGTCTCAAGCTACCAATAATGATCACGCTCCTTTTAAAGAGACCCAACCTTCCTTAAATGCCTACGCTGAAGCCAAGACGAATTCAGCCTTTCTCCAGAGCTCACGACTTCCTCAAACACCGACACAGTCAATATGAATTTGGTCCTTTGCAAGTGATAGTGATGACGCCTAATTGAATTCATCCCTCAAGGAATAGAATTCAGTCCTTTCTCCAAACCTATGGCCTCCCCACAGGCAAAGCAGACTCCTTCCGCAAGCACTTCGATCCTCCAAGACACTAATACGATTTCTCTAAGGAAATCGGGCTCCACATGTAATTATGCCCATCAAAGGGATACGACCTTCTCCTACTAATTCGGCCCCTCTTAGAAAAGGAATTCAAACCTTCCTAGATTGGGATTCGGTCTCCCATAGAGAAGACGACATCCACAAATAACTTTGGCCTCTAATAGAAAATTTGATCTTCACAAGATAGATTTGGTCTCCATAATGCAATTCGACTTCTCTCAAGAAATCATTAAGCAAAGCAGGAAACCACCAAATTGAATTGAGAATTTTTAAGTGATGCTCAATCGGAAACCTGGAATAGATTTACCCCCTGTCTAGTTCAGGTGGATATCTCACCATCGAAACTAAACCACAGTGGATGGATGGGGTTTGCCAACCCCAAACTAAAACTCTGGTTTTCAGACATGTCTCCAAGAGATCAAATCAAATCCACATATCCTCTAATGAGGTGTTGCTCCTCTTTTACTCTTCTCCTAAACTCCATACCATAGTCAATACCATGGAACACCCAATACCATTTAAAATGTCACTTTTTAAAAATAACATATCTTAGGCCTAAGTGACATCAAATAACCATCTAGACCAACCTATTAGAAAGGGACATCACAAAGCTCCAAAAGTGAGAGAACTCCCAAAATCCCACCATGCAAAGAATGGAGAGAAAACTCCTTTATATAGGAGTTAGATCTCTCTTACATTAAAATGTAATTATTTTCTAACCAACTCTTTGACAAGTCCAATAGTAATAAAAAAAATGGAGTTAGTTAGGCCTTTGCCAAGTCAAAGGTCTTCATTTCCTCAAGGAGAAGTCGCTCCACTAGAAAAATCAATAAAATATTACAAAGGAATCTCCAAGAGAGATGACGCACTAATGAAATACAGCCCCTTTTACCAAGTCAATGCTCCAAGAAACAATTAAAATTATCCTTCTTGTGTGTCCTCCATGATCCTTTGACATAGTAAAAATAAAATAATGTTTTCTCCAAATAACCACCTTCATGAACTAAGTCAACAAATAATATAACATTGAGGTAGTTATGACCTCCACATGTGTGCCTTCCAAAAGAGATTGATATAACCAACTTTCAACTAATCGGAGTCCTTGTGCATGGCATCAACATTGGAGCATGACACTTATACTCTAGACTATGCATCTCACTTGTGTGGCCTACAAGGGCTCATGTAGGTTGTTTGTAAGGGCTTTTGCCCACATACTATTATTGGTCTCCCTTACCTCTCATATAGGTTGCAAGAAACGCATAGAATGGTGGCATACTCATCCATGAAACGTGAGGAAATGTAGAAAGAAGTATGAAACGCCTTGGAAGCATCCTTGGCTATATCATATGGTGTTTCCAAATTTGGAAATGTTGTACATTACAACCAAAGACGTTTCCGAGGCATTTCGGCCATTTTCAATGACATTTTGGGCATGTTTTTGGAAGCTTTCAGGACCACCCAAGTGCCCATGAGGGATGTGGGACTCACGGAAAAATATCGCCTCTTCCATCCTAATGACTCTTTAAGACAAAACATAAATAGGGGATTGAGCTCTGAGGATTTTGTCACCTTGTCATTCTCCTTTATCTTACCTTTTCTATCCTTTTACTTACCATTTTAACATTACAATTAATTGTTTTAGGGTGTTTGAGAGTGGTTCTAACCTTATCAGACTTCATATGGAGAAAGTAAAATAAGCAAAATTTCATATCCCATTCAGAATTTAGTAGAATTAACAATTTTTGGGATTTCGGGGTTAGCATGATCGTAGCATTTCCGCTCGATTCTATCATGTATGAGGTTACATGATTGGAATTAGTCAAGACCACCAAGATATAGGATCTTGCATCATGTAATCATCTATGAGAGTTATTATAGACATGGTTTTCCTTCTAAAGTGTCATTTATGTATATCATTCTTATTTTCTTGCAAGATGATGTGTTATTTAAAAAAACTATATATCTATATTTTTTGTAATTTTTATATACCGTGTTTCCTTGGACATACCCATTTTGTTAGGGTCATGTTTCCAGACATTTCCATTTCAGAAACATGGAAACGTTTCCAAGTTTCAAGCAACTTATCCTCTCATATATATGGAGAAAGGAGAGCGTCTTTCATTCATATGACTTGTGTGTTCATTCTTTCTCACTCTTGACTAGAGACATGACCTCGAAGAAGAGGGCACTTGTCCTCTCTCTCTCTCTCTCTCTCTCTCTCTCTCTCTCTCTCTCTCTTGGGAACTAGGGTTTCTTGATCTCTTTGGAAGTTTTTGGAGCTTCTTGGAGTTCTAAGGTTTGGGTTTTACCCTTGGAGATTGGAGAATAGGGTTTTGGAAGAAAATCCTAGGGAGGACTTATGAAGAAGAAAAGAGAAGGACATCTTTCCTTGGAGTGGACTTGTGAAGAAGAGAAGAGAAGGACATAGTGCCCTGAAGATAATGTCGAAGGGATTCTTGCACATATTCTTCTTGGTGGAGCTAAGGTTTGATGATTTATCTAAATTGCCAAGAAATGTGGGTGTGAGGACGGGTACGGTGGCAGGACGCCACTTTTTGAAATAGGGTACTTAGGTTTGTTGGGGTATATATATATATATACATATATAACTGAAACCTAATTTTAAACCTCATGTTTCCACAACCATATGTGATGTAATTTTTCTATGCACAACTAGATTTGTTTTCAAATTGTATGCAAGTTCTGTTCATAATATTATCGTAACCATATCTCAAAATTTGATAAGAAAAGTGGAAGGATATTTGAACGATCAGTTTAGTTTCGAATTTTAAATGCACATTTATCATTTTATAATAACATCGGCACCATGTACATCTAATACCCATCTCACGACAAACCCATTATCGAGGTACGCCGCCCCCTCTCAACCGAACAAACCCATTTTTTTAATTCAAGTATCATTCTTCAGTCACAAACCAAGTTCATATGGGTTCACCAACCATGAACCTGCACCTGTATTAGAGCCGTGGGTTCATGAACCCATTGTAGAGTCATGAACCCTACCCTCAGGTACATGAACCCATGCAAATTAGTGATTGCACCAAGAGGAGCGATGTGCTCTACATCCCAGTATGGGGAAGATGTTGTAACGTAACGTAGCGTTACCAAAATTAAAAAGTAATTAAAAAAATCCATGTCAGCTCATAAAATAAAAAAATTATGAAAAGTAATTAAAAAAATCGCGTATAAAATAAAAAATAAAAAATTAAACCTGGAGCAATAGATGGATCAAATTTCTTGGTTTAAGATATAAAAAAATTACACCTAAATCAATTGGATCCCTCTCGGTGCTTGATAGATCCGTATTTAAGATGGATCTACGTCGGTTTACCCTAGCTACGACATTTTGCATGGGAGGGATTTGTAGCATTGAGAAGGCTATAGTATGTACTTCATTATTCAACCTATATATGAAGTTTCCAACCATGCATATCTTGTGTCAATTTCAAATTTGATTTTCAATTACATGAGTTCTTCATAAGTTGTTATTTATATCAATTTATGGTCTTGATTATTGACAGATGTAAAAGGGCAAAGTGTTATGTGATTTCACATATAAAGAAGAAGATAAAAAGGGTTGACTTAAATTCTGTAATATTGCTTTTATTTATTCTGTAAATGTACATTTTCATATCTGAATACTAACAGATAAGTTACCCTAGAAGGGTCGAAAACTTATCTTATTGGTTTTTTTTTCTCCTTAATT
This sequence comes from Larix kaempferi, assembly GCA_027924585.1. Lineage (NCBI taxonomy): Eukaryota > Viridiplantae > Streptophyta > Pinopsida > Pinales > Pinaceae > Larix > Larix kaempferi. The sequence continues at coordinate 194,473 of BSBM01001920.1, forward strand.
GCCACGAAGTTTGGAGACAGTTAATTATCACACTCCTTCCACTATTGTTTTGTTCTTTAATTTACAGCAGACCTAGGGTAGAAAATTATGGGGTTAAGATCCAAGGAACTTTCTAGAAAGAAGATGAAATTTTCATTTTGTATTGAGTGTCATTCCAATGAAATTTTTAACATGGTATCAAAGAGGTTGTAGTTGAGATCACTCTTGAATATTAAGAGGGAGTTGTATTTCAGTTGGTGATTGCTTGGGACATGTACTTGACCTAATTGAGATCACTAGTTATGAAACCCTAAGTTGATTGATATAATCAACTTTGCTCTTGGAAGGGTTTCTTTTTCTACTTCATATACTGTTGATTTTGTGCACTTGAGACTTTTTCAAGATCTGCAAAGTTGCTCTTAGTTTAAGAGAGTGTAATAGGTTGGATGGAGCTTCAAATTTTTTCTATGGAAACTTAGGCTTTAGATCCTAATGGAAGAGTTTGATCTTTGGGAGCACATTCCAAAACCTTTGGAAGTACAAGCTAATTAACATGAAGAATTAGGGGCTTCCTATCGCTACTTCAAATATCAGTAAAATCCACTCAAGGCTCAAACGAGATTTGACTAGAGATGTAGTCTCTTGGTTTAGCCATTAGGGGATAGTGGAGGAGGACATCCTCTAGGATATACACACTATTAAAAGCACTATCATACTCAAGTTTAAAAGTTTAATGTCGAGAGAGGGAGATTGAGAATAAGAGAAGGTTGAATTAGTATAAAGAAAACATTAATACCAAGTTACAAGATCAAAATGATATTTCCTTTGTTGCTAGTTCAAGAAAGAAAATAAATATTGCAAAGATGAGAACAAATTCCCATGAGCTTCACCGCAAGACAAGGCATAAGAAAAAACCTAAAATACCTTGGCATGAAAGAACCTATAAATTCTGAGACAAAATGTGGAGGATGAAAACACCCTCTCTTGGATGCCCAGCCCACAAAAACATGAATTTAATTTTCAAAACAATTGTAATAAACCCAAAATACATAGCTTGTTAACTCATAAAAATCAAAAGGAACTTAGAAATTTCATTTCCAAGTTATTTGTCATAGAAACAACTTAATAAATCAAACCAATCAGTTTGAGTTCAATAAATCAAAGTTGGTCTCAATAGATTATCATCATAACACTTTCGTTTGTCTATTTACACGGACATGTTTATTTTGATGTTTAAAATCATGGATTTGTCATGGAATGGCATTGCCTCTATATGTTTCAACAAATTGTGAATATTCTATATGTTCTTTAATCTGTTGATTTTTTTCCAAGTTGTTGTATTTTTGCCAAGTGGCAAGTTGCCTCTCACACTTTGGCTTATCAATTTTGTTTCCATTGATGAGTCATACGAATTTGATGAACCATGTATTCGCCAATAGATATTTTTCCTAAAGAATTAAAAATAACTTTAGAGGCAAGCACAAGCATAGAAGGAACCAAATGTGAAATCATGCCCTTGGAGGACTCTGATAAAAACATTAACAAGTTGTTAAATGAAATATGCATCACTAATGAGAGATTTCAATGGTAAATGCAATTACGGTGCATAGTACATTTCATATTAAAGCTTACTAGTCACCTATATACTCTTATATACTCTTGTTGTGTGAAATAATTGGTAAACAACTATTCGACAAGGGCATTCCCACCAGAGCAGAGCTTACTAGATGAAATCATTTCGCTCTGAGGGGGATCTACAACCTACAATTGAGAAAATTGTAAATATTAGATCGTGTAGCATAAATTAAGTAACATGTGATAACAAATTAACATGTACTAAAATAATGTCATGTTGAAATAGTTACTTCAGGGTGAGATGTTGTCGCTGAATGTTGGGATGGGCCCAAGTGGGTTGGAAAAACATACAAGTATGGCAAAACGCGCGAAGCACGCTGCAGCAGGAACAAAAGGCAATTTTGATAATTGCATGTAGTGAGCTACAACAGGAAGAGAAAGCAGTTTTGGTGAAAGCACATTGCGCGCAGCGATAGGCGACATACAATTTTGAGGTGTTGCGCGTGTCGCCCAACGACGATGACTAAGGAACAGTCACGTAGTAGGACGATGCACATGGTAGCGCATGAGCTATCTTTAGTTCAGAACATGGGAAAAAGTCAGACAGGGACATGACCTAGTTTGGGTAAGGAACAGGTGGACGGCAGATGAAAGCGACCTGTTCGAACATGTGGCGGCAAGCACTTGAGAAGCTAGGCCACGACGCGAATAGTGATAGGCAAGCGAAGGAGTGGAAAGGGACAGGCCATGATGTAGTATAACCGTTTTGAGGACTACAACTGTCAGAAGAGCGTGTGAGCCATGAGTGGCACAACTAAAGCAGGTGGAGCAGGCTGTCAATGGTGACAGCTAGGGTGGAAGTTAGCCACGCCAGTTTTGGAAACCTTAGGGTTTCGGCCTAATGATTGTAAAGACATGACCTACGGGCATGATCTATAAATAGACATAATTTTTTATGGGAAAGGGTTGGTTGTTGTTGTTGTTAATCTCTTCATTTTTGTGAAGCATTGATCATTGTATAATCTTAAGCTTAGACAACCATTGTAAAGGATCTGCAGCTAAGTGCGCAGAGACCTATCTGAGAGAGAGAAGAGAGTCTACAACTGAGTGCGTAGACTAAGAGTGGTTGTACCCTTCCCATTAAGAAAAATATTAACAATCGTTCTTGTGGACGTAGCCTCCATACGGGGGGTGAACCACGTTAAATTCTGTGTTGTGTGACCAATGTGTTTTTATGATTGTTTAAATGCTTAGTATGAATGTTTAATGCTGGAAAATTCTGTTATGTGATTGCTTTTATATGTATTCTCCATAGTGAATGGGAATAATATGTTAAGTAATGCATGCGCAGAGGAATGTTAAGTATTCGACATGTATGAATCTGTTGATTGGACTATATGAATCTGTCCATTGGTCAAGTAGTGAACACTGAGTTTAAGCGTAGTGTTAGAGTGCACAGTAATGTATGTTGTTAAACCATCTACAATTTACTGATAAGAACTTGAACATAATAAGGAATGTTAAGTAGAGTGGTTGGAAATGGACACCGTGGCCAGGACACGCAGTCTCGTTGATGCGCCGAGTCAGTGAAGGTTGCTGCGAGGTAGGTTATTGATAGCTTACTATCGTAACACAAAGGTATCCTATACCGCACAGTCATTATAGGTGCGAGCGCAGTTGCGTGCTGAAGTATCCAACACGGAACAGAAGCGTCGCGCATTTGTCTACCTGCGCAACCCGCAAGGCGTTGCGCTGCTTATTAGCTTTCCCCCCATTGCATCACCTGGTTGTGGAAACTTGATTCCGCAACCACCCCCTCAACCTTGCCTCGGGTGAGACCTCAGGCTGCGCGCAGACTGTTGCTGAAAGGGTCGACGAATAAGGGGTTTTGTTGGTTCCCTGAACCGCGAAGTACCTGGTTCTACATTGGAAACCTCTAACTCAGTCTAGACAGCCAACAAATGGTTTGGCCTGTTGGGCTGGGCCCAAGTGGGTTGGAAAAACATACAAGTATGGAAAAACGCATGAAGCGCGCAGCAGCAGCAAGAAAAGGCAATTTTGATAATTGCACGTAGCGCGCTGCGGCAGGAAGAGAAAGCAGTTTTGGTGAAAAAACATCGCGCGCGGCGGCAGGCGACAAACAATTTTGAGGTGTTGTGCGTGTCGTGAAACGGCGATGACTAAGGCATGGTCACACAGTAGGACAATGCGCATGGTAGCGCATGACATATACTTAGTTCAAAACATGGGAAAAGGTCAGACAGGGACATGACCTAATTTGGGTAAGGAACAGGTGGATGGCAGATGAAAGCGACCTGTTCGAACATGTGGCAGCAAGCAATTGAGAAGCTAGGCCACGAGATCGATAGTGACAGGCAGGTGAAGGAGTGGAAAGGGACAGGCCATGATGCAGGACTGCGGCTGTCAGAAGAGCGTGAGAGCCACGAGTGGCACAGCTGGAGCAAGCTATCGATGGTGACAGCTAAGGTGGTAGTTAGCCACGCCAGTTTTGGAAACCTTAGGGTTTCGGCCTAATGATTGTAAAGACATGACCTACGGGCATGATCTATAAATAGGAATGATTTTGTATGGGAAAGGGTTGGTTGTTGTTGTTGTTAATCTCTTCATTTTTGTGAAGCATTGATCATTGTAGAATCTTAAGCTTAGACAGCCATTATAAAGGCTCTACAGCTGAATGTGCAGAGACCTATCTAAGAGAGAGAAGAGAGTCTGCAGCTGAGTGTGCAAACTAAAAGCGGTTGTACCCTTCCCATTAAGACAAATATTAACAACCGTTCTTGTGGACGTAGCCTCCATCCGGGGGGTGAACCACGTTAAATTCTGTGTTGTGTGACCAATGTGTTTTTATGATTGTTTAAACGCTTAGTATGAATGTTTAATGCTGGAAACTTCTGTTATGTGATTGCTTTTATATGTATTCGCCGCAATGAATGGGAATAATATGTTAAGTAATGCATGCGCAGAGGAATGTTAAGTATTCGACATGTATGAATCTGTCGATTGGACTGTATGAATCTGTCCATTGGTCAATTAGTGAACATTGAGTTTAAGCGCAGCGTTGGAGCGCGCCGTAATGAATGGTGTTAAACCATCTACAATTTACTGATAAGAACTTGAACGAAATAAGGAATGTTAAGTAGAGTGGTTGGAAATGGACACCGTGGCTAGGTTGCGTAGTCTCGTTGATGCGCCGAGTCAGTGAAGGTTGCTGCAAGGTAGGCTGTTGGTAGCTTATTATAGTAATGAAAAGGTATCCTATACCGCACAGTCATTGTAGGTGCGAGTGTAGTTGTGCACTGAAGTATCCAACGCGGAACAGAAGCGTCACGCAATTGTCTACCCGCGCAACCCACAAGGCATTGCACTGCTTATTAGATTTCCCCCCATCGCATCACTTGGTTGTGGAAACTTGATTCTACAACCACCCCCTCCAGCTTCGCCTCGGGTGAGACCTCAGGCTGCGGGCATACTATTACCGAAAGGGCCGGTGAATAAGCGGTTTTGTTGGTTCCTTGAACCGCAAAGTACCTGGGTTTACATTGGAAACCTCTAACTCAGTCTAGACAGCCAACAAATGGTTCGGCCTGTTGGGCTGAGCCCAAGTGGGTTGGAAAAACATACAAGTATGGAAAAACGCACGAAGCGCACTGCAGCAGGAAGAAAAGGCAATTTTGATAATTGCATGTAGCGCGCTATGACAGGAAGAGAAAGTAGTTTTGGTGAAAGGACATTTCACGCAGTGGTAGGAGACAGACAATTTTGAGGTGTTGTGTGTGTCGCGCAACGGCGATGACTAAGGCAAGATCGCGCAGTAGGACGATGCGCATGGTAGCACATGAACTATATTTAGTTCAGAACATGGGAAAAGGTCAGACAGGGACATGACCTAGTTTGGGTAAGGAACAGGTGGACGGCAGATGAAAACGACCTGTTCGAATGTGTGGCAACAAGCAATTGAGAATCTAGGCCATGACGCCGATAGTGTCAGGCAGGCGAAGGAGTGGAAAGGGACAGGCCATGATGCAGTGTAACCGTTTTGAGGACTGCGGCTGTCAGAAGAGCATGTGAGCCACTAGTGTCACAGCTGGAGTAGGAGGAGCAGGCTTTCAACGGTGACAGCTAGGGTGGAAGTTAGCCATGCCAGTTTTGGAAACCTTAGGGTTTTGACCTAATGATTGTAAAGACATGACCTACGGGCATGATCTATAAATAGGCATGATTTTGTATGGGAAAGGGTTGGTTGTTGTTGTTGTTAATCTCTTCATTTTTGTGAAGCATTGATCATTGTAGAATCTTAAATGCTTAGCATGAATGTTTAATGTTGGAAACTTCTATTATGTGATTGCTTTTATATGTATTCACCGCAGTGAATGGGAATAATATGTTAAGTAATGCATGCGCAAAGGAATGTTAAGTATTCGACATGTATGAATCTATCGAACTATATGTAAGTTTAGACTAAGAACATGGATTAGTTTGTATATCTCTGTACTTTTATGAATCTTTTCATGCTCTTGAGGGGATGAAAACTTGTAGCACTGGCTTGGCTACTTAGCATTTATGCTAAAGAATCTTTATCTTTTTGTGGTATATGTAATTGTGCTAAATCTACATACATTTATATATTTAATGAAGGACTTGGGTAAAAGATTGTATATTGCACTAAGTTTATGTCAATGGAAAACAATACCCCATAAGGGATTTTTACTCCACTATAGGGAGTGGATACATAAATTTGATATTTAATGGGGTTTGGTTTGACATTAATACTACCATCGTAGTGCCATATAGCTGGAGGGTATGGTAAGACTCTATCATTTAGCTTGGATTTCGTTGTAATTCATTTTGTGTTTGAGGAGAGTGAGCTCTGTAGGGTTTCGTTGTTTGCTTGGTAAGGGGCTAGAGCTTAGAGCCCTTTGGGTTAAGAAGGCATCCATGGATGCCAACATTGGCCATGAGCGTAGATCGGGCCAACACTCCACTTAGTAGACAATGAAGAAGGGCGTGAACCCATATTTTTAAGGTAAAAATGCTTCCTCTATATTTCAGTCAAATTCATTTGCTTACTCTGCTTTATGATTTATGCTACTTGTGAATAACGTACTCTTGTTTTCCTTGGTGATAGGGCATCGTCGTTGGGGGTTTGAGTTTGGTGTGAAGAGTATGTCGTAGCCAAGATGGCCACGGTAATCCTGGTCTTTGTGGCCCTCTCCTCCTCTCAAACGTATGATTTGATTGCTGGTGTGTTTGCTCTATAATGTAAGAATTTTTATGGAATGGTTTAACTCTGGAGTTTAAGTAAAATGTTATGTTTTGAGTATCAGGTCATGTCCAGGTCTGAGGCACGCTCTAATTTGTATGATCCACATCGTTGACTATGTTGTAGCTTGTATGTCATTCGAGATAGATGTTTTACTTTGCTCCTGTGTAAATCGATATATGGTTACGACTTTTGGGGAAGATTCCTATTAATACGATGGTTGCTTATTTGACTTATGTTAGTTTTGTGGGTATGTTTTAATACTTCTATAAGCTCTATCTATGTGTTATTTTAATCAAAAAATATGAAAGCGTTGGGGTTTAAGATATCTCTGTGTGTGTTTATGTTTTACTCTTATGTGCCTTTGTTAAGCCCCAGGGTTTGATAACTCGCCTAAGGTATCTTTTGTGGAGGATTGGCTCTTCGATCCTAGGCATGAATCTCCTATCTGTATATGATTATACTGTCTATGTGTTTCCCGTTTAGCTTACCTGATTTGATTATGCGTTTAACTGGAAGCATACCCTCCCGTGGGAAAGATGGGGATGTTGTTTATGATTATTTCTTTATAATAAAGGGCAAGCCCTACTGGTTTCGTAATTGCTTGTGTATGATGATTTTACTTCTGCAATGGAAATTTAATATGTTGGGTGATCATTTCCTTTTTCTAGTTGGGGAAGGAATATAGCTTCGGTAGAGAATGAAAACCCTGTGTTTAGCTACTTCTTTGAGAATGAATCCTTACTGTGTGGAATCATTTATTTGGCTGTGAAGGAATGGAATGAATTAATTTCTTGGTTTAATTATCTTTATGTGGATTCTATGGCACATCCCTAGCATTAATATCGCTTTCGTTTTTATGGTTTAACGTTTTATGAAGAATGGATTTCGATCCACACTGTAGCGTGATCTCTGTAAGGAATTCGTGGAATTTTTTTTAGGGTAATGGTGCAGAGGAATCGATCCTAAGTCTTGGCTTTTATGTGATAGTTTTTAAATTCTGGAAAGTACTTCTTGAACAACATTAGCCTGTGTAAGGAGACTTAAAGGAATGTATGTTTGTGCTTTGATAATTTTTGGTTGATGCTCTTTATGTATGGTTTAAAGTTTTCAATGTTGCATTTAAATTTCTGTTTAGTTTTAAAAGAAATCAGTCTCTATGTAGTCTATGTCAGAGATCAAAATTTAATGTTTCTTTTAATTAAAAGCTTTTGGTACAGCATAAACTTGACTTTATCTATAATTAATATTCTAAGCTTTGCGAGATAATTAAGTGAATCAATCTACTTGTAGGAGATGATTATGCTATAATAAAATATTTGCATTCATTTATGAACACTTTACTGCTTTAGTTTTAGCTAGGGTTTAAAATATTTAACATAAATTTAACTTTTGAAATAAAAGAATGACCCGGGGGAGCCAATGCATTATGCCCTTGCTCCCAATATATAATGTAACTAGGTTATTACGAAAACAATTTTGACAAATTAAATTCATAAATTTGTAGGATATAATAAATTGGAAGACATAAGAATAAACCATACCTGGATGGTTGCAGCTTGAATCCTTCTGATGGTACATACCTGCACACTTCCAAACACTAATTACTGAAAAGAAATATGTATTTTTCTAGCTGACCTGTAGAATGAATTAACTGGATGACTTTGGGACTACCACGTTCCTCCCAACCTTGACCCTGAACCGTTCCTGGTTCACTAATGGATCCCCCTAAGTTGGTTCCAACATGCAAAGGAAACTTAGAGAACATAGGGAAGACTACTGGTGATAATCAGATCTTGGAATTAATATGCTCCTTCAGTTTTGTGAGACAAATTCTCTCCGCTTACCATAAAGAAGATAGAAAGAAAGATGATCCCCCACTTTGGGAATTGTCCTTATTTATATAGGTGAACTTTTGGAATATAGTTGTTGAGTTAATAATAATATTTTTAATATTAACTCCAATTTTATTTTAAATTTGAATTATAATGTATGTAAAGGATATTTTAATTACTTACTTTATGATTTTATTAGTTTATCTAGGACTTTTAACTTGTTCCTTTATGATTTTATTTTAAAGAAACTTTTATAATTTATTTGTTGTTACAACTATGTGTTTCTATCAGTTAGATCACAATATTTTCTTTATATATAATATAAATAAATATCTCATGCATAGATTTTATGCATACTATTTATACATAAGTGAGACTTCTTTTATAAACTATAAATCTAATTATTTAATAATTAAATAGCATAATAACTCTTTGATAATTATTTAATATAAGGTCCAATATTTGGACAAGGTCTTTTTGGTAGGTTTGAATAATCAACTAGGTTAGGTAACTCTAGGTCCTTCTTGCATATTGGATTCCCTCGTTTAATATGGTTGTTCCCGTAGTCCTTGATGAAAGATAGAAATGATTCATTTAACCAATTAAATAATTGTGATGACTAGTAGTGCTATTTAGAGTCTTCTTGACTCAACACTTTTAAGATCAAGTAACCCTGAGTGCTCTTTAGAGCTTTGGCTCAGCACTCTCACATGGGCGTTATGCTAATGCAATTCCAGAGCATCCCGTTCAACACTAGTATTAGAATGTATTTGTGAAGCACATCTAGAATATACAAATGGCCTCGGATCCGATATTTATTATAAATCTTGGAGTGCTCCAGGGCTTATGCCCAACACTCTATGTACATCGGGGCTTACGCCCAGTACATAATAAAGGTCCTCTAAGTACATCGGGGCTTATGCCCAGCACATAGGTCATCCATGTGCTCCAGAGTCCATGCTCAACACATATAAAATTCAATCATGCATATCATAACTCTGCATAGTATGTAAAAAAATATCATCTCAGTATAATAGGGTCTTGTACTCAATCTCATAATAAATCCTAAATCAAATACATTGGGGCTTTCTGCCGAGTATATAACAATAACCTGCATCAGTCAGGGTCCATGCCCAAATATGTATATATATATAAATGAATCATGTGCATTGGGGCTTACGCCCAGTATACCAAAATAAATCATATGTGTTGGGGCTTTATGCCCAATATATAACATCAATATAGTCAACCAAAATTTGGGATATTACATGGATCTACTCATGTATTAAAATAATTTCATGTTGAAATAGTTACCTCATTGTGAGTTGTTGTCACTGAAAGTATGACAACATCATCTACATCGGGCGGTGTTGGTACATGATCCTGTGGACTATGATCTGCATCATCAGTGCAAAGGTCTTCAACCTCGTGCCTTTCTTGTAGCCGCTACAAGTTTTAAAATCATTAAAAATATTAGTAATATATATATGTGTGTATAGTAAGGAAAAATAATTTACAAATGACACTAAATTATTAACTACTTACTTACCTGTGTAAAATACCCAGTAAAGGTGTCATCTATTTGGACATGACCAAAGCAAGAATGGCTACATACTGTGCATGGGTGGGGCTGTTGGATGTGCTCATGAGGTGCAGGTCTAGTGCCACTACTGGATTCTCTTGGACCACCGGGAGGTGGTTGATCTACCCCACCAGGAGGTGGTGGATCTACTCCACCCATAGATGGTGGCTTTGGTGACCCTTCCTAGTACGTACCTTGAAGGTACATGCTACGGTGAACACCCATTGTGCCAACAGTAGGAAGGACTCTTGTGTCTCTAGAACCAACTGATGTGCAAGTGGCACATCTGGCCTGGGTAACTTCCTGCGAGGTGGAGCTACAGGGTGATTGGGATCTATATGCCTTGCATTGGGACGTTGTTAAGGCATCCCCATCCCAACACCCTAGTACTCCAAGATATAAAAATAGTTAACATGCTTCCCCATCACAAATTTTGCATACATCTTTCTCAGAAAATATAGAGGCATTTTCCTGTTGTTGTGTGGTGATGCATCAAACACCATGTACCATTGATCTATCCAGTTATCTATGAATGGTTGATATGTACACCACTCGATAGAAATGTGCCTTTTTTGCATTCGGGATTTCACCCGTCCGTGGATCTCTAAAGAGGAAAAATATATGTTGTTTTGAGATTTTCAACTTCTTAACTTCTTTGTAGCTAATTCCATCCTCATATTGTTGCCTCTTTCTTTCTCTGAATGTGGCAATATCTTGCAGTGCACCATTAGACCTAAAGGTCTATATCATTGCATCCAAATTGGATGCAAGCATAAGATGCCTATCATCAACAATAGTAATTGAAGCTCGAATTTCTCCGAGCCTCTGGATTTCTCTTTGGATGTCTGAGGGTGCATCCATGGTCGTCACTACAATCAAAAAATAAAATAAAAACAAATCATTAGAAATGTATACATGTGCTATAATGACATCTCTCAAAAATGAAAAATGTACAAACTTTGTGCAAGAACAAATACATTACAAACATAAATATCATCTTAGACATACATTACAAACATAAATATCATTTCATATGACCATTGCAGGCATTAATTATGGGTCCTTGCGGGCATAAGGGTGGAGACCATGTGGGCATACAGAAGAGTCTGAAATATTATTTGTAAATCTATGGTTGTTGGGGTGTTGGTGCATCCCAGTCAGTTGCAGCTGATAGAATTATATTGTGAATATGATTGTCATTGATGACAACATTAATGACAAAGGTGTAAATGGCATGATGATAAGCAAACAAGGTGACTTGACAAGGACTTGGAAAAGACAAGACAAAAGACAAGGTGATGGGCATTGGCACACCTAATGATCCAAATGACCCATATTGTGATCATTTGGAGTTTTTCCTAATACCCTAGACAAGGATGACTTGGAGATAACAAGTGACATGAACAAAGAAGCATGAAGTGAACGAAGAAGCTTGAAGTTGACACTTGGAAAAGAGATTGGGGGCATACCTTATGGCATTTGCGGGCATCCAGAAATGAAGCCGATGGACATGCGGGCATGTGGACAAGGTGACATGGGGGCATCTTGAAGATTCATATGCGGGCATGTTTGTGGAAGTTGCGGGCATCCTGGAGGCATGCCAAAGACCCCCATGAGGGCAATTGAAGAAGGTCTAGCTGCATACATGTTCAAAGGAATAAATATGGCCCTTGCGGGCATGAGTTACAATCTAGTGCAGGCATGCTGGAAGCAAAATAAAATGGTAATGATGTGGGTATGAAGACCACGTTTAGGTGGGAAAAAGAAAGTCTAAATAAATATATACATGTATATATTTATAATTTATGAGGTGTTTATGGAAATCAAATTAAAATTTGATTTCAAATATAGGCTCACTGATTCACCCCCCCCTCTCAGTGAGCCATTGTGTCTAACAGGGTGGATGTAAAATTCATTAAGGGATTGATAGTAGGGAGGAATTAACATATGTTAAATAACAAATTTTATAATTTTTAGTTTTGGTATTTCATTTACAAAGATTTTTAGTTTAGGGAAACATAAAAATTTATATTTTAAATGATGAAATGAGGCAAGGATTTGGATGCTTGCCTTTCCAATCCTCATTGCAAGATGAAATATCCCTTGTTGAGCTTCCCCAATGCGTTTTGACAAGTCAAAATCGCTAGAGCGTTCGGGTTTTGAGAAAAAAATGGGTAAAATAGTAACACGGTCCGTAGACTGTTTATTTTTTTTTGTTATATTAACCAAAACACGCACGCGTTATAGTGTACATAACGCATGCATGTTATGTATCACTATAACACGCGCACGTTTTGGTATCCTAACCTACCTGTCAATTGACATGGCAGGGTCGAAGTCCGCCCATGCCTAGTTCTAAGTAATGCCCGCACATTTCTAACTTAAACAATTCTAACGCATTTTGCGAATGCATGATTGCACCTAAAGGGTCCCTCAACTTCGCGCAAGGGCACTGTCATTATTCAATTGCAGAGGCCATGGGTAGATTCCATCTAGACAAATTCACTACTAGCTGTTATCTGGAGCTCTCATCTTTATGGATAGATTTAATACCATTTTTTTAATGTCACTGAACTTTTTTTATAAAGCAGATTTTTGGTTTTCTCTTCATGAGAAATATTTTTTATTTTTAAAACTTATTAATAATATTCAATTTTCAATTTTTAATTTATTTTAAGATGTAATCTAATTTTTTTATTTAAATTTGTTTATCTATTTTTAAAATAAATTAATTTTTAATGTTCAACTAAAATTTAAATCAAAATGTATCTCATATCTCTTTGAATTTTCTTCTTTTTAATTTCTATTACATTTTAACAACATTATTTAAGATAAAATCATATTTAATTTTAACTAATCACATGTATTTAATTAACATTTAATTACAACAATGTAATCTTCCTAACAAAATATGTACTTATAAATTTTTAATGATAACTCTTTAATTCTATTTATATCAATACTAATATTTTTTATTAACAATTACAAGATTTCATTAATTTTTTTTTTGTTTATAGTGAGAAGATTAATTCAAATGTAATATGTAAAAATTAGACAAAAATGAATTATTATTTTTCAATGTACAAATTAATTTAAGGATGAACATTGAATAGTCATTTATTATATCAATGATTTTATCATCTATTTAATATGATAAATAATGTCATCCAATAAATATTATAAATCATTGTGTTAAGAAATATTTACTATTAATACTTATTGGTTATGCAAAATGTGTTATCCTAATACATTTTGAACTTTTCCAAACATTGTATTTACTATTGATATTGGACTTCGTTTTCTTTATTTGGATTTTAAGACAAGAGTGAAAAAATTGTTCTATTAATGTCATTGCTATTAATGTCATTGCCCTGATCGACATTGTATCCTAAAATTAATGTTTTGAAAAGAAAATTACACATGATCTTTTTAAACCAGTTTTTAAATGTGCCTTATCTATCTAGAAAAGTAATCACCGATGGATTATATATAATAATTTATCTTAAATTAGCCCTTTTAAGAACAAATGTAAATTGAGGTTCTACTTGGATAGAAGTGGTGGATTATGTATAAGATTTTATGTTAAAGTATTTAAGAAACAAAAAGGTAAGCCTTATGTGAATGAGACGTGGTGTTATAGGTCAAATCTGCACTTCTCTGTCCGTGATCACATTGCCCTGTTGATCACACAAAAGGACACTTAGGATTGAAGAGCTTGATTGCCCTGGATGACTTACTGCTAGAAGTACACTCTTCAGCTGAGAATCTTACAGTTTCTCTTGATTTCATGACATGTATGCTACTCTTTGTATAGAAAACTAACGTATTTCTTGACATGTACGCTACTCTTTGTCTAGCAAACCCGCGTACACCTTGGAAAAATACCCTACTTTGCTCAAGGACAACCAGCGTACATCTCCCAAATGTTGTAACCACGGGTTGTAAAACACATAAGTTGTTTCTTGTATGCTACTCTTGTTGTATGAAACCCGCGTACATCTTAAGATAAAATCAAAAATATATTAATTTGACGAATTGGGATTCGTTGAAGTTGGTTCTGCAACTTCCCCAACCTCCCAATTCAACCACCTTTCGATCTAAACTTCCTACCTTGTCCCATAAATACAAGGAGGATCCATGAGAGGGGTAAGAGACATAAAGTCATAATGACCTAGAAAGAATGCTTTGAGTACTGTTACGTTGGAGGAATTCCCAACTTAGAGTGAAGAGCAGGAGCCCAGGATCTAGTTGCAGAAACATCTCTACAAGTCAGGTATATTGTACTGATTTCATGTCTCTTTGACAATAAAAAGGTCGAAACACCCTGCCTGTCCCAAATCAGATATCTATTGGATTGTATGTCTATTTGGCTTAATTCTTGATTATAATTGATGTTAAACTGATTTATAATTTCATCATATGTTATATGGTCAAGATACGCTGAGGAAGGTATATTTTGTGTTGCAGGTTCATCAAGCAGAAGAGCAAGTAGGAGATCAAGCGAGAGACCAAGCGAAAGCTAGGACCAGCCGTCGTAAAGAGGTATTTCTCTCAATCCCAATCTCTTTCTTTTGCAGTAACCAAATGCAATATAATCAATGTGTTTACCTGTCAACCTCGTCTGGTTGGTAGTGTCCATCTCCTCACTATAGGGTAGAAATCCCGAACAACAGATTGGTGACTCCGCTGGGGAGTAACCATTTATTCTTTTTTGCTCTAGGAGACTTAGTTTTGTTTTCCTTCCAACCCATTTTTCAGTCTTTTTGATTGTCTGAGAGGCCTTATAGGTCTGTGTTTCCTTCTCTATCTGCCTGATTCACATCAGTTGTTGCTTTGCAAAGCATGTTTATACCCTTTTGAGGCACGTACGTTGGTATCCCCTACTTGCAGCTGCATTTTTCACTTGACAAACGCCCCTCCTTGCACTGCACAGTAGCGTGCATGTCTTGATGTACGCTGGTTGTAACACTGCACAGTGGTGTATGTTCCTGTAGTGTCCTGTTTTTCTGTTAGGGTTTGTTTCCAAGCCTTGGTTTCTTTTCCAGCTTGTTGCTTTGTTGTCTTCACTGACCCCTGAGACCTCCTATGTCTCTCTTGAGTCTTGTTTTCCTCTCCAATATTTTTTAGCTTGTTTTTGCTTGCTTGAGTCTTTGATTTAGTGTCTTTGACGCTTACTAACCTTTTTTGAAGTTCATGTACTATTCTCTTTCCGACATAGATGCATACCTTCACCCTAGTTGTTGTTGCAGTCATACAGACCTGCATTTTGAATGTTTGTTGTCTGTTGCAACGTATAACACACTTTCTCTTTGTCTTATCCTTTCCATTAGGGTTTGACTGTCAAGATTGAGTCCTTAGGGTTGCTTTCGAAAGGTTGCTTGGTTCAAATGCTTGCTGATTGTCTTATCAGTTCAGTTCAAGTAAGTTGAAGCCTCTTAGTTGTCTTTCTGTTGAGTCTGTGTGTTGTTAAATTCATTCTTGGTTCGCTTGCTTACTTTTTGCTTGGCTTAGTGTTTTTCTTAGGGTTTTAATGCTTAGGAGCAGCCTGTGAAGTCTGCCTTTCCGTTAAGAGCATTTCTTTTCCCTGTCTCTTTTACACTTTGTTTCCAAGTCTCAAGTTTTTCTTTTGCAAAAACTTGGTAAGTCAAGTCTTCATCGAGTCTCTTGATTCGTTTGCTTTGATCCATTTAGATGTTTGTCTTACACACACTTTATATTTAGATCTTGCTTACTTTTGTACAAAGCTCTCTTTCTTTTACATTTATCAGAAAAGACAAAAAATTATTCAAATAGCTTAGTAGTAAGGTCTTGCATTATTTCGAGGTAGCATAGTTTGCTTTGAAATATTAAAAAAGAAAATACAAAAATATTTTGTTTTAGGTTTGCTTATCTTTAGGTTTGGAAAACAATGAATGAGACACGAATGAGAAATTTTAGTGAAATTTTTTTACTTTTATGTACTTTCCATTTCAGTCACAACCACGCCACACACCGCACTACAAACTTTGAGTAACAAGTAGCCCTTAAAAAGAACCATTAATAAAATTTATTAGCAACATTTTTCTTTTTAGGTATACACAACATCAACTAGCTTAGGCTAGAGTTTTGAGCTTAAATCACCTTAAACTACTCGAAACTGACTTCATTACTGAACAATCGTAGTACAACTATATTTTAGGTAAATCCATCTGTATCAAAATCTCTTGGGAAAGTCTGCTGAAACCAGAGCTAAGAACGAGGTTGTGTGGGACTAGAATTGCTGAGGATAACCCCTCACTTGATTTTCGAGCATAAACCAGAGCTATCTCATGTACGGGGATCCTTTTGGATTTCAGGCTTTGTTACCTTGCCCATGCGTTACGGCTAGACTAACGACTGTCCCCCCAAGAATTTTTGTACTTATGGTAGCCTTAGTATCTTGACCATCTAGGACTCTACACAGGTGACGACGGAAGGCTATTTCTGTTGTACCTAGGACAGACGTGGGAGGAAACTCTCTACAGAAATGGGAGGGCGGTTTGGTGATTCAAATGCTTGCACCCAAAGAACATGTATGTGGACCCCAAATAACTGTTCGTCATCCTTCGTTGGTTAGTTCTAGTCCTTAATCATCCTAGACTTCCCTCCGGAAGGCATCTGTTTTCCTGGTTCTAATTACCTTAGGACATTTTAAGTGGTGTGCTCTTTGTGCTGCTTGTTTTTTGGCCTGTTGAGTCGGAAACTATGGAAAGCATCTTGGTGAGCAGCAATCAAGGTACCCCTGTTGAAGGGGCTCCTTGTGCTTTTCCATTCATTGGGAACATTGGTACTCCCTTAATGGCTACCTTGAATCTTCCGGGATTCACTATAGGGCTACTGGTTTGGTTGTTTTCCACTCCGAATGCCTTGCATGCTCCTAATGCTTCTCCAGTGAGCACTTCACATCAAGAGCATCAGAACCCTATTCCCGCTTCGCCAATAACATCTTCTCCTCCTCCTTCTACCTCATGTGGTGAAAGTAGTAATACTAGTAACCAACAGTCTAAAATGAATAGACGGAGGAAGAATAGGAAGAAGATGCCAAAGTAAGGGGGCAGCCACCCAGCCTCTGGAGGTCATGCTGGGGGCACCAACCCAACCTCTGGAGGTCATGTTGGGGGGATTTTTTCAGTCACTGGAAATCATACTGAACCTCGCCACCCAGCCTCTGAAGGTCATGCTGGGGGCACCTACCCAACCTCTGGTGGTCATGTTGGGAGAACTCGCTCAGTCATTATAAGTCATACTGAAGCCACCCACCCAGCCTCTGAAGGTCATGCTGGGGGAAACCACCCAGCCTATGAAGTTCATGCTGGGGGCAACTATCCAGCCTCTGGAGGTCATGCTGGGATTAAACTTTCAGTCACTGCAAATCATACTGAAAGTATGTCTTCAACCACTGTTTCTCATGTTGAGGACACATCATTGATCACTGCTGGTCATATTAATGACAAGTCACCAGTTCATGTGAGTCATACTGGAGACACTGAATCAACCACTGCAAGTCATGCTAAGAAAGTTGACATTGTCGACAAACCTAACAAATAGAATCTTAAGTCCCTTGTAAGTTTTGTGAGGGAGACCACCTGACCTATTTGTGCCCTGTACTTCCATAAGTGCAAAGAGTGTGGTCCATAGTTCAAAAGTCTTCTACTTCTGAGCAACCCATCACTACAAGTCACACTGGGGGCACGCTATCATCTAATGCTAGTCATGCTGAGAGTACTATTGTTGTAAAGGAGTCTAAGCTTATAGGACGGAAGCCAAAGTTCCCTTGTAAACTTTGTAAGGGAGATCACCTTACTCACCAATGCCCTACTATTACAGAGGTGTGGAGAGTGTGGTCCATGTTTGAAGGATCCTCTGCTCCTGAACTGTCTATAGATTCCCAACAGCCTGATCAACCTTTGGTTGATGAAGTGGTTGAACCAATGCAATCTTTAGTCAACCCCACTCTTTCTTCGAAGAGTGAAGTGATCGAATCGACACAATCTTTGACCGATCCCATCAGTCCTTCAAAGACTGATGCACCTATTCTTGAAGTCTTCTGCATTACCAATTCAGATGTTTCTGAAATGGGGGGCACTTCATCTATGCCGAGTAAACCCCATCGAGCTCTGGGATTATTTCCTTTGATTGGAATAGTCTAATTGGACCTCGCCTTCCTTCTGCTACACCTTTTTAGATAAAGGTTGATATCGGAAACCATGCAGTTCATCGATGTATTTTAGACAAAGGAGCCTCTGTTAGTATCTTATCCCCTTATGCTTGGAGAGATTTAGGTTTTCCTAACCTTGTTCCAACTGTTAATTGGTCGTTGACTTTCAATAAAAGACCTAGTGAACTGTTGGGATTCCTCCCTCAAGTACCCGTTACTTTGAGTGGAAAAACAATCTTAGTTGATTTTATGGTTTTAAAGGATCCTATGGATTTTGATATGATCCCCGGGCATGATTACATATATGCTATGCAGGCTGTGGTGTCTATGATCTTTCGTGTGATGCATTTTCCTCACAATGAAAGCATTGTCACTATCGATCAACTTACATTTGTTGATCATGTTCATTACCCAACTATAGACCAAGTGTATCCCTCGCCAGTAGGCACTACCATGTCACAATCAAATTATGTGGCATATTGTTCCTTGAGTCCAATTGCTACTGAGAAGAAGCCTCTGAATTCATGCTTACCTTCTAGGGACTGGGTCCCAGCAATTGACCAGGTGATGACTCCATCTGAATGTTTAGACATGCGTTCTATTTGGGATGATATACTTCCATCTGATGAAGTTTTCCTAGAGTCTATAATGCAGTCTTCCATTCATTTGGACATTAATCCACCGACGAGCAGTATTCCACCTTTCCTTCGATCTCATTAAAAACAGTAAGGAAGCTACGAGCATTCTTCCACCTTCACTTCGATCTCGTTAAAAACAGTAAGGAAGTTATGAGCATTCTTCCACTTTTTCTTCGAGATTGTTAAAAATAGTAAGGAGGCTACGAGCATTCTTCCACCTTTTCTTCAAGCTCGTTAAAAGTAGTAAGGAGGCTATGAGCCTTTTTTCCATCTTCACTTCGAGCTCGTTAAAAACAGTAAGGAAGTTATGAGCATTTTTCTGTATATCCTTTGAGCTCGTTAAAAATAGTAAGGAGGTCGCGAGTTTACTTTTTTGGGCTCGTTACAACTTTACGAAAAAGATATTTATAGAGTTCTTTCACGCTCTTGTTTGACTCTTTAAATATGACAAGATTGTTGAGTATAGTTGTCATTTCAGACTCGTTAAAGGATTTGAAGTGACATCCACTTAGGTATAAGTTTATCCCTTTTCCGGACCTTTGTGGATCATCTACGAAAAAGGTATACTCTAGTCATGCATGGCTAGAAGAGTTCTCCTCTCATTATTTTATACTTTTTCGGGGGAGGGGACTAACTGTACGAAAAAGGACTTTTGGAGCCTCTCTTTAGGGTTTTCAGGCTCTCTAAACATGAAAACACCAAGCGAGCATTCACCTACTTGGGCTCGATGTGAAATCCACAAGAAGGTATATAGAGGATTGTTTAAGTTTTTTAAACTCTATAAACAGGAAAACACCGACGAGCATTAACCTACTTGGGCTCGATATTAAAATCCACAAGTAGGTGTATGGAGTTATTGTTTAAGTTTTTTAGACTCCTTAAAATTGAAAACACTGACGAGAAAGAACAGATCTTGGCTCGATATTAAAATCCATAGATCAGTATTATAGAGTATGCATCTATCTCTTCTTCGAACTCTATAAAAAATGAAGAAGGTCCTGAGTTTTCCTCCCATGGGCTCGTTAAACTTATTACATGGTTGGACTTATTGAGTTTTCTATCTTTCTTGGACTCGTTAAAACAACAAGAAGGCCATTCTTTTACCAAAAAGAATAAGGGATAAGAAGGGTATATCACATCTTTTTCAGTTTCAAAGGCAGTTTCAGTCAGTCATATCTTTGAACATAGCACCTACTTGAGTCTTTCACGTCAGTTGGGTTTTAATTTTTTGCCTTAGGGTGAACCTGATCTCCGAGTTTGTACTCCCCCGGTTGGTTATTCTTCCAATCATATGGAGGTTCTGTTATGTCCCCTGCATCACAGACTTATATCATTTTCTCCTTCATGTTGAAAACTGCCTAAGTCACTTTGTGTCGTGCTCACTGTTCAAGGATACAGCCTATGTCGGCCATTCTGCAGTTTACCTTGACTTCATGTGTCGGTCATCCCGGTGTCAGTTTGTTTCATCTTGTTACTCGTCCTACTACACATCAGCTCATACTTGTGAGTGTTCCTCGTGTTGGATGATGGAGGATCCATTAATGCCTCCCTTCCAGCGGACTTCTTCCCATCGACTTCAGCTCATTATGCTCTAGGAACGAAGTTTAGAGTTTCGGTTAGTACCTTGGGGATTGCAGTCATTAGTGGCAGTTTCCCTCACTGTTGAATAAATGGGAATACATCAATGTCTCTTATTCGACAGGTTCCCCAAGTGTTCGACTTCAAGTCCTCTTATTCACACTTGTTGGATTGTACTAGGTACCTTGAGCCCCATTATCATTATCGATGGAAGCCCTCACATTTGTTAACGGTATACATCAATGACCAATAATCAAACGATACCCCCCATGTTCGACTTCAGCTCATTTATTCGCATGGATAGGGTTTGTACCTTGAGTTGTTTGGATGAAGACCTTGGGACTATGATAACATCACTTTGTTTATGTTATTGCCCAAGCTGCGCAAGACTGAGCCTCACTCATTTTGGCTCTTCATGAGACATAGATCCAGTTATGGCTATGATCTCTCATTTTGACATGGATCCACGCTTGTATTTTGGTGGCCATGCTATATATAAATCTCCTAGTTATGTATCGGAGATCATGTTGTATCATGCTACACATCTATATGATGTCAATATTGTAATTCCTCGCTGACCTTGATCGTTGTTTCAGGTGTTTTTGTGACTTGGTTATGCGGTTTCTTGCTCCTCTTCTGACTTGGAATTATAATGTATTTCGGCCATCGTTTCCCTCTGACCTCACACATTAGGGGGCATATGTTATAGGTCAAATCTGCACTTCTTTGTTCGTGATCACATTGCCCTGTTGATCACACAAAAGGACACTTAGGATTGAAGAGCTTGATTGACCTGGATGACTTGCTGCTAGAAGTACACTCTTCAACTGAGAATCTTATAGTTTCTCTTGATTTCATGACATGTATGCTACTCTTTGTATAGAAAACCAGCGTATTTCTTGACATGTACGCTACTCTTTGTATAGCAAACCCGCGTACACCTTGGAAAAATACCATACTTTGCTCAAGGACAACCAGTGTACATCTCCCAAAATGTTGTAAATGCAGGTTGTAAAGCACAGAAGTTGCTTCTTGTACGCTATTCTTGTTGTATGAAACTTGCGTACATCTTAAGATGAAATCAAAAATATATTAATTTGACGAATTGGGATTAGTTGAAGTTGGTTCTGCAACTTCCCCAACCTCCCAATTCAACCACCTCTCGATCTAAACTGCCTACCTTGTCCCATAAATACAAGGAGGATCCATGAGAGGGGTTAGAGACATAAAGTCATAATGACCTGGAAAGAATGCTTTGAGTACTGTTACGCTGGAGGAATTCCCAAGTTAGAGTGAAGAGCAGGAGCCTAGGATCCAGTTGCAGAAACATCTCTACACGTCAGGTATATTGTATTGATTTCATGTTTCTTTGACAATAAAAAGGTCGAAACACCCTTCCTATCCCAAATCAAATATCTATTGGATTGTATGTCTATTTGGATTAATTCTTGATAATAATTGTTGTTAAATTGCTTTATGATTTCATCATATGTTATATGGTCAAGATACGCTGAGGAAGGTATCTTTTGTGTTATAGGTTCGTCAAGCAGACGAACAAGTAGGAGATTAAGCGAGAGACCAGGCGAAAGCTAGGACCAGCCGTTGTAAAGAGGTATTTCTCTCAATCCCAATCTCTTTCTTTTGCAGTAACCAAATGCAATATAATCAATGTGTTTACCTGTCAACCCCGCCCAGTTGGTAGTGTCCATCTCCTCACTATGGGGTAGAAATCCCGAACAACAGGTGGGGTGATGTTTTTATTCCAAGGTGAGGTGTCATTAGTGTAATGGAAGTTGTTTCATTTAAAATTTAAAAAACAAAATAATAAAATCAAAGTTTATTAGGCTCAGATTGAACTGTGGATGTCCCACATTGAATGGTATTCAATCAACCAATATTAGGGCCCCATTCAGGTTCGAAACTTAATTAGCATATTTAACTTGCTTGTAGGTGATAGCATCGAGCTCAAGTTTATAATGATAGTCTCTTCTAACTCGATCACTAGTCTCCTCAGTGAAAAACACTAGGTCTATCAATTCTCCTTTAAATAAAATAAAAAAACTAAAAAAAACAAAATAAGCTTTGGTTCACTACCCCATGCCTCCTATTCTTTTACAAAATTCATACCCATGTTTATAATCCCAAGGCATGCCTCATGATACCTTCAATACAATCAAGTATTAGGCACATGGAGGAAATAGAACCTTCGGTTTGCGGAGTGAAAGCTATAGGCACCTAACCCCTTTAATTCTTTCATGCAACCATAAATTTGATTACTTTTTGAAGTTTGAGCACTTCATTTACTTCATTTACATGTAAGTAGATAGTGTATCATAGCTAAGACTATTTATGTGGATGGGAGGGGGAGAACGACGTGGCACTTCATTTTCATGTAAGTAGATGATGTATCTTTGTTGTTGCGTGCATTGACCAAGAAGGGAAATGCACCTCATCACCCCTTTTTATTACTTGGATGAGAGGGGGAGTGCATCGACCCCTCCATCCAACATAAAGAAAACTTGGTTAAAATACTTGAGGGGCAGTGCATTGCCCCCTTCATATTCTAATACTTGAATAAAATAATAAAATATTTGGCATAACCCTATGTCATTTACTATGCTTGAAGAGGGATAAGATATGGTTAAAGATTTAAGAATTGTTATGGTAAGTTAAGCAAGTAGTTTTGAATTGATGGGAACATCTTTGATTATAATGTTAAGTGATCATTTGAAGTTAACATATTCTTAAAATGGGAAAATACTTCTTATATGATTGCAACATCAAATTATCAATGAAACTAACTCATTTGATTTGTGGTACAATGTCTAAAGAAAATTTTTATACCACATTTCCTAAAAATAATGAGGATTTTGGGTACATTACAAGCAGTATCATAATAAAGTAACAATACTACGACCTAATGAACTCACCTACGTGTAGGTAAGTTGTGTACTTTATGGACTATTGTTTATTTGAATAGAAATATATGTTTGCAGCATATGTTTATTTTAGAAGTATGAATGCTATAATTTTATAGCCAATACTTTCTTGACTATAAAGGACATAGTTTAATATGATGCTCAATAGTTGAAGTATGCATAGTTTAAAGATGCTTATTTGAATGCATGATTGCATAGTTATATATAATAGACGAACAATACATACATGTATGACTAAAAAAAGTATGACTAGGAAGTAAATAAAATAATGATTAAGAAAAGTCGTATGTTGCATAACTGAAGGCATGGTAAGGATAAATTAAAGTCTTTAGTCTTATGAAGAACTATAATAGGCTTATGCACTCGTTAAAAGGAAGCTTCAAAAAGATATGACAGATTTTATTTCTTTTGTTCACTATCATATTGCACAAAAAAAAACATGACGCACTAAGTATGAGTGGTTTTATGCTATAGAAAAGCATGACTTCGGTTAGTCAATTAAATGTTTTGATTAATGTTTAATAATAATATGATCTCAATTTTTAGTCATATTTTAGAATCACTTGTTACTTATAATCATTTTAATAATTAAATTATGATTGCGTTGTGAGTGGTTTATATATATTATAATATTATTATTATTATTATTATTATTATTATTATTATTATTATTAATTTTAATGTTTTCAGATTTAAAAAAAAATCATACATGACATGATATACACTTAATTTTAATATCATTGAGCTAACAATATAACCAAGTCACATGGATATCCATAATATTTTTTTCACTGATTTCCTAGAACCTTACATCATCAGGAATTATGAGAAAGATATGACCCACTTATAGCAAGAGCCCATAGGTTCCTTTATGAAGTGCAAGTGATAACCCTTGATTCACTAAGCTGGACTTTTATCTTCATGGCTGGAATGCCCATGGATGAAATGCCGTAGACATGACTCTGCTGCATGAGGCAATTATTCATTCAGTAGATTCATTAAATAGGCTTATGCTATACTATAAACATGCTGACAGGTACTTCAATTACTAAGAATCTGTCACACAAGACTAGCAGTGTGCAAAATGAGACTCCAGGTCCCTTGAAGAGGGCAACTGACTCCTTTCCTTACTTTTATTCAGGCCTCTAGCTTTTTTTGGTGGAGGAATAAATAGACTCAGGGTTGGCCTCAGACAGCAGCTTTGAGAAACTATTTAACTTTTCTTGAAAATGAATGGGTTGCTTTTAGGAAGCAAGTAAACCTCTAGCTATTCAGAAATCTAGGCAGTCCCCAAGCTAGATAACATGGACCACTCTGATTCTTTTCCACCTTTTGTGTTTCATGGGCTGAGGTATAACCCTATATTGTTGTCTGCTAAGATCATTACTGATTCTCAGGCTCGTCTTCAGTATATTGCAGATGACTGTTGGCCCATGCCAGGAAAGCCCTGGAGCTATGGGAAAACACCTTTTCGACATCTTCCTTAGCATTAGTACAGGTGATAGCAGTAACTTCAGGATCTGGGATTCCAATGATCTTAACATGCGCGTCTACCACTGCTTGGCTCGCGGCTATATACTTCAATAGATTACTCGCAGAGGTTTCCACTTTGGCAAACCCTTTACGCTCCAAAGCTGGTGAATGGACAGGATCGTCTGAAGTATATGTCAGATCTTCCCATTCCAGGAAAGCTCTTATGGTCTGGGAAAACACCTTACTCACATTTGCCAGATCAGTACATTTGAAATCAGTGATGGTAGGGTTTTTAATTCCAGCGATCTCAACATACGCGTCTACCAATTGTCGGCTCATTTTTACAAACTTCACAAGACGGGCATTAGATGTCTCGGCTACTCTGGCAAACTCTGTAGCATCCATACCGAACAACAGAGATAATCTGACAGAGGGAAGAAAGGATAGATATCTAAAGACTAAGAGTACAGAGATACACTGTCACAAGAGTAGCAACTAATTAATTGTCTTCACAAGAAAGAGTTTATACTGAAGACGAGATGAGCTCTCGGCTCTATGAAACTCTTTCCAGCGATGGCGGAGGAGACGATTTCCAGTACTGACGAGAACAGATTGGGAGCGAGTGGTACTTATAGTTCTTGCAGTTGCAACTTGCGATGGAAGCAGATTGATTATTATGAGCGCTCTAACGTAATTCACACCTACTTGACGTCACGATTATTACGTCGACGATTGTTTACACGCATCGGTGACTTTGTTCCCAATATATTAAATGCCTCCTTCCCATTTCCATGGCTTTGCTGCCAAGATATTAAATGCAGTAACGAGTTACTAATTAGCTACAGGTTAGAGATGCCTCCTTCACATGGCTTTGCTGCCAAGACACTCTATGTACTGATTAATTATAAGTTAGAGATGCATCCTTCTCCTTACTTTGCTGCCAAGATACTAAATACACTAATTAATTATAAGTTAGAGATGCCTCACTCACATGGATTTGCTGCCAAGATACTAAATGTACTCGCTAATTACATGTTAAAGAGTGTTTAGTTGTTATTTATCTACTGGGGAAAGTGGGTAGCTAACCAAGAATTTAAGGAGTGTTTAGTTGTTATTTATCTATTATGGAAAGTGGGTAGCTACCAAGAATTTAATAATCATATTTTTATGTCTTGAAGGGGATCATGTATATATAGGACATCCCCTATTAATTTGTTCATAGGGTTTATGAATTTTTCCAGCAGTCTATAGTTTTAGGTGGTTTATATATAGTTGAAAAAAATTATTTATATGAACTTTTTAAATAATACAAATTTGTTATGTTTTGATTGGATATAAATTGATGATGTCTTCCTCGAAAATCCCTTCCTAGTTCAAGTGCCCAGCTCGGGTCATATGTTATTAATGTTGTACAGACCTGTTTAAAGTAACCCACAGAGCTTACTATCTCTCTGGTTTGTCACCTACTCACTATCCCTCTGTTTTGTTACTTACTCACCAAAGGGGATGACATTAATGGCAGCATTCATTAAGCAGGTCTGGTCAAATCAGGTCAGTGAAAAACGAGCAAAGACCACTTTATTTAATGGTTGTAAAGACAATCAAGGGTTTAATGGCGTTGACAAAGAGCTAGAAGTTTTACAGTCGATGCATGGGGTAGACCGTTTGTGCTGCAGTCGATGCACATGCAGCACATGCAGTCGATGCAGTCGGTGCAGTCGATGCATGCTGCATGTAATATCCCATGTCCACGCTTGAAGAAGCATATTTCATCCATGAAGGTGTGGGTGAATTTATAATTTGTTCTTATCCATGGACTTCATTCACAGATTTTTCCTTGGCTTGGAGCAAACTCTCCATACCTGATAATCTCCTTTCGCAATATGTCGTCTATGGGATCAAGTAACCCTTCCCAGTTGTTGGCGCCCTGTATTTCCCTCCATATGTCCCCCAGATTCCTCTCTGACATCAATGCCTCGGAGATCTTTGGCTCAGCTGGCTCTTGGATGTCTAGGGCTTCTACCATGCCGATCAGCAGGGACTGGGTTTGGATCGCTGAGCTTCTGACAGGGGTACCCTTTCTTTCATGGCCTTCATCATACCCAAGCCATTCTGTGGTTTCCTGTTCCGATTAATCCTTTGCTGATATTGTGAAATTATTAGCCTCCGCATGTCCGATGAAACCGCGGACACAAAGAGGGCATGGCTGAAATTGGAAAGCCGAGAAGCAGAGGTAGCAGAAGCTAAAGGGAATGACGGCCTGAGCATTGTTTGGGAATTCATGGCTACAAGAGAACTGTCCATGGTCGGTAAGGATCGATACCATAAAGCCAGAGAATAGCTGAAAGTTCAGATGCTCTGGAGTTTAGAAGCAGATTATAGTTTACCGTAGCGACGTGGGACAACCATGATCACACACGTCAATGGCGTTGTCATGAAAATGAGGGACAGTCTAAAGATGAAAGGGGGAAAATGCTGGACTGTGTGAAAGAAGAAGGGTGAAAAAGAAAGGAACTTACTTTTTCTTTTTTGCGCAACTCAATATTATTACATGACATAGTATTTTTCCGCGAACTGGCAATTAGCGTTCTGGCTATTTTGACTTTAGTGGACTCTGCTTTGCTCGTTTCACACACCACCAACCACTGATCTCTGGTCTTCTCCTACGTGTATTCCTAAGAAGATAGGGATTAGGGATTCTCACGACTATTTTGACTTTAGTGGACTCTGCTTTGCTCGTTTCACACACCACCAACCACCAATCTCTGGTCTTCTCCTACGTGTATTCCTAAGAAGATAAGGATTAGAGATTCTCACTTCTGAATTAACTATGGAAATTTTGTTAATCAATATCACTTCTTTAATTTGAAGAAATTTTATCACTTCTTTAATCTAAAGAAATTAGACTGAAGTAGGAGAGATTCAGATAATATCTTCGCCACCATTTTGACATTTTTACTTTCGTTATGGTGACAGTTCTAGACAGCTAGATCTTGTCTGATGCTTCCAAAATCAATGCTATTCAAAGGCGTCTACTTTCTCCGGATGAGATTTCTCTTAAAATTGGAACAATGAATAATCAGTCATTAGGTAAGAAAATTTTGATAGAGGGTGCAACATATACAGAGCTTATAGTCAAGGAGGTGGATTTTAATCCCAGTATATATGGACCTGCAGGAGATCACTTAAATGCAAGAAACAATCTAGTTACTAATGAAGGTGACAAGACGGTTGTTTGGACTGCACAAAGGAGAGTGCATGATTCATCTGGAACAGGTGAAGCTAGAAACATGTCCTGGCAGAAATCTGCAAGGTCTAAAAATTTGAGTGATTTAAGTGCTCTAGAAAAATATGCATGCAGTTTGGGTGTTGGATGCAATAAGACGAAAGCATTTGCATAGGAATGAAAGGATTTGCAGAGGTAAAATTAATGGCAGCCCAGGATCTCCACCTCCCGAAGTAGGCAAAGTAACTTTTTCCTGAACGATTACAATAAGTGTATTCTGATATAATACCTTGATCACCTTTCTGCTTTGCATAGAGGCTTCTATCTTGCCAATAGACGTACATTGCTTAGACGACTATTAAATAATTCTGATATAATACCTTGGTCACCTTTCTGCTTTGCATAGAGGCTTCTATCTTGCCAATAGACGTACATTGCTTAGACTATTGATTGCTCTTTTTAAAATTGAATTTGTCTTCTTGTTTACAGTTTAGTGATATCCATTTTGTGGCTTTTGCATTAGACTTTATAGTAATGGTTTTTTATACCAAAAAGGTATTATACTTCATAAAATTATGAGGATCACAAAAAAATGTATTCATTTTACATATCCATGCCATATCCTTTTTAGGAACAAATTTATTCAAGGTATGTTTCCAGAGCTGATACAGTTCCAAGTACAAAAATTAATGTAAAATGAAATCAATTAAGGTTGAAGATATAATGTTGGGCACATTGTCTGGTATTACTTATATGGTTAATATTTATTTAGTTAGTATTTTACTTATATGGTTAATATTTAAAGTTAGTATTTGATCATGTATGTGATTTATCTACTGGTTTTAGTTGAAAGGGTCTTGTGTTTATCAATATATGTTTACTACTTTCCTACTGAGTAGATGATTTTCACCGCAACATTTTTTTTCTCCATTCCCTGTATTTGTTTTCACTGTAAGTAAACGATGAGCAGACTAACGATGAACAGACTTGATCCATATTACTAGTTTTAAACTGTAGTGGTACACTTAATACAGTAGCCTCTTTGCTACTCTTTTTCCAGATTTTTAAATCACTACATGGATTTTTGACATTGGCATTGGGAAGAGATGGATGATGATGACCTTGTAATATTCGCAGATTGCGGATGACAGACAACTCATTCCACAAGAAATTGTTAGTACATGCATACTCATACCCGCAACCTCTGAAATCCTCCTCTGCCCAGAAAAATTGATGCTACCCGCATTCTGAGAAAAATGGTTGCGACCCGCATTCTGAGCTTCGGGATTCGGTCACGAAAATTACCAAATGCTGCCACTGTGATACCTTTGCCCTTGATGCTGCCAGCGAACCTGCTATGATGTTAATGAGAATTGATCTCTCAAAAGAAAGTTGTTAATGCTAGGACATCCGGAGGGAAACCATCAATCCGTGGGCCTTTTATAAGAGCATTGGATGAGGATTAGGCATTGAGGATAGATAATAAAAAAATATTATAATAATAATTTTTATAAAAACACTTTATGGAATTTTATTTTAATAATTTTTTGCCACAGAAAAATCAACTAAAACAGTAACCAAGAATGGTGATTCATGGTATATTTAATTCAAGGTTTGAGATCATATTAAATGGTAGAAGACATGCTTTACATGAGTGACCATGATCAGATAAAAGGAAACAGATTTCTGGTGACCACGATAACCTTGTGGTAAAAAAGGGTTGATAATTGATAGTATAGTATTTATAGTATAGTTGATACTTGTTTATGATGCACTTGGTGGCAGACCTTTGAGGATGACTGTATATGAATCTTATTATTTATTTTGGTTTGTATATTTATGCTCGGATGACTGTTGAGTACGTTTCTACTTCAGGTTATATTTCTGGTCTAGGCTATGGATGATCTTAGGGCTTATGGCTCTATTTATTTTGGACTATACGGTTATGGTTGATGACACTTTTCTGTCACTTGATGACATATGGCTCTATCTGATAGGGATTATGTAAATTGTATCTGACAGCTGGCTTTATTTACTATTTCGCATATTAATAGTAAGTTGAATTTTTCTGTGAAAAAAAAAGGGTTGATAATTAATGGAGATTTACGAGCGCGTAAGATAAAAGACAACCAAGTCCTTCCAAATCTCAACCTATGCAAGTTGTTTAATGTTTTGAAAATGTATTCTGTTGCATGTATTTTAGTTATTCTAGTTAAAAAATATTGATGTTTTCTTTCTAAACAAATCTTTTTTGAGGACGTATTATGACATAATATCATAGTCACCTTTCTGCTTTGCATAGAGGCTTCATACCATTGTTTCTACAAAAAGTGTTTCCAAATAAAATTTATCATGAGTGATAACGACAAGTTATTTAGTTTCTTATTTTGACTTATGAAATATACCATATCCAAACAATAAATTACTAAACACATACCCATATCTAGGATCCTATTAAACGACATGCATTCAGCTTTGCAAGAGACTACTCAGAGAGCTTATGCATTTCCCGACAAATACAATCAAATATTCTGCTTATTGCATAACTTTCAACTTGCCTTTATTGCGTTTCTGATTATTCTTTATTGTCTTTCTAATTATTGCAGGCCTTTCAACTTGTACACATCTTAGCTTTAATTTTAATGGACAAACTAATAAGATATTATTCATTGTACACAGCTTATCTTTAATTTTAATGGACAAACTAATAAGATATTATTCATCTGTTTGCATTGATTTTCATTTTCTTGGATGAATTGAAGTTTGAATATTGGAAAGGGTATAATATTTATGGTTAAGTGTGTATTTCTAGTAAAATTGAAATGATCTTTTTTATGAGCTTCAAAATTTCGAGCAACTCAATGAAGTCACTTTTTTCTCCCAAGAGATTTTTCTCAATTACACCCATAGCAAAGTTATTTAAAAAAAGCACTAACTCAGTTCAGAAAATATCAGAAAATACGAATATAATAATATTCTAACACTAAATAATAATATTGTAAGATTTTAGTTCATAAAATACTAATATAATAATACTCTAACACTAAATAATAATATTGTAAGTTAAATATGCTTTTATGTTTGCATTGTCAAAATTTAAGGTAAAAAGACAATTTAAAATTTATAAAATTATAGAAAGTTTTATTTTATTATTGTAAAAAGTTTATTTTATTAAGCTTTTAAACAAAAAAATCTAATTGTCAAAGTCAATGAACTATATATATACCTGGGATGCATATGCCTTTGCATTAATATGCTACACAATGAGGGCATTGGCCATGCCTTTGAATTTTTCCAGTCTAAGTATATGGAA
Source organism: Larix kaempferi (assembly GCA_027924585.1). Classification (NCBI taxonomy): domain Eukaryota; kingdom Viridiplantae; phylum Streptophyta; class Pinopsida; order Pinales; family Pinaceae; genus Larix; species Larix kaempferi. The sequence goes on from BSBM01001920.1 coordinate 226,068, forward strand.
AGACGAAATAGATGAACCTGTCCATCCCAAGGAGCATATCCACAAATATTTTTTCTTGTAATACTAAAGAATCATTATTCCAATATTGCTATTTCTTTCGATAGTGCTATTTCTTCAAATGCTTTTAGCCCAATTGCCACGTGGTAGCTCTTGTTATAAAATCTCTTTCATTTCAATCACTAATTGTCTTTACCATTGTTAATTTATTAGCTATCATCTCAATGATTTGTAAATTATGGACTCATTCTTGCATTATGCAACTCCATGTCTCTTTGCTCTTAGCATTATATTTAATTTTATATTTAGTTGGTTATTTTATGTTGATTGCATTTAATAGTAAGTAGTGTAGTGAACGGTTTCTTGTTCATTTTTTCAGTTTTGTTGGTTAAAAATATCAAAATATCAATTTATGTTGGGTTAGATATTTGTGGGGAAGACCCACTGAGCCAAAAAACAATTTCTAGGCTTCTGTGAAGGAATCTTAAGTTTAGTTTCAGCTAAATTTAGTAATGTCATTTTGCTATAAAGAACACAATGAAACAATGTAAGTATGCCTAGATTTTGCTACACACTATTTCACAGAATTTTATTATTTATTGTTTAAAAATATAATAGCACTATAATAGTCTAGAAATTGCCCCTAAATAAGTGTTGAATCTTTAATAATCCCAATAAATATAAGTGTTGAGATTGGACATGCAATGTAGGAATTTTGAAATCCATAGAATCCCTTGCTGATAAATGGTGAGGCATTCTAGTTTAACTTGGACCATCATTTCCAAGCATGTCTATAACTAGTTAAAATTAACCATAGTCCTAGACTCTCATAGAAACAAGACTTCATAGTGGCCCAAGTTATATAGCAATGACCATAACTTTGTTACTACATTTCATGCATTGCTTGTAGTTAAACAAGTTTCAAAATTTCACCTCCAAGATGGACTTTTGTTCCATCTGAGAGATCTTTATGTTCCTTCAGGAAAGCATGATAAAATTATTTGGGAGGCACACTATAATGGGGTGAAGGGGACTTTGACGTTGAGAAGAGAGTGGCAATGATGCAAAACTAATTCTAATAGCCAAATCTCCAACAAGATGTTAGCATATATATAAAATCATGCACTACATGTGCCATGGCCAAACCTAGAGTAAGAAGTAGGGATTGTATGCTGCTCCTCCCATTCTAGATAAGTATTGGGATTCAATGTCCATGGACTTAATTTCAAGTATGCACTCAACCAAGCATGGTCAAAACTCTGTTTGTGTGGTTGTTGACAAGTTTTCAATGCAAATCGTCCAACACATGGTAGTGGCCACGTGAAGTAGTAGGATCCTTGGGAAAGGGTTCGTTACCTAATCCCAAGAGCCCAACAAGGGGCATGTCCCACAAGGAAGAGAGCTTAGGGGAAAGTTCTAGTTACTCATAAAAAAGGGAGCATTCAACAAATTTGAAATCCGTAAGGAAGATACCCACAGTGGCACATAGTAGGGAAAGCCACAAAAACAAACATGCCAATCAAGGCTTGAGAGCTCAAACAAAAGAAGAATACATGATAGGTGGAGCTCAGAGGTGGATCGGGCCATGGAACAAAGGCCAAAATGGTGGGAAAAGTAAGACAAATTCAAAGATACTATACACAAAAGCCACACAAGGAAAACAAACCTTAAAAAAATCCTAATATCTTGTCGAAATACCTCAAGTAAATGTTAAAAAAATATCAAGCAATGAGACAATGAAAACCTCATTGAAATTTGTTTTTGATTTGCCAAGTCGCTCAAAGCACAAAGCAAAGAGCAAAATAAAGTTGATAAATTGAATATTTTACCCCCTTTTGAGGAGAGTAGATTTCAAGCAAACAAAGGCCTTTTATGATTAAAACGAAGGTGTTTTATTGGAAACTACATTATGGATGCAACATAATGATCTACTTGGCCCAAAATTGTTTGGAAATTAAAGTAATGGAACAACTTTTCAATTTGCACAAAACTCCTTTCGTATTTTTGATAGGCTAGTGGGATCTCAATTAAAATGAGTCAAACACCAAGAAAACATTCACTCATATATCAAAGCTAGTGAAACTAGTATCATGTGATAAAACACTCCTTGGAACTAAAATAAATGTAGTAATATTCAAAAAAGGATTGCATAGAACATATGTTATATTGATCATCAACTAATGATTCTCTATGATCTTTAAAGAGAGAACATGAACCAATCAAGTGTTAAAATCAAGTGTTGTCATACTCAAGCAAAGGTTGACTATTAGACCACTCATGTGTAAAGCATGATTGGGAATGGAAAATTATTCATGTACAAAAGCACACCTAAAAACATATTAAGAGCACATTAAACCATTTGAAATTAACTTACTCTTAATGTCGAAGTATCCTAACAGTACCAACACCCTCATCTTCACTAATAAATAAAATTGTTTGAGAATGATTTGTATGTTTGATTTGTGTTTTCTTTATCATAATATTTTTTCTTCCATTAACATCTATGTGCAACTCCACCAACAATTTTAGTGGGCTCATATACCCTAATGATGAGGTAAACCACAATAAAAAAACAAAAGGATGTAGAGACAACTAGCATACAGACATTAATTGTGGTTGGTGTATGATGATAGGGAACACAAACAATGAAAACCCAAAATATATGGAAATGAAATGTAGAAATTGGGGAGAGAAAAGACATTGATAATAAACACATGAGACAAAGCCCTTGGTTTTCAAATTTTTTTGCTATTATTTAAGTTGCAACCGACTTTTTCCTTTATAGTGCAATTAAACTATTGTCAAATTCCCACCCTCACTCATCTTGTGGACGATGATGAGATGAATCTCATCCATTCATATTATTATCATATTAAAAAATGTGATATTTATTAAAATGGAGAGGTAAGTAGAGCCTCATCCAGGTAAAAAGAAAAAGGATGTTGAGACAAATACACAAAAGAAAACAAATCTAGCAAAAAAAAGGTGGGAAAACACCACCACTCAAAACTCAAAAGACCACATAGAGAACATAAACACAAACTTGTAATTGATGCTTCATCTCAATAATGTACATGGTTATGTATATATGCTTTTAGGAAGATTATTTACATTAATTATATCTACTTACTTCACCACATTATTTACACTTTGTTTAACATGGCCATTTTTCCTAAATTAAAACATAATATTAAATATTAACCTTAGTTCCGGCTCTATAGAGAAGATTTTTCATTACATTGGTCCCTCAAGAGATTCCACTATGGTTACCTCCTATGTTTCGTTCAAAACCAATTATCAACTTTATCGACATTGATAGATTTATTGATAATTGCATTTCTATCTAATGTTTATTATCCTTCACAGATTTGTTCAAAATATTGATTTCACATAGAACAACTTATGACCCCACACTACTTTTTATTTAGGTGTTATGTCCCTCGTATTCCATGTTCAGTGCCTAATTAGATCATTCATATTCACGTTATGTAAAAATGAATTTATTGTGCACAATAAACAAACAAGAGCTACATGCAACATAGTCCGTACCTTTTAATTTAAGAAAAAAAACAAATAACAAATAACAAATTATTAAAATTTATTTTTAAATAAAATAAATTCTAAGTAAATTTATATGTAACATAAAAATCATACACCTACCAATATATTATTAAATGTTAATATTTAAAAGTTTAAGTGTCTTACAATTATACAGATTAAATGTTAATATTTAAAAGTTTAAGTATCTTAAAAGTAATAATGTTAATATTTAAAAGTTTAAGTGTCTTGCAATTATACATATTAAATGTTAATATTTAAAAGTTTAAGTATCTTAAAAGTTGTGAAGCTCTAAATATTGGAAAAGATAAATTACCAACATATAATTTAACTTACAATATCCATAAATTAAATATTAAACATAAAAATAGCAGCTAAGCTATAAATCTCTTACCAATATCAATGAAATCTTTAAAACAAGAAAAAGATAATTAAAAACAAGATATAAAAAATGAAAAAACTCATTACATTAAAAATTTCAAATCATACATACCCCTACTAATTTAATGGTTACATACCCCCTACTAATTTTATGGTTATATAAAATGGAGGTATGAACTAGATAATACATGTTATTATTAATACCTCTTAGCAATGGAAAATAGGTGTTTTGAAAAAAAAATTGTAGTAAGTCAAAGAAGAAAATGTAATTTGACGAGTAATCAAAACTATTATTTTAAAATGCATACAAAATAAACAAATTTTCTATTTCAAAAAAATATTGAATATTTACTATCGGAAGTCAGTTTTCTTGATAAAAGCATGCATGTATGCATGCACAAGCAAGCATCTCAAGAGCCAAAGATTGTCTTAATGGCCAACAACTTAGGTCAACAAAATTTATTTCATCATAATTTGCATTTGCATTAAGTTCCACAATTGTTTGAATGGCCAACTTAGGCCAACAAGGTTTCTTTCATCATAGTTGACATGTGCATTTAGTTCCACTATCAAGGCCTAAGTGTTTTTAACTTAGGCCAACAATGTTTCTTTCATCATATTAATTGACATGTGCATTTAGTTCCACTATCAAGGCCTACGTGTTTTGTAGAACTTATGATTTGGCCAATCTATTCAACTCATGTTAAAATAGACTTAGATGTAACCATTCCAAAAAATAGCTTAATTGTTGCACCCCCACTAACCCCCACTACTCAATCTTATCTTCTACCTCAATTACCCACATTGGGATTTGACCTCATGACTCTTGAATATAAGTTATTTGTCTCCACCTTTACAGTCATCCATATTCATTTATAGAGTTCACTTTATTTAAAAAACTCTTACAATCCCAACCAATGTCAAGCTTTTAGAAATCCCCCCTCCCACTTAGTTGAATCAAAGCACACTCGCCTCAATTGAATCAAGGCCTAGTGTGCCTTCATCGTGCATCATGACACCACCACTTAACTATTGAACCTAGTACAACATTAACACACAAACATGTGACACAATGTGTCACATAGATGCCCATTAACACCTACTATGTCCTTACTAGCTTTCAACACCTCACACTAATGCCAATTAATAGTTAAACATCAATGTAACATTGTACTCTAAATGTGTGACACAATATTAATACCCTACATACACTAACATTCAAATGACATGCCATATTTGTATTAAATATAATATAACATTAACACCTATATACATGATAATCTTTGAATACTATGCCATATTTATTTCCAAATTATTTCATATATATATTGATAAAATCTCATACTATATTTAACAACATTTTTAATACTCACTTAAGTTTCTAAAAAATAAATACAAATAATATTTTATAAACTACATTTAATTTCCAATTAATATTATTCTCACCTCAATAAAAATGAGAAGGTAAAGGTAGATAGTAATACTCAACCATGCTAAGTAACCAGAACTATCCAAAAACCCACCATGCTAAGTAACCACAACTATCCAAAAACCCACCATGCTACGTAACCAAAGGCTATCATTTTGTGTAGTATCCAAAAAAACCCAAAATCTCCCGCCCATAACAACCATTAATTAACAAATTATGTGACCGGCAAAGAAAATGATTGAATGAAAACCGAACACAAAATACTCCAGCACTATACCACCCAGTTATTGCAAAATATAATAATAATTATTTTCTTTATTTTATGACTCATGCATGAGAACGAGATGATTGTGATATCGCACTAGGTAAATATTTTAGGTCAATCGAGACCATGCGCAATTCGAAAACATCAACGCGATGGCATTGTTTATAGAAAAAATGGGCCAGCGGGCAAACCATAACAATAAAGCTGGCAGGTGGAAGCTTAAAGCTTAGTGGGCAGGTGGGCAGGTGGGCACTCAGAAACTGACATAACCAAAGACAGACCAGCGATTTGTTATCAATATGAAAAAATAATTAAAACCATCGATTGATTGAATTAGGCATTGTAAAACAAAACAAAATATTTTGTAAGTTTGACAACGCACTATCACGATTTCTCCCAATGAAATTAAAATATTCATGTAAAACAATGGGATTTGCAAAGCAAATTGCATTGCTAGGGATGCTGGTGTGGAAAAACTACTATAGACAGAACGGTAAAAAGTAAGTATATATGGGTGGCAGAGTCATTATCCATTCAATCATTGAAGATTGAGAAAGATGTTATATTTAACATATAGTTGAAGCATCGAGATAAAGGGATGGAGTCGACATCAAGGGATGGAGTCGACATCTGACAGACCATATAAGGCATAAACACATTGAGGAGATGCAAAGTTTTCTTTATACACAGAAGTTCTGCTATTCACAGAACCAGATCCATAACATAAAGGCCAATACACTGGTCATCGTCATGAAAACTGTCATGAAGTTTTCATGAGGTAAATTAGTAATTTATAGTACACCTTACATCAGAAGGTAAAAAAATTTGTCTTCAACTGTAAACTGCAATCCTAAAAACATGAGATGTTTCTTACCACTCAAAAACACCTACCAAGTAAAATAGTCAAAGAAGAAGAACAAGATAAACCTAACAACTATTGACCATATCAATTCTAATCTATCAGCGCTTGAACGTTCTTTCTTCACCTTCTGAGTAAGCTCTGATTCACTATCTATTTCATCCCTACACTTCTATTTTCTAACAGGTTTGCAATAACATAATTGTCATCATCATTTTTCTCTGGTTGAAAATCTACCACTGTCTTCATCTTCCGCTTTGCCAATATGCTGCACTAAGTACATGTCAAATTGCTTCAATAATCTTAAGCAATTTCAAAGCTGAAAAAATGGCAGAATGTGCACGTGCTTGCCTAGAGAATGTGTACCAAGCTTTTCTTCTTCCAAGCTTTTCTTCTTTCCTCTCAATTAATGCACACGCAGCCACTAATTTACAAAATAAATACCCAAAAAACAGATAAATATTAACATCAATGGTGGGAATGAAATGCATTCATACTGCCGAAGTAATATCATTACTAATTATTAATAACATTGAGTTCACAAAAATATATAAAAGCAAGTCATCAATACTCTCACACAGTAAGCAAAAATATCTCATACAGCACGCTCTAGGTCATTAATAATAACATTTAATTCAAAAAAGGAAAGAAAATCATGCCCAGAACAGAGAAGATTCTCTGACAAACACTCTCGGTTATGAAAACTTTCACAGAGTAAGAAGAAATCTCACACATTCCTCAAGAACAGAGCAGACTCTCTCACAAACACTCTTTGCCATCAAAACTCTCACACAGTAAGAAGAAATCTCATACTCATGCTCATTCACATCAATATTTGTTAATAATCCATGCGATGGAAGCACCACTTAAAGCCCTTGCCTAACAACTCTTGCAATTTTTCAGCAGAATGCTGCCATGGCTAGGACATGGTAGCTTTTCAATCGATCCAGTGGCCACTCTAAGAGTCTATTCAATAGCCGTTGAGGGCATAGCTTGGCAGATAAAGAAATATTTAATTTATCGTAATAAAATAGTCGCTAAGAGCATAACCAAGCCAAGAGAAGAACAAGAAATCATGCTACCTGATAGCATCGGTTGATTCAATGCCCAATTCTCTCAATTTTCGTTAATCCTTTTGAAGGAAAATGCTCTGGTTTCTTTATTCCATGCCAGTCCATGTGGAATTCTTCTAATGTCATGGAAACTGAGACTACACCTATGGTGGCAACCCTAAACTGAGACTACTCCTATGGTGGCAACCCTAACCCTAACCCTAACCCTAACGTCTGTGTATTCTCAATTTCAATATCACCGCAGCAGAAAATGGATAGAGTGATAGGATGGCAGCAGCTTTTACTAACATAGTAAATCCTTTTTTTTATTGAAAACAGAATGGCGAAGAGCACATATTGTAATGGATTTAATTATGTGTAGAGCAATCCAGCTATTTCACCCTCGAAGCTCCTGAACCTCTCACAATATAGGGAGTGATGGTTTCTTCCTTCAAGTTGTAAACAATATATGTCTGTTTCTCTGCAACACACATTAAAGTGAAAACATACCCAATTGGAAGCCAAAGAAGAAGAAGCAGCCGCCATTATAAAGAGCTATAAAGAGCCATGGGAGTTGGAGAAAGAATGTGATACGAAAAACGACTCGATGGAGTGGGCAATGGAAAGGTACTGGCTGCCATCACCTGCCCTCTCTTGGGGACATGCCTGCTCTCCGAAGGCATGCTTATACTGTGCCTGGAATTGACCTGATCAGATCGCATGTTGTTGATGAAGAAGAACGTTATCCACGATGAAGCAGAACGCTATCCGAGCCTTGCCGACAACCATCTACGGCACCGCCCGATCGAAGCTGCCCAGTACCGATTTCCCAATCTGCCTCGCGGAGTTTGTGGAAGGCGATGAGATGAGCATCCTACCCAAGTGCTATCAAGTTCTTTATCAGACTGCACTAAATCAAAATAAAAAACCAAGAACACTAGCTAAATCAAAATTAAAAAACAAGAACAAATCGAGAAGAAAACATCCATCTCTTCGCTTGGCATAACAGACACATAAAATTGCAGTGCCAGAGAGGCTTCTAGGAACAATCGATATTGCATGTCTCTTCAGTCCAAAGCTTCGGGAACTAAACACTTTGGGAAATGGTATAGAGTGAGAAATATTTTTCTAAAGTCTAAAGTTTTTATAATATTATTTATATTTTGTAATTTTTAGTAAGAGGTTCAATGATAAAAAAAAAATGTTACATGTGGAGTCATTATCCAATAAACTTTAAAATAAAACTAAAACATAATAAACAATAGTAAATAGGTTTATTGTGAACAATAGAGAAATAAATGAAAATACATAGAAGGATTAATGCCTTGGAATGATGATTCTTGTTATGTTAAAAAATTTAATAACTCTATTAAGAAGTTTTGATTAAGTAGTTTATTTTATAATTTTACGCAAATGACCTAGATAGGTGGTGGAGTAAGTGATAAGTAGCTAAGCTCCTTTAATGAAATAGGGTGTTATGAAATATTACAAATAAATCAATAAAACATGTAATATATGCTTTAAAATCATATAATATACCTATGCAAGAGAATCGTGTAGCCATATCAAATGATCTTATTGATCATGCGTCTATACGACGTCTATATAATTAAGAGTGAAAGCTAAATATTGAGCTGCAGAGCATTACATGTAAATATCGCAACTCAATATTTAGAGTATGTTGGATCTGGAGCTTAATGCTTACTTAACTTTAAAAGTATATTATAATTTTTTTTTATGTACTATCATTTAATTTTCAATATGCCTCGTGAGGACAAAAGACGTCAAATTATTATTAAAAGACAAAATAGGGAATGTGAAGATGAAGAGTCTCGAGACAAGACACTTACCCAAGCTTGGTTATAAATGTAATGAAATGAGAATGAGAAGGTGTTTTCTTTATTGTAATGATAATAAGGTGATGTAACATTGTGTTTCTATGTTGGATATGTTTAAATTATTTTTGTCATATATTGTTTGTGAAATATGTTGTAATAATGTATTTTTATAGTTTGAACTTTCTTTAGTAAAGAATACAATTCATATTTTGTTTATAACATTTTGGTTTCTTTCGGACATGTAAAATAGTATTTTTTATAGGTTTTTATTTTTATTTTTTAATAAATGAATGAATGATTAGGTTTGAAAGATGTCCAAAGATGATCAACATGTATCTATGTTTAATTAATAATGTTTTCGTGAAGTTTTTTATCTTTTCAAATTTCCTAAAAATTACTTAAATGTTAATCAAGATGCATTTGAGCATAACAAGTTTCGATGATGATGAAACGAATCCAACGAATCTACACTGTACACTTGTTACACATAGATCTAGTAGTTCCAAGATTAATGACCTGGTCTTCCTTCAATTTCCTGCATTTGGTTGTTCCAGAAAATCTCCATTTGTTGCGGTTGTTGGTGGTGAAGTTGCAGCTGGTTTTGACGAAGTTGCTACTGATAGCACAACTGATCATGGTGAGAAGATAAAGCATGAACACGAGCATATGCAGAAGTGCGGATTTGCTTATCCATGTTTTGCCTTAAAAAAACGCTAAGTTGGTCACACTTGTTTTCAATTAGTATTGGTATTTTGGTTTGCTAAAGTGTTTGGTATATGCCGACACAACCCAAGATGCGACATATTCACAATGTGGAATTTGACGTTCATCAAGGTCTATGTCTCATTGTAATGTTTATAAAGGGTTATGTTGCATTGTGGCATTTATCAAGGGTTATGTCGCATTGCAACAATGCCCAATATGTGACACATATGTTGACACAACCCAAGATGCGACATATTCACAATGTGAAATGTGATGTTCATTAAGGTTTGTGCCGCATTATGATGTTTATCAAGGCTTATGTTGCATTGTGGCGTTCATCAAGCGTTATGTCGCATTGCGATAATGCCCAAGATGTGAAATTTGACGTTCATCAAGGTTTATGTCGCATTGTGATGTTTATCAAGGGTTATGTTGCATTGTGGCATTCATCAAGGGTTAGATGCAACATATTCACAATGTTAAATTTGGCGTTCATAAGGTCTACGTCGCATTGTGATGTTTATCAAGGATTATGTTGCATTGTGGCGTTCATCAAGGGTTATGTCGCATTGCGACAATGCCCAAGATGTGAAATTTGGCATTCATCAAGGTTTATGTAGCATTGTGATGTTTATCAAGGCTTATGTTGCATTTTGGCGTTCATCAAGGGTTATGTTGCATTGCGACAATGCCCAAGATGTGAAATTTGGCGTTCATCAAGGTTTATGTCACATTGTGATGTTTATCAAGGGTTAGGTTGCATTGTGGCATTCATCAAGGGTTATATGTGACATATTCACAATGTGAAATTTGACGTTCATCAAGGTCTATGTCGCATTGTGATGTTTATCAAGGGTTACGTTGCATTGTGGTGTTCATCAAGGGTTATGTTGCATTGTGACAATGCCCAATATGTGACACATATGCTGACACAACCCAAGATGCGACATATTCACAATGTGAAATTTGACGTTCATTAAGCTTTGTGTCACATTGTGATGTTTATCAAGGCTTATGTTGCATTGTGGCGTTCATCAAGGTTATGTCGCATTGCGACATTGCCCAAGATTGTTTCATTTAAAATCAGCTTTATATTAAGCTGAGTCATTTGAACAATCCATAAAACTATGAGTATCTATGTAGAAGTAGCAGGATCCATGCACGCTTTCACAACCAACAATCCATGAGAGACATAATGTTGTTTGCGTAAAAAATAGTGAGGGAAAGAAATAGCACCACCAGCAGCATTAGTAATGTTGATTACAAGCGATAAAGTAGATCTAACAGTTCCAAGATTAATAACCTGGTCTTCCTTCAATTTCCTGCATTTGGTTGTTCCAAAAAATCTCCATTTGCTGCGGCTATTGGTGGTGAAGTTGTAGCTGGTGTTGACGAAGTTGTTGCTGATAGCGCAACTGATCAAGGTGAGAAGATAAAGCATAAACAAAAGCATATGCAGAAGTGCGGATCTGCTTATCCATGTTTTGCCTTAAAAAAAATTCTAAGTTGGTCACACTTGTTTTCAATTAGTATTGGTATTTTGGTTTGCTAAAGTGTCTAGTATATGCCGACACAACCCAAGATGCGACATATTCGCATTGTAAAATTTGACATTCATTAAGGTCTATGTCGCATTGTGATGTTTATCAAGGGTTACGTTGCATTGTGGCGTTCATCAAGGGTTATGTCGCATTGCGACAATGCCAAATATGTGACACATATGCCGACACAACCCAAGATGCGACATATTCACAATGTGAAATTTGACGTTCATTAAGGTTTGTGTCGCATTGTAATTTTCATCAAGGCTTATGTTGCATTGCGGTATGCATCAAGGGTTATATCGCATTGCGGCAATGCCCAAGATGTAAAATTTGACGTTCATCAAGGTTTATGTCGCATTGTGATGTTTATCAAGGGTTATGTTGCATTGTGGCATTCATCAAGGGTTAGATGCGACATATTCACAATGTGAAATTTGACATTCATCAAGGTCTATGTCGCATTGTGATGTTTATCAAGGCTTATGTTGCATTGTGGGGTTCATCAAGGATTATGTCACATTGCGACAATGCCAAAGATGTGAAATTTGACATTCATCAAGGTTTATGTCGCATTGTGATGTTTATCAAGGCTTATGTTGCATTGTGGCGTTCATCAAGGGTTATGTTGCATTGCGACAATGCCAAAGATGTTAAATTTGAAGTTCATCAAGGTTTATGTCGCATTGTGATGTTTATCAAGGGTTATATTGCATTGTGGCATTCATCAAGGGTTAGATGCGACACATTAACAATGTGAAATTTGACGTTCATCAAGGTCTATGTTGCATTGTGATGTTTATCAAGGCTTATGTTGCATTGTGGCATTCATCAAGGGTTATGTCGCATTGCGACAATGACGAAGATGTGAAATTTGACGTTCATCAAGGTTTATGTCGCATTGTGATGTTTATCAAGGGTTATGTTGCATTGTGGCATTCATCAAGGGTTAGATGCGACATATTCACAATGTGAAATTTGACGTTCATCAAGGTCTATGTCGCATTGTGATGTTTATCAAGGGTTACGTTTCATTATGGCATTCATCAAGGGTTATGTCGCATTGTGACAATGCCCACTATGTGACACATATGCCGACACAACCCAAGATGCGACATATTCACAATGTGAAATTTGATGTTCATTAATGTTTGTTTCGCATTGTGATGTTTATCAAGGCTTATGTTGCATTGTGGCATTCATCAAGAGTTATGTTGCATTGCGACAATGCCCAAGATGTGAAATTTGGCGTTCATCAAGGCTTATGTCGCATTGTGATGTTTATCAAGGGTTATGTTGCATTGTGACATTCATCAAGGATTGGATGATATCTTCACAATGTGAAATTTGACATTCATCAAGGTTTATGTCACATTGTGATGTTTATCAAGGGTTACGCTGCATCGTGGCGTTCATCAAGGGTTATGTTGGATTGCAACAATTCCCAATATGTGACACATATGCCGACACAACCCAAGATGCGACATGTTTACAATGTGAAATTTGACGTTCATTAAGGTTTGTGTCATATTGTGATTTTTATCAAGGCTTATGTTGCATTGTGGCATTCATCAAGGGTTATGTCGCATTGTGACAATGCCCAAGATGTGGAATTTGACGTCCATTAATGTTAAATAATGAACGTCAAATTTCAAGTAAATAACTTGTATAAATAATCCTAAAAGGTCTGTAACAAAAAAGCTGGAAAGAGCAAGAACAACTAGTCTTCCAGGCTGACATGAGGAGGTTATTTAGGAGGTATTTCCTCTAGAATTGGGAAACCACCCTAGAAATTGTCATCGGGCTCTGGCAGCTTGACAGGAAGAAGGCTCATTTTATGAGCATCCATGGGATCATGTTCTGTTGGGTTGCATAGTTTCTTGTTGGGAGGAGAACCAATGGTGGATGGAACTGGGAACGAAGTTGGAGGAGCCACAGGCAGAGCTAGAGGAACCGCAGGCGGAGCTGAAGGAGTCGGGAACGGATTTGATGGAGGAAGGAATGGAGCTGGAGGAGTTGTGGGCCCTTCTGAGGGCGTGTCATGGCCAACTGTCTGAGCACCCGAGGCACTGCCACTTCCCACCTTTTCTTTTTCCGGGCTGCGACCTCTGAAGGCGAGGTGGTTCCCGGAGAAGGTGGCATCCAATTTTTCCAAGATGTCATCCATATCAATGAGTTTGGCTCTAGTAGCCAAAACCAAATTTCTCATTGAGCCCCAACTATTTAACATGTCATCCATTAGCTTACCCATCATGTTCTTCATTAGCCAGTAGTGGTTGATGTTGCCGCCATCTTTCCCTGAGGACAAGTGGTCCGAGACTAATTGCGCTTCCTATTCCTCTATCAAAGTGTGGACCGTAAAGGAGACACCCAGGTCATACCCATCCCTGATGACAAGAATAAGGGGGTGCTGGGTTTTGCCCTGCTTCCACTTCCTCGGTGAGGAGAACCACATGGCTTGGTCATGATTGAGAGCACATAGTGAAGCCCCACCCAATTCCACAGATCAGAGTGATCATTCGCAGAGCAGAACCAATAGAGACGAAGACAGAGTCGAGGAGAAATGGTGAAATTGCTTTCATCGTTGTTCTTTGTCTCGTTTAAGGGGCGGTAATCCAAGCTCACACGCACCATGTCAATGAGCAGAGAGCCGAAGTAAATGCACATTGTACCAGGAGCGCGTATAGCCAGTGGGTGAGGGGACGTCCAGATGAAGCTTCTTGAATGTGTCATTAATGATGAGAGGAGGAAGGCATCCAGGTGGGTTAATGCATGGTGCCACGTCGTGGGCTCCTATGTTGAGGAAGCTCCAACACGTGTCGCCCAGCTGTCGTGGTGGCGCCCGCATCCAAGGATAATATATTATATTGTTATAATATTCTTTATCATTATTTTAATACTCTTATTTATCATCAACCTATATTAATTGTTTTAATTAAATTATAATATAATACTATAATTTAATGAAATTATTTTTTAATTAATTATTATATTATAATTTATTAATATCATATTTAATTAAATTATAATATATTTAATATCTCTATAATTTAATGAAATTATTTTTTAATTAATTATTATATTATAATTGATTTGAATATCATATTTAATTAAATTATAATATATTTAATATCTCTATCTATCAATTATATATACTATAATATAATTATAATTATATTATAGTCAAATAATAATATTTTGAATTAAGCAATATTATTTTATTATTACTTTGATTATAATATTGTAGTTAAATACTATCTTTTTATCTTCTTTTTTCCAGTGGAAAAATCATCTTCCTGTTATTCCGAAGGAATCAAGGAAAGCTAACAACGTACGAGAAATCTCAACAAACTTCCTCACATATCGTGGATGGTAGTTCGAGCAAACTGTTAGCCGGTAATCCAAGCTAGAAGATGTCACAACAGAATTGAACCTGGGTAGATGGAATGAAATCCATCTAACCCCACCAACGGACCACCGTATCCTTGACTAAATACTATCTTCTTATCATAGAATAATATAATATAATGTAATTAAAAGTATTATCATTATATTTAAAAATGATATTATTATTGAATTACAATTAATTAAGTATTTTTTTTTATGTTCTATCATTTGTTAATTTTATTACTAAAATATAGTTAAATAACAATTTTTATAATATATTATTATATTATACATAATTAAATTATTTTATTTTATTAAAATAAAATTATTTAATTAATAAAATAATTTAATTAATAATATTGTTTAATTAAACAATATTATTAATCAAACAATTAAAATATGGATTTCATCAAAATCATTAAATAATATCAATCTATTAATATTTTTAATTAAATAATCATTAATTAACTAATTAACTAATATTATTATTAACTAAATAACTATAAATTAAATTATTTTATAATTATTATGTTTAATTAATTATTATAAAATAATAATATTGTTTAATTAAACAATGTTATTAATCAAACAATTAAATTACGTATTTTATTAAAATTATTAAACAATATTATTCTATTAATATTTTAGAGAGATGTGTATGCGCTCACCCATTACTAGCAACAGCAACATTAATAATATTAATGTGTTCGAATACGCCGATAGGCGTAAATGGGGCACATACTTTTCATATTAATGTTTTTTCCTATAGTATGTGTCCCATTTACGCCTACCGGCGTATTCAGACACATTAATATTATTAATGTTACTGTTGCTAGTGTAATACAAACTAAACCTCACCAATTCAAATTTAACTGAGCAAAAATCAACATTGAATTGAGGAGCGAACTTAGCATCTAATAGAATAGAGAAGAGCGAACATGGAACGTGCATGTCTTCCTTTTCATTTAAATTGTGTCTAACATAGGGAATGGACATGTATATCTTCTGTTTCAATTAAATTGTGATTAAGATAGGGAATGAAAAGGTATGTCTTCCATTTGAATTACAGTAACATTAATTCAGTGCATCCAATGCCAAGGCAATTAATCGAACAAGTATGTCTTCCATTTTAATACAATTATGTAACTGTAATTTACATTTAATCATGGTTAACATAAGGAGCAAAGTATTATACTTTTGAAGACATCTCTTTAAATTATTATAATTTTTGGAAAAAAATATAGTAATTCAAAAGTATGTTTTAAGTTATCTCCATGCTTAATTGCAATCACATTCTTTAGTTAAATGGATTGACTGTCACTACCTCTTATCCATACATGAGCTACTTGTTATTCACAAATGAGCTATGAGTTATCCATGCATCAACTACTAGTTATTATATATATATATATATATATATATATATATATATATATATATATATTATAATTGTTTATTTTGAATTTTGACCATAAAATCAATCTGGATAGTACACTTGTCTCATCCTCCTTCAATCTAGGAAAAGCATTGATGAGAGTCCACCCCAACTAAGATATAAACACCTATCGGTGTAAATATATAAAAAATCAAAATAAATTTACATTTATTATTAATTAGCAAGTAATTGCAATTCAAAGTAGGGATAAGTGAGTACTCTAGCAAGGGTGGTACACTTCTTGAGAAAAAATTACGAGTAAACCATGTATATCTATGATCACCAAGAAATAGGAATGCCGTTAACAACAACCCACATGGCTATTATGAATGAGTTTCCTAAAAACCGAGAGCTGTTCCCGTGCTACATAGGTGTTATGTTTCAATTAAATGGTGGCTTACTTAAAAAGCAAACATGTATATCTTCTGTCTGAATTGCAACATCATGTAAATGTAATTAACATCAAATGCAGGCCTATTAACTATTAAACCCTTCCACTTTAGCAATGATCGAACGACGAACATGTATGAACAAACAATGAACATGTATACATCTTCTATTTGAATTACAATATCAATGATCAGGTATGTCTTCTATTTGAATTACAGTATCATGTAATTGTAATTCAAATCCAATGTAAGGCCATTTAACCCTTCTCCAAACGTTTTTCTAAAGTCAATCCTCTTCTAGGGCAATCTTATTCGGGTTCTAACTCAAGCGATGGATCTGGCCCGGCAATGGAACATAGTTGAATTCCCTAGAAAATTTATAAGGATCAAGCGGTTTTTGTCGATCTCGAAGAATCATTTTTGGTTTTCCATAGCCTCCCAGTCAATCTAATTCCAAAAGGTAGTATGTATTTCGTTCTTCCCCACATAATTCAAAAGCCAACGATGCATGGATCACCCATCCAAGCTTTCAGGTAATTAGTATCACCCATGCAAGCTTGATTAGATCAATCGAGAAATATAAGAGAATTTTGCGCAGTTCACCCATTTCCAGGAATAAATTAATGGATAAAGAAAGCATTTTTTATTAAGGTGGGAGTTTTGGTTGAGTTGTAGCTCTCTAGCTGCTCACTCGATGATTATATCCCTAATAGACTATAGATCAATTCAATGTTGAATATCGATGAGAGCTTATGACCAGTCTTCTTACCCGGGCTTATGCATTTAAAGTGCCTCCAACATCCTGGAGACATGGATGGTCTTAATTAACTTATATACTGCATATATATAATAAATTCTAGAATAAAAAACATAAATTATGATTTTAATTAATTGGGAAATTGAACCTTCCTTCATGATTAACTTGATTACAGTAATTTTTGCATTGATTTCAAAATTGATTAACAATCTTTTTCCAAATCACTTATAAACATACATCTGGTTCAAGTATCCCCTCTCACACTTCTCATTATCATTTCTTATACATGCATTTTCCTTCTTTCATTGCATTACTCCCAATCAATCTTCCCTCTTTTTGTTCCTTTACTTCCACCCAGGGATGGCATCCTCCTTTTATTTTTTGGGGAGGGGCAGGGCACATTTAATGCACTACAAATATAGTGCACTAAGTTCATATCACCTTCGTGTAAGATCCCACTAAGTGCACTTATTTCCACGTGTCAACATCCCATCAACTCATAAGCCTACCCCTAATTAATTCAATTGCAATTAACGAATTTTTGTTTGGACATGTGAAACTACTAAGGATGAGATAATGTGACTTTTTTTTCACGTCTAAAAAAACCAACAACTTACTATTCAAGGAAGGAATCAAAGTTGTTAATGTCTTTACATCTAAAGAGAAGCTTTAACTTCATCAAAACCTCACAATAAACTAAGCTGTTACCATATTCAGAATAGCTTTAATAACATACTACAGTCAACAAAAACAAAAGGCCAGAAATAACTTACTAAACCTAATAAAGAAGGAAAGATACAGAACTACATAAGTTGAAGTCTTTACACTCTTCAAAACTGAACTGAGCCTACCTTCATTAATACCCACAACTGGTTTGGATAAGCTGTCCGCAAGAGAGTTGAACTTCCTATAAATATGTTTGATAGAAAAATTGTTGAAGCTTTGCACTAGTTTCCTAGTGCTTGAACATCAATGTTCCAGCATCAAAACCTGTAAAGAGGATGCATTTGTAACCCAGCCTACAATGACTTTTGAGTCACCATAAACCTGTAAAAACAGAACATTTTTCATTGCTGCAAAACTCAACAGTCCCCATAATGCCCATAATTCGGCCTTAGAATTTGTACCAAAACTACACCCCAATCTCAACAAGAAACAATGATCTTCAGACAATTTAAGGACCATGTCACCCACATCATTCCTTATTGGTTGCTCCATCGATAAGGAATGTTGTGGGGAGGCATGGTCCTAAAGTTGTCTGAAGATCATTATTTATGATTATGCCAATGAGACTATGATGACAACAGTTAGTGCTAGCCCATGTTGAATTATAATTTATGATTATAATCATAGTTACTAAATTTGTTCGAATTGGCCAAATAAATTCAAAAATTGGGATTCATTTGATTCTGAAAAAAAATTCGTTGAAGTTGGTCATTCTCGTAGCTCTTGGTAAGTCTAAATGAATACACAAGCTGCCCATAGTTTTATACTTAGCTAACTTTCCTTCTGAATAGAGATCTGAACTATTATATGCACTTGAAATATCAGTGTTAATAAGTGTAATTGGATTTTAACATTGTAAAAGTAAGAGCATAGTGTGTGATTGGATATATATATATATATATATGAGTTTGTCAAATTATATTTCATTTCTCATTCGAATTGGAACTTGATAATTAGAATTAGAATTTCTGTATCCTATCGAATTAGAACTGGGTAACGATGGTTAGAATCATTCATGGGTGCCTTTCCTCAATGCCATGACTAATAATGCCTGCCCTTCATTGTAACCATTCGTGTATCATCCATAAGCACTTAATTCTGGCAGAGAGTGAGTACTTTTTGTGATTAAAAATGGGTGGCAATTTGAACAAACCTGAACCAACCTATTCTTCTTCACCCCAGTGTTGTTGCCGATACTATTTAGCATGTTGGCTAGTGCAATTTTTCAAGAAAATCCAAGATTTGTGTGACCTCACCACAGAAGAATTTTCTCGGAATTTATAATGTGAAGTTACAATGGTAAAGGGCTGGGAGGTTATTGTCTTGAAAGTAGGTTATGAAAATGAAGCTTTAAGAAAAGGACAATTTCCATCGACATAGATCCATCTTAAACAAGAGATTCTCATTCTCATTTCTATTCCAATCCCACTGGCCATTCCCATGTGGATTCCGATTTCCATTTCATTTGTGGGTTCTAAGGTCTTCTAGGAGTCCCTCCAAAGCCCTCATGTTCTAGGGCCAGTAAATATCAAAGTTATTGGAGGTGTATGGTATTCCCATCCAAGGTAAATAGAGTGAACCAAGGGAGTGTTTAATGGCATACCTGGCTACATTGGGTTTAAAGGGATTTGATTTCTTGAGGTGTGAATTTTTTAGTTATTGTTTTTTTGGTAATTAATGGCCAACATGAAATTGTGAATATTTTAGTTACTTTTTTTTTGGTAATTAATGGCCAACATGATTTTTTTTAATTATTTTTTTATTTTTGGTAACTTATGAGCATACATGAATTTTTTAATTACTTTTTTTTTTTAATTTTATTTTTTTCACAACATCTCTTGCATAGAGGACTATAGAGCTGCTGACTACTCTCCTTGCAATGAGAGAAAAAAGAGCCTTTTGGGCAGCAAACAAAGAAAATGAAGACACGAGACAAGGAATTTGGCAACTCTTGCTTCTACAACCTTGGGGATAAGCGGCACATGATGTTATTCGATACACTACCAACAAGGGTCATTCTACCCTTGTTCTGAAATGCCATTTTTGTTTCCCTATGCATAATAGACAAAATAGAAAAATTATTGTCCCCTTTTATTTGCTAAAATCCATTCAAGCAAGTTGATGATTCATGTTAGTCATCATGGATTAATTCAATTGTTATTCAAAGATACACTTCTTGGAGCCCAACTAGACGTAAATTAGGATGGATTTACAGGTAGTACCTCTTTGGAGGTGCAAAAAACAAGGCAAATTCCATAGCAAGCGGCCATAATTTGGAGCCTCCTCTAAGCAATTTGCAACAACAAGAACCCATGGATAAAAAGATGGGGATTGAGGAAGAGCAAAGTCATGGAGGATCCCAAAAGTGACGAAGGCTCAAATGGAAACTTTAGGAATCAATGAAAATTGATGATAGTAGCTATCTATCCCCGAGCTTGGCTAGAAAACTATCTTGTAATATTGAACAAAATGAAACTCCTTTGCAAGCACCCACTAGCCTAGAAGCACGGGGCAACACAAAAGTGGAAGAAGAAGCTAATCCTAGAGCATATGGAGATATGACCATTCAACTGCATGTGAAAGTTTTCAAAGTGGATGTTGAATGCCAAGTGAGCATTGACTTGTCAACACTGTTTTCTAATGATATGCTTGCGGAAATACACTAGTTGTGTACTAAATTGAATAGTATAACTATTGAACGTGACAACTGGAAATATGTTGCCTCAACTTATGAAAAATAGTCCATTTCTCTACAATCCCATAACCATAGGATGAATTTGGTGAAAGGGAAAGTGTTTGTGTCCTCTAGCAATCAACAAGATATTATTTGAACTGCGAGAGAAAATAATAGGAAATTGAAGACGGAATTAGAGGAAGAAAAGAAGCACCAACAGAGAGTAGGGACTGCAAGAATTAAACCAAGGGTATCTAAATATTAGAACTTGGTTTCTTACATGTTGTATTGTAGACCATCTTCCCTTATATATACATTGTAGTTCAAGGAACAATGGATCAAGTTTCAACTAGAAAGAATTGTCTTACCCTTTGAGTATAAAGCCATTGGGAAAATGTTTCGTGGCGTTTATTTCTCAAATATTCCTAAATGATGCAATTTGTTCTATTACCTCTCTTTGCATAATTACTTCTTATTGGATAATACTTAGTCGATCGCTAATCACTTTGTAGGAGATGTTTTCCTTAGAGATTTCCAATGGACTTATAGAATGAAATCAAAAGGGCTTACGAATTGGACTTGTATAAGGAAGATGAATTGAATGCACCTCAATTCAATCCCTCTTTTGTGGCTTCCACACATAAAGATCATTATCAGAGGGGTTCATATCCCTGAATTCAAGCATTTATGATTCGAGAACAATTTGTGGCAATAAAAGGTTTTATAGATTTCTTCAATAAATGCTACTAGGTATTGCCATATGTGATGGGGAAAGCTTATTGATGAGATCAAGTAGCATGAACCACACTAAATACCTAATCTCAAAGCTATTCTCCATCAAAACAAAATATATGTTACTTTTTTCAAAGAGTTGGTTTATAGTGGCTAGGCCTTACATTTATTTTCATTATTGTGGTACCATATTCCAAATTGGAGTAATGCTCCTATCGATAAAATTAGGAAAGAAAAAAGATGGCATAAAATCACACACCTGGGAGGGTTCCATCCTTGAAAGACCTGCACTTACATGGTTCTATATGATTTTCAATCATTCTGTATTGAAGAAATGCACAAATCGAACTAGTTGATTACACAAGGGACATGCAATACCTTGAGTTGGGGAGAATGATGAGCCTTTCAATTTCCCTATTTGGCTCATCACTTTTGCATCATTTTGTCACCCTTTTTCTCTTTCCACTAATACCTTCTTGTTCAACCCATGCATATCATTATCAATTGGGATGATACAATTTTTTTCTTAGAATTTCAACCTTTTTCTGTTTCCACCAATACCTTCTTTCTCATCCCATGCACATCATTATCAATTGGGATGATACAATTATTTTCTTAGAATTTCATGTTTAATGAATGCTATTATTAAGGATTGAGTGGAATTCATAAGTTCATATGGACAGAGTTTGTCAGTGGTGTTGTTTCAAAATACAGAGTGAATCCATTTTGTAACCTTATAAATATTTTTTATGATCATATGGTTCCATGGTCGAATTCATCATTCAATGGCATGTTAACCAACTAATGAGTTCCTTCCATTTTATATCAAACCCTTTCAATATGTTGATGAGTTAACTTGTTGTGTTGTAGGAGTCAAGGAGAAGATCATTTTTTAATAAGTGTGCTATATTGATGGTTATAGTAAAAAATCCATGTTTCTCTCTTCCATGACTCTACCTAAAATTTTGGCAATGAATACTTCCATGAATTGGAAGACCATTCAAGGTCATTAGAAGCACAATGTATCTCATCAAACTAGTTGCTCTTTTTCAGAATGAGTTCATTCTTTCTCTCCATGTTGTCTTCCATGAATAATGGAAAACCATTCAAGATAGTTAGAAGCACAATGTATCTCATCAAACTAGTTTCTCTTTTTTCTGAATGAGTTCATTCTTTCTCTCCATGTTGTAAAAGAAGAGCATAGAAGGAGTTAAGGAGTATTTAGTTGTTATTTATCTATTATGGAAAATAGGAAACTACCCACGAATATAATAAACATATTGCATAAATATATAGAATTGAGAGCCATTTCAGTTCAATGGTTAATACAAAGTAATTTTGATCTCTTTCATTTAATCACTAATTATCATTACCATGGTTGAGTTAATTTATTAGTTATCATCCCAATGATTTGTAAAGTATGGGCTCAATCTTGCAGCATGCAACTAGATGTCTCTTTATTCTTAGCATTATATTGTATTTCCTATTCAGTTGGTTATTTCATGTTGATTACATTTATGAATAGGTAACGGTAGTGTAGTGAATGGTTCTTGTTCATTATTTTAATGTTTATTGTTAAAAATATCAATTTATGTTGGGTTAGATATCTATGGCAAAGACCCTTTGAGACAAAAAAAAAATTCTAGGCTGCTTTGGAAAGGCTCTGTCAAGGAATCTTAAGTTTAGATTAACTATTAAATCTAGTAATGTCATTTCCCTAAAAAGAACACAATGAAACAATGTAAGCATGCCTAGATTCTGCTATAGACTGTTTCACTGAATTTTGTTATTTATTGTTTAAAAATAGAATAGCACTATAATAGTCTAGAAATCGTCCCTAAATAAGTGTTGAATCTTTAATAATCCCAATAAATATAAGCGTTGATATTGGACATGCAATGTAGGCATTTTGAAATCCTTACAATCCCTGGTTGATAAATGGTGAGACGTTCTAGTTTATCTTGGACCGTCATTTCCAAGCATATCTAGAACTAGTTAACATTAACCATAGTCCTAGACTCTCATGGACACAAGACTTCATAATGGCCCAAGTTGTATAGCAACGACCATAACTTTGTTGTTGCATTTCAGACATTAGTTGTAGTCAAAACAAGTCTCAAAATTTCACCTCCAAGAGGGACTTTTGTGCCATCTAAGAAATCTTTTTGTTCCTTCAAGAACGCGTGAGAAAATGATTTGCGAGGCGCACTATAGTGGGGTGAAGGGGAATTTGACATTGAGAAGAGAGTGGCATGTTGCAAAACTATTTC
The DNA here is from genome assembly GCA_027924585.1 of Larix kaempferi. Lineage (NCBI taxonomy): Eukaryota > Viridiplantae > Streptophyta > Pinopsida > Pinales > Pinaceae > Larix > Larix kaempferi. Next base: position 250,063 of record BSBM01001920.1, read on the forward strand.
TAATAGTCAAATCTCCAACAAGATGTTAGCATATATATATAATCATGCACTACATGTGCCATGGCCAAACCTAGAAGCAATTAGGGATGTACACTCCCCTTCCCATTCTAGATAAGCATTTGGATTCAATATCCATGGAATTTATGTCAAGTATGCACTCAACCAAGCATGGTCGAAATTGTTTTTTGTGGTTGTTGACAAGTTTTCAAACTATTGGCACCCTATAAGAAGAGTGTTACAACTGAAGGCATTGCTAAGCAACTCCTGGAGCATGTTTGGGTTCATTTTAAGTTGCTAAATACCATTTTTTTTTGTAGGAAAAACAAGTTCTTCGGTATGTTTTGATGTAGTGTTTGGTCACACCAAGCTAACCAAAAAAACTTCCTTCTATCCCCAAACTGATGGACAGATGGAAGTAGTAAATTGGATGAAGCGTATATTTGTGTGTCATTGTGGTGTCTATGTGATATTTTTCATGCTAAGATGGAAAGTTGTTACAAGGCCATGTGGTGGTGGGTACACAACAAGGTTGCCTAGTTCCTCGGTTAGAAATATCGATGCTTAGTTCCTAGTCAAAGAGTACATAATAGGGGCCACATGGTAGGGTGGTTCTCTATGTGTTTAGTCAAGAGGGGCCTATCATTACTAAAGGATGGCATGAAATCCCATTACAACCCACGAAGAGTGGTGATTCCAACACATGGTAGTGGCCACATGAAGTAGTAGAGCTCCTTGTGAAAGGGGTCATTACCTAATCCCAAGGAACCAACAAGGGATCATCTCCCATGAAAAAGAGATATTAAGAGAGAGTTCTAGTGACTCGTGAAAAAGGGGGCAATCAACAAATTTGATATTAAGAGAGAGTTCTAGTGACTCGTGAAAAAGGGGGCAATCAACAAATTTGAAAGCTGACAGGGAAATACCAAGGTGTCACATAGTAGGGAATTCCACAAAAAACAAGCATGTCAACCAAGACTTGAGAGCTCAAAAGAAGAATACACAATAGGTGGCTCGATCCATGGAACAAAGGCCAAAATGGCGTGCATCCTAAGAAAATTCAAAGATCTTTTACACAAATTCCACACATGTAAAACAAACCTCAAAAAATCCCAAAGCCCAATATCTTATCGGCATACCTCAAGTAAATGTTAAAAAAAACAATATCTAGCAATGAGATGACGAAAACCTTATTTAAATTTGTCTTTGATCTGCCAAGTCACTCGAAGCACAAAGCAAAGAGCATACATAAATTAGTAAAAAAGCGCCACAAATCTCATTAAAAAATTAATTGCGGAGGAAATTTTAAAATAAAATTCATAAATTGAAGATTTTACTCCTTTTTGAATTGTTAGAGAGAGGAGAGTAGATTCTAGGAAAACAAAGGCCTTTTATAACGAAACAAAGGTGTTTTTTATTGGAAACTACGTTATGGATGCAACATAATGATCCTCTTGGCCCATATATCCTTGGAAATTAAATAAATGGGACAACTCTTCAATTTGCACAAAACTCCTTTTGTATTTATCATAGGTTATTGGATCTCAATAAAAACGAGTTAAACACCAAGAAAGCTTTCATGCATAGATGAAATATAGTGAAGCCAGTATTATGTGATAAAACGTTCTATGGAACTAAAAGAAATGTATTAATGTTCAAAAAATAATTACATAGAATATATGTCATATTGATCATCAATAAATGATTCTCCATGCTCTTTAAATATAGATCATGAACCAATCAAGTGTTGTTATAAGCAAGTAGAGGTTGAGCTATCAAACCACTCATGTGTAAGACATGATTGGGATCGTCAAATTATTCATGTACAAAAGCACACTAAAAAAACAAATTAAGAACATATTTGACCATTTGAACTTAAACTAACTCTTAATGTCGAAATATCCTAACAAAACCAACAACCTCATCTTCACTAATAAATAAAAATGTTTGAGAATGAGGAGAATTGTATGTTTGATTTATGTTTTTTTTATCATAATATTTTTTCTTCCACTAACATCTATGTGCACCTGCACCAACAATTTTAGTGGGTTCATATTCCCTTATGATGAAGTAAACCACAACCCTATATTTTTTATGTTGTATTAACATTCCAAGACTTGTACTCCAAGAATTGCTTAAGTTTACTGATCATTGGATTAAAGATGATGTACTTATGTCGACACTTAGAAATTTCACTGTAAATTCATCTCTGGAATCTTATTTACTTCTGATAGAATAAATATGATGTACTTATGTTTTTAATAAACAATTAATTGATGATTATCCATTTTATCTCACTTTCGACACTTTACATGGTCTAGGTACTGAAACTAGTCATAGTGAGAAAGGTTGCAGAATGCTTGTTTAGTTGATGAATCTTAATGGATTTCTGAGTTTAAAGTTGGATGAAAGATTTCATATCTGATAGATTAATTTTATATGTTAATTAGGATCTGATTATTACTTTACATGTACCTGTTCTGCTAAAAATCTAAGTGTAACAAAGTTGCAATTTCATATTTTATAATTATTTTAAATTTCATTGTGCATTTAATTTATAAAAACTCGGTTTTCTTAAGCTCATAAGGCCTTGGGCCTTAGTTTAGGCCCTTGGGAGGTAGTTATAGACCAGCCACTTCCAGTTCTACACCGGAATCCATTGGGTTCCACATAAGTCATGGGGCTATTACCTTGAAGCCTTTGGTTTAGCCAAAGGAATCTACCCAAGTGTGATGCACCCAAAAAATGTGCAACTATCAAAGTTGGGTGTATGTATAAGGATTTTGTAGGATGTCCTTAGTTTGTAGCAGACCCTAACATCCCTCCTTGAATAATTCGAAAGGGATGGAGGTGCTAGGATCTAGTTGGAATCAAGCAGTCTCCATGTGCCTTATTTGAAAGAAAAACACCTAGTTTGAGAAATTTTGATTTCCTAAGTTAGGGGTTGAGTTAATATATCCATATTACAGATTTGGAATATTAAATTTTGGATATTTATTACATATTTTGGTAGGATATCATCCTTGCAGGTCAATCCATGGCCTTGATAGTCCACTGATTTGATTTATAGTTTAGGATTTTAGTTTACTAGTTGAATTCTTTTTTTTGAATTAACATCTAAACTTCATCTATCAGATCGGAAACCTTTCATCCAACTTTAAACTTATAAAGTCATTAAGATTCATAGCAAAGTGTCCTTTCTCATTGCAATTGAAGCATCTCATATCTTTCTTCTCTTTTGGATGGTAGTGAGAAAATTTCTTGCGATGAGGTGGCTCCCTCTTGGTCTTGTTTTTCTTGTTGTGTGTTGTGAGAGCCTAATCTTCACTCCCCATATTTTCTTCTCGAGCTACAAGCCTTGCTTCTTCTTGAGAACATTCTTCCCATAGTCTACTGAAAGAGATCAGTTTCCTTCTGGCACAGATTCCTTGGATGAAGGAGTCCCATGACCTAGGTAGGCCATTCAAAGTGGTCATTACAATTTCACCATTCTCCACTACTTCATCCATAGCTTCAAGTTGTTCCTTGATTTGAGAGACCTTGGAAAAGTAGGATTGAATGGTCTCTCCATTTTGAAGCTTTACCCCTTTCAATTGGTTTCGCAGAGTCATCTTCTGATTTATGTTCTTTCCTTCAAACAACTTGGTCAAGGAGTCAAACATCTCCTTAGGTACCTTTAGGGAAGACACATGAGGTATGAGATGGTCCTTGATAGAATCAGCAATGATTCTATTATCCTTGACCATGTTCTTCTTGTGTAAGGCCTTAGCCTCATCTCCCTCTAGGACAGGAACCTCTTCACTTATGTAAGTGTCCAACTCATTCTCTTCTAGGATTAACCCAATCCTATACTTCCAGGCTCGGAAGTTATCATCCCCTTCAAGCTTATCCTCAAGCTTGGTGTGGTGAGACATCTTAAGGAGTTATTCAAATGGAAATAGAAAAGATTTAGGTCTTACCACTTGATTTGCTGAAAACTGGATCTGAAGCTGGATTAGGGTTTGTTAGAGAAACCCTAAAAAAACAAAATTTGAATTTCAAATTTCTGAAAAGATAGAAAGATGTGCCTTGCTGAGCTGGTCAAGCTGGTATACTCAGATTCTGAATTTTGCAAAGTTTCACCCCTCAAAATTGATTTTGAAACTTCCGGATTCACTAGACAGGACCCTGAATTAGGGTTTGATTTTCCCAGAGCTTCACCCAACCAAAAAGTTCGATCCAAAGCTCTAAACTTCGATTTTTCATAGGATCTTCCAACCGTGGTCACGGATTTTAGAAATTCCAATTTTCGCAGAAACCCTAATTTTTAGGGAAAAAACTGAAAAATGCTCAGAATTGAATTTTGTCTCGACAGAAAGATGCGCCCTTGCTAGGAGAGTCAATATAGCCTCCTTCCTTTGATGATCGGTGGAGAGAAACCCAAATATTAAGAAGCCATAGCTTCCGCAGCTGCACAGTGCCTTCTTCTTAGGTCAGCTCTGATACCATGTTAATTTTTCGATAATTTCATTCCATTATCATTAGGATCTCTAAGAGAATAACATGTACATCATATCTACAACATATCAATCATAAACACAATCATGCAAGCACACAAGAGACACAGAGTTTCACCGGGGAAAACCAAGAAGGTGAAAAACCCCGCAACTTCCTCAGAGATAGAATAAACCCCAATACAATATCACAAGGATCAAACCCAATAAGATGTCTCTAGTAGATGCTCCTCCTCCTCCACATGTGCGCCACTTTCTCTCTTAGCTATGCAAGCTTGAGAAGTGAGTGAATGAATCAAATGAGAGACACAACCTCTCTATTTATACACTGACTTGACCTGCCAATAAATCACTGGAGCCGACTTACTACTCAAGTCTAATAACCCAACCACATGACCTAACTAGGGCCGACCCCACACTGGTGGTCTAATAACCCATCAATACAAATGACGACACTTACAATGTAACTTGCGACACTTGCAAATACAAATGACGACATTTCCAATCTGAGGAATAATACATCTCTGTTGGATATACAATAAAGTACAAATGTAATATACAAGTGAATATCTTCTGAAGTTACAAATACATCAACACATTGTTGACTAACTCACGTATAAAGTGATAGCAAGTGTCAATGTGTTTACTCTTCCTATGAAATACATTATGTTTAGATAACTGTATGGAAAAAATGTTGTCGCAATAGATGGTTGTTGGTTCCTTTTATGTATGTCCCATGTCCTTCCAGAGTCTTCTGAGCCAAACTGCATGGCATGCTATTGTAGTTGCTGCAATATATTCTGCTTTTGTTGAAGACATGCTCACGATGGGTTGTTTCTGAGAAGCCCAATAAATAAGACTGGTACCAAAATGAAAAGCATAACTAGATGTGTTTTTCCTATCATCAATACTAACTTCAAAATCACTGTCTGTGTACCCTGTCAGAGTACAGTCATGTGAATGAGTGTACCAAAGTCCATAATCAATTGTACCTGCAACATATATCAGAATTCTTTTTCCAACTTTCTAGTGAGAGTCTTTGGGAGACTCCATGAATCTAGAAATAAGGCTGACAGCATACATCAAATCAGGTCTAGTAGTAGTCAAATACATTAAACTGCCTACTAATATTTTGTAAAGTGTAGAATTTACTTATGGTCCTTCATCAGTCTTGCTTAACTTGGTTCCTGTAGCAATGGGGGTTTCTACTGGTTTGCATTTATCCATTATGAATCTATGCAGAATGTTAGTAGCATACTTATGCTGACAGATGAAGATCCCATTTTCACTTTGATCAACTTCTAGACCAAGGAAAAACTTCATAAGACCAAGATCATTCATCTCAAACTCATTTTTCATGACTGTCTTAAACTCTTCTAGCATCAAGTTTCCAGTATAGATCATATCATCAACATAAAGACAAACAAGTAGAATGTTACCTTGCTGATCTGTTTTGGCATACAGAGTAGGTTCATTGCTGCTTCTGTTGAACCCATTGTTGATGAGATAAGAGTCAATTCTGTTGTACCAAGCTCGTGGAGCTTGTTTGAGACCATACAAGGCCTTTTTCAGCTTACATACCTTCTGTTCTTGACCTTTGACAGCATAACTAGGTGGTTGATCTACATAGACTTCTTCTTCAAGTATGCCATTCAGAAAGGAAGATTTTACATCCATTTGATAAACATGCCACTAGTTTTGAGTTTCTATTGCAAGAACAGCTCTGATGGTGTCCATCCTTGCTACTGGAGCAAAGTTTTCATCATAATCTACACCATATTACTGAGAAAAACCTCTTGCAACAAGCCTTGCTTTGTACTTTTCTATCTCCGATTTTTCATTCAACTTGGTCTTATAGACCCATTTTACACCAATGCAACTTTTATCTGATGAGAGATCAACTAGATCCCAAGTCTGATTCCTCTCAATAGAATCAATCTCTTCATTCATTGCTTGGACCCACTGTAGATGTTTTGTTGCTTCCTCAAAACATGTTGGATGACATGAAAATAGAGCATACTGTAGCTGCTCATCAATGGAAAGAGTCTGTTCATATAACTCCCTTAAGCTTCTGGTTCTCTGGTTTTGTAGTGGATTGTCTGCTGGTGTCCCTTGTTGCTGTTGTTGTTGCTGTACCTCAAATTTGGGCATTCTGAGTGGTTCTGGTGGTATTGGACTGTCTGTCTACTGAATGTCTGTTGTATCAGTCCAACATTTGTCTTCAATGAATTTGACATCTCTGCTCACCACTACTTTCTTGGTGACAGGATTATGCAGTTTATAGGATTTATGTTGTTCACTATAGCTTGTGAAAATACACCTTTCACTCTTCTTGTCTAACTTCTTCCTTAACTCATCAAGTATGTGTGTGAATGCAACACATCCAAATATCCTGAGATGTGAGACACTAATCTGAGTGCCACTCCATGCTTCTTCAGGTATCTTGTCTTTGACACTTATTGTGGGAGACCTGTTCAGCAGATATATTGAACATGCAACAACTTCTGCCTAATATTCATCTGATCATTTTTGTAAGACATCATACTTCGGGCCATGTTCATGATGGTCCGATTTTTCCGTTTTGCAACTCCATTCTACTGTGGAGTGTATCTGGTGGTGTACTAGTCATGCTGCTTATAGAACTCTGCAAAGTCATGTGAGACATACTCACCTCCACTGTCTGATCTTAGTATTCTGATTGGTTTACCTTACTGCTTTTCAGTCAATGCTTTGAACTCTTTGAATTTGGAGAAGGCATCTGACTTATTTTTGAGAAAGTAGATACAGACTTTCCTGCTATAATCATCAATAAATGTTAGGAAATACAGACTACCTCCAATAGACTAGGTCTGCATGGGTCCACATAGGTCCGTGTGAACTAGTTCAAGGTGTTCTTTGGCTCTAGATGTGGAAGTGGGGAAGTTGTCCCTTTGGTGTTTCTCTAAAATACAGTCTTCACAAGAACTTGACTGTATATTCATGACTGGTAATCCTTTGACCATGGATTGCTTTTGCAGATGACTGAGACTCTGAAAGGGTAGGTGACCATACCTACAATGCCACAACCAGGTTTCATCTTGACTGGAGACAGTATGAGCATATGACTGTGATAGGATAACACTCCTCAAGCTAAGTGGGAAAATTCTATTCTTGGTCATTTCTACTTTGGCTAGGAGTCTTCTACTAGGGGCTTTATCATAGACAACACAGTAGGAATCAATGAACCTAACATCATACTTATTCTGAATCAGTTGACCCACACTGATCAGATTGACCTTGAGATTTGGAACATAGAATACATCATTTATGTACTTCTTCTCATTCTGTTTGGTAAGTATAGGTACAGTACCTTTTCCTTGAGCAGGAACAAGATAGTGATCACCCAGTTTGATCTTTGAATTAACAGATGGATCTAGATCAGAGAATAATGATTTGTTACCTGTCATATGATTGCTTCATCCACTGTCTAGCAACCACACATCTGATTGATGTTCTTCTTCAGTCGCTTGGTATGATAGAAACATAACTTCTGACGAATGTTCTTCAACATTGGAGACATGTGTTCTGCCATTGTTCTGATCTGCTTGCTTCTTTCTGTAGTCACGTTCATAGTGGCCATATTTCTTGCAGTAGTTACACTGGACATTGGAACTGTTAGCCCATCTCTTGCCTCCTCTTCCTCTCTGGTTCTAAGGGTTATGACTGTGCTCATAGTGATCTATGTGTTCATGGGCAATTCTATCCTCTCTGGAATTAGAACTCCTTCCTCTTTTGCCTTGTCCTCTACCTCCTCTACCTCAACCTCTGTTGAAAGAAGTTTGAGTGCTAAATGCATGTGACAGAGACTCTTCTTCCTAACTGAGTCCAGCTTCGTGAGACAAAAGGGACCCTGTTAACTCTTCTAGGGTAAACTTCGACAGATCCTTAGATTCTTCTATGGCAGTAACTACCATAGAGAATTTCTTAGTGAGGCATCTAAGTACCTTTTCAACAATAGCCTTCTACTCTAGGGCTTCACCATAGTTTTGGAATTGCGTGACAATCCCTGAAACGCTAGTGATGAACTGATCAACAGTTTCACTTTCTTTCATTTTGAGACTTTCAAACTGGAGTCGAAGGGTTTGGAGTCTTACCGTTTTGACTCTATCTGTACCTTTGTATGCAGATTGGAGGAGATTCCATGCTTGATGTGCGGTCGTAGCTCCAGTGGTCCGTGGGAAAATGGACTCCTCAATGCAACTTTGGATCAACCACTTCGCAGTGAGATTTCGATCTCTCCTTTCGTCAAGGGCCTTCTTATTGGCATTAGTCATTGCAACGAGAGTAGCAGCCGTCGGTTCCATGAACTCTTTTTCAACCATATCCCAACACTTGTTGAGTTGTAGAAAGGTCTGCATCTTGATAGACCAAAATTCATAATCGGTGTCATTCAGCATTGGACCAAAGATTGGCTTCATGTTCAGGCCTGCCATGTCTTATGACAAATTTTAAACACAGTGATGCAATTTGTCAGTAGTGGCGCAGCTGGTCATCCAACACAGTGCGACTTCGGGGTGCACTGGAGAAATTTTCTTAGAGTTTCAAGGGGCTGGCGCACTTTTCCTTTAGGCAGGGTGAGCCTGGCTCTAGAGGGTGGCGCACTTCTCCTTCAGACAGGGTGCGTCAGGGTCTCTTCAGTGGGTTTTTTGTGGGTGCGACTACACTGGATCGTGGCGCAAGTGTCTCTGCAGCTGGGTGTGTTGATGTCGTGAAGAAAAATAAAAATTTGTCGCACCTCGAGTGCTCCGTCTCCATCCTGTACTGCAACTTTCAGTTGTGTGTGTGCTCTCCAGCTTCTGAAGAGGCTTACCCAAGAAACAAAGGGATTAAGGATCAGGCCGTCAGCTCTGATACCATTGATAAAGTTTGCAAAGACACAGAACAAGAACGGAAAACATAAAGGGCATATAGATTGCCTTCTCATTATTAAACTCAGATATATATAGTGATATGTAGACCAAAACCACCGGCTAATACTATGGGCCAGTGAATACCATGGGACAACTAATGTCCTAGTCAACAACTAACTCAACTAACTTAACCAACAACGACACATGAGATTACAACTCTTAACAAATTATATATATAATTCTATATTAAATTATCAAAAAAAATGCGTTTACACATTATCTTTTTAAACCAATCTTTACATGTGCCTTATCTATCTAGAAAAGCAATCAACTATGGATTATATAAGAAATTACCTTAAATTATTCATTTTGAGAACAAACGTAAATTGAGTTGCTACGTGGATGGAAGTGGTGGATTATGTATAAGATTTTATCTTAAAAGTATTCAAGAAAGAAAAAGGTAAGCCTCTCTTGAAGCGTATGTCAAAGTTGAGATGTTATGTAGATGGGAGGTGGGGTGATGCTTCCTTTTCAATTTGTCATTAGTCATGAGTATAATTGAAGTTGTTTCATTTAAAATTATAAAAAACAAAGCATGTTAGCTTAGGATCGAACAGTGGACGTTCCACATCAAAAGGTATTTAGTCAACCAATATTGGGGCCTCACTCAAGTTCCAAACTTGATAATCCTATCTAACATGCTTGTGGGTGGTAGCATCGGGCTCAAGTTTATAGTAGCAGTCTCTTCTAACTCGAACACTAGTCTCTTTAGTGAAAAACACTAAAGTCTACCAATTCACTTTATTAAAAATAAAAATAAAAAACCTTTGATTCATTACCTCATGTGTTCTATTCATTTACAATGTTTATAATCTCAAAACCTTACCAAGTCATACCTCACGATACCTTCAATACAATCCAAGTATTAGGCCCTACCTCACGATACCTTCAATGCAATCCAAGTATTAGGCCCTCAAATGAGGAAATATAACCTTTGGTTTGCGGAGCCAAAGTCATAGGATCCTAACCCCTTCAATTCCTTCATACAACCATAAATTTGATTACTTGCCAAGTATGGGCACTTCATTTCCATTTAGATTGATAGCGTATCATTGTGCAGACTGTTAACGTGGATGGCAGGGGGAGAACGATGTAGATCGGCGAGGAAGGGAAATGCACCCCATCACCCCCTCTTATTACGTGGACGAGAGGAAGGCGAATGTAAATTAAAGTGTGTTCTTATCTACATTGGATAGAAGGGGCAATACGGCGCACCACCCTCACATCCATAACAAGTCTTGGAAATTATACGTGATCTACTTACATGAAAATGAAGTGCCCGAACTTTGACATATAATTGAATTTATGGTTGTTTGAAGGAATCGAAGGGATTGAGTACTCATGTTTTGGAAAAGGCTTACCTTTTTGTTTTTAAATTAATATTTCAAGATAAAATCCTATATATAATTCATCATTGATTTAAGTTTTTTAACAAATGTATAAAAGTTTTTTAAATGAAATATTTATCATTGATTTAAGTTTTTATTTGACATGTGTAAAATTTTTTTAATAAAATAATTTATTATTAATTTTCTTAATAGATGTTTAAGTTTATTTAAAGAAATAATTAGATTGGATATGTGTAAAATTTTTTTAATAAAATAATTTATTATTAATTTTCTTAATAGATGTTTAAGTTTATTTAAAGAAATAATTAGATTGGATATGTGTAGATATTTTAAATTTGTTATAATAATTGGAAGAACATTTAGAACATTTATAAATTTGTTATGATAAAAGAAAGAAGATTTATAATATTTACATATGTTTAATTTAAAATATTTTTATTATTTTTAATAGTTTTAGTTTTATGATTTTTATTTTGGGTAGATTGGACGTGTAAAGGTTACTTGACTTTATTATATAAATGTATGAATATTTAGAATAATAATTTTAAGGGGTGGCAGATGCAAGGGGAATCATTATTAATATTGAAGTAACTCAAATATGCAGTTTCATTTGGGGCTTGGGAACAACAACAAATAATCAAGCGGAGGCTTATGTTGTCCTTCAAGCGGTGACAAAAACTACATCAAAATGCATAAGAGTCTTATGGCTTATGGTGACTCCTCTTTCCTTATTCAACATAAGAACAATCACTCCAATACCAAAGACACCATCCTTGCTAGAATCATAACCAATATTCAAAAATGAAGTCAGTTCTCAGGGGGGGAGGAGCCCAACGGGGTCCCCCACTTACTTGGATCTTGGCCTAAGTGGTGAGCCTCTAGATGAAACTTAATTCTTCCATGTACTTCGATCACTAAACCATTTGGCATATGGGTTAGCTAACCAAGCATCAAGTTTCATGGAGGGGAAACTAATAAAAACTTGGGGCTGGCATTACTCATCCCATCCCCTGGACCTCGATTGTCTCTTTGCATGACACAATTCACAATGGTTAAAACACATCAATCAACGTTAATTCCACAAAATGGTAGATGGAGGATGCCTTCATAGGTGCCCTACACTCACACATACCACAATCTTCCCTCCAACCTTTACATGAAGTCATGGATCATCAACCTATAGATGCATTTGGGATTTGGGACTTCCATTGGTTGTGTTCTTGTTCAAGTTCATGGATAGACTTCAACATCATCAAAGGACTACTTCTAGGCCTCAACCTTCTAGTTCTCTTTGCAATTTCCAGGTTTGTCTCTTGTGGATTTTTACTATTGTTCGCCTTCGTGGTTTGTTTGGACTGGGATATAGGCCTCTCGAGCAACATGGATCTCTGGACAAGATTCTTGTTAGGGGTAGGTTGGGTTTCCTCTTGGCCTCCTATATAATGTGTATGATCTCTTCAATTTATTAGTTACGAACCTCTACCTCTCATAGACAAAGATCTTCATCTCTACTCTCCCTGCATCTCAATTTGGTTTATGTTAAGCAACTTAGATTGGTTTATGTTGAGCATCTCAATTTGGGTTATGTTGACCATGGGGAAACTGTCACTCAGCTTGCCAACATGATATTCATGAAACCCATCACTTTCTCCGCAAACTGGAGGACATTATAAAAAAGAATCTTACCTCAAATTTTTCATTCACCACCAAGGCTCATTAACTTGAACACTAAAAAAACATCTCAAAACACCATATTCATGAATCTCTTACTACCTCCCCACGGCGGGTGTTCATGAGGGAAGATGGAGGGGCGCATGAGGGGCACTTGGCCTCACCTCAAGCCGCCACCTCACAGCCCCCAGCATGGCCCATGCTTTATGAATACCTCAAACGTTCATCTTCGGGTGCTGGCTTGGGTACTACAGCAAATGATGGCGCGGCAAGGGTGACAGAGGATTAATGCAGAATGGTAGAGGCAGCGAACGTGCGAACTTGTCTGCCCGTCTTGAAAAATAATGGCAGCAACAATGCAAGACAAGGATTTCTCTGTAAAGAATTTGGATTTGTTTTCCCTTGGGAGGGTCCAAATTCTTTCTTTTTTGGCTTGTTTTCCCTATGTAGGGAGGGTTGTGAACTCGTTATGAACTATTATCTTTTTATGGAAATAGAAGGATTTACTACTAGCTTACAAAAAAAAAATGAATCTCTTATTACCACAAAAATGGTAATTTAGGCTTTAAAGTAAAATTGTGAGAAACTGTAAGCCACAATCTCGACACTTTCTACTGAACAACCTCATAAATGAATGCTTTAGTGGGATCACACGCTCCAAAATTCATTGAAGAAAAAATAGTTCACCAACTTGGAGAAGCAAGGGGCATAGAAAATCAATGACTTTTTCTCTCCAATCAATCCCAAGACAATGCTATCAGTAAATGTTATTTTTCTTAGTCTTCTTGCTTTTATGTATTGTCGATGCTATTGTGCTTTGGGAGCTTTTCAAAATTTGTATTCTACCAAAAAGCTTGTTATGGTATGTACAACCAACAGGGCTTTTAGTTTTCCTTTCGAAAACATAACAAACAACACTTTTTGAACTATACGTATACGTTTGTGTCAAAAAAAATTTATTAATAATTTTTATTTTAAATGTTTTTATAAATATATTGCGAATTTTATTTCTAAAAGAATGATTATTATTTTATTATTTTCAAAAAAATGAAAAGTATATATATAAAATTAAAAATTCAAATAAAACGAAACTAAATAATTAAAAAGAATAAAGTAATGATAATTATATTGTAATAAAATGTAGAAGAAAGTAATAGTCATTACATTTTAATAAAGTATAGATTTGTAGATAATATTTACAAGAAAGCCAAAAAGCAATATCCCTTGATGTCATCTTTCACGATACAACACTAAGATAGCATTTAGCCTTAGTCTGGGAAGTGTAGGACATGAAAATATCTTTTAATAAAGTAATGAGTTTTTTAATATAAAATTAAGGGATTTTTTTTCATTATATTTTGTTAAATTGAAAAAAAAATCATTTTCTTAATTTTTTAAATTTATCGTAAATTTACTTTTAATTTTTAAAAATTAAAATAAATTTTCATTTAAATTATATATTTATAATGTTCGTCTTGGTACTTAAACCGATTAGATTAATGAGGACACTAGTTTTGAAGTGACCCGGTTTTATAAAACTTAGATTATGGAAATTGTTTTGAAAATTATCATGTGAAATGGAAATGATTAGATGAATGATAAATGAATGCTCGACTGATTGAGATAGAATGACTGAATATTAGATATGCTCGACCAATTGAGGTAGAATGATAGAATGTTAGATATGCTCGATTGATTGAGATAGAATGACTGAATGTTAGATACACTCGACTGATTGAGATAGGATGACTGAATGTTACATATGCTCGACTGTTTGAGATAGAATGATAAATGATAGATATGATTTAGTGATTGAGAGAAAATGATGAATAAAATATATGCTCGACTGACTTAGACATTATGATCGATGATGAAATATTTCATAGTTCAGCGCTACTAATGCGTGCTTGAGAGTGTGTATGTGCAGTGGCAGATAAGACGATTTACCGATTGACCCACAAGAGAATTATAGGGGTCGTAAGAACGGAAAGAACACAGGGGTACAACGACAGACTGTCGACCCTGAATAGCAATCCATGCACGGGTAGGAAGCCGTTTCGGCTCACCCAGGGAAGCGTGTGCCATACAGACGAGGTCATAACGACTTGGTCGTGTACAATGAGTTGAGGGGCGCGTGATAAGGAGGACCTTATCCCTCAACCGCCCTTAGTCTCCAAAAAGCGTAGTTGGAAGGTCGAGGTAAAGATTCCCGATCGCTACGCAGTACTCCCCATGAGAAGAAAGAAAGAGATTATCGGAAGGGCCCACTGAAGAGGTACCTAGACAAAAGAAAAATGAGAAAAGGAAAAGAAATGAAATATATTGGAAAATATTTTTGAATATAATAATTCTTTTTTTTCAAATATAATATTTCCTTATTTTTAGAATAAAATATTATTTTATTTTAAAAGAAAAAGAAGAGAAAAGAAATATTAGAAGATTTTTTTTTTAAATATAATATATCTTTATTTTTCGATTAAAATATTTTTCTATTTTAAAGGAAAAAGAAAAAAAAAGAAATACATTAGAAATATCTTTTGAATAAATATTTTTGTATTTTGAATCAAACATATTTTTTAAAGAAAAAGAAAAGAAACGAAATAAAATTAGAAAATATATTTTTGAATACATATTCTTTTATTTTAAGAATAAGAAGAAAATAAAAGAAATAAATTAGAAATATTTAGAATAAGATATTTTTTTCTTTTATAAAAAAAAAAGAATCAAGAATTAAACATGTGTCATCTACAACAACTATAATTTAGAAATTAAGTGCACACTCAGAATAGAAACACTCACTTTGCATTAATTTATGAATTAAGTGCACATTCAGAATAGAAACATTCACCTTGCATTAATTTAGGAATTGAGTGCACACTCAATTTAGGGAGAAAACACTTGTAATTTAAAAGTAAATAATTAATAAATTCTGAAATGGAAATGAATGAGGTGCACAGAAACTTTTGTGATAAATAGAGGGAGGGGAAGGAGAAAGAGATCTCTTGCTCCCTAGTGTTGGATGGGCACTGAAATCGAGAAGTGATTTATGGTTCTTGTGAGTTGAGCATAACTTGACCGGGGATTGGGAAATCCCAGCATGAAGTTTTGGCTAGTGTGTTCTTATGACCCCATTAGCTCGAGGATTCAGGGTGACGGAGAGTAGCCCCATTACGGTAGGGAGATCAACCGAGGTGTCTCTTGGTAAAATCGGCAAAGCTGGAAACGACTCGAGGAAGATCGACGACCGTACATACAAGGACTTCGCCAACGGAGTGCTAAACTACTGTCGAAAGGTATAATGTTCCATTTTTATGTACAAGTTGAGATTATGAAATTTTATTTATGGTTTTATGTTTGATTTTCAACCTTTATTTAATCTTCATATGATGTTAGTTATATTTTGGAAGTCTTTTTGGGGACCCCGAAATAGGGTCCCTACAATACTATTTAACAAATTCAAGGAAGAAGTTATGTACTCCAACCTCTTATCAAAAAATAAAAAAATCAAAATACAATCCTCAATTATAGTTTTATGATTTTTTTTTTATTTAAATGAAAACCGTAACTTTAAAATATTGACATAAAACATTGTTAAAAAATCTATTTTTAAATAATGAAAAAACAAGCTTACAATTTATTATTAATAATTTTATATAGAAAAAAATAGTAAATATATAAGAAGATTGAAAAATAAAAATAAAAGGACCTTGAAGAAAATCCCACAAAATATTACCTACAAGAAAAGAGAACACTTTAATAATTTTATATAGAAAAAAATACTCTATATATAAGAAGATTGAAAAATACAAATAAAAGGACCTTAAAGAAAATCCCACAAAATATTACCTACAAGAAAAGAGAACTCTAAGTCAAGTAGGTAATCTTATTAAGTTATTAAGATACAAATTTTATAATTTGTCTTGCAATTTAGGGAGTAGGTAATCTTATTATAATACAAATTTTATAATTTGTCTTGCAATTTAGCTAGATTACGAACTGCGAGTTCTCTCTCCTGCTATAAGGAGTCCCAACAAGTAAAAGCATAGATAAACTTCTCTTGGAATCTATAGAACTGTTTCCGAGTATAGAAAACTAGTAAGGCCTTCTCTACAGGGACAGAAACAACGCAAATGGTATTGAAGATAAAGGCATAAACGAGAACACAATGTTTAATTAGCCTTATCATCCGAAGCTGCTATTTGAAAAGCTTTCAAGAATTTTTCTGATGGCTGAGCACCATGTAACTTATACTGCTCGTTAATCTGCAAGGGAAAACAATAACATTCAGGAAATGTCAACAATATATTTCTTAGGACTATAGAATAGCATCTTCCATATACTACAGAATAACAAGTGAGTGAATCTTTTAACACAAACCAGAAAATGTGGAACTCCCGTCACACTACGTGCATATTTCTGAAGTTCTTCATCAATCTAGGAAAGCCATAGAAGAACTTCATGTCAGGGAACGCCTATATTTAGGAACAAATGATATCGACAATTAAATAAAAGCTAAAGATATGACATAACTCCAAAAGATATGACATAGCTAAGGCTAAGATAACTCCAAAATCCTTTGTCATATGATCATCGAATAGGATAAAGTTTACCTCTTTCAGTCCGTTATTTGGATCATCAAGCCATTCTTTTGCCCCCGTTATACCCACTTTCTCCGCAGCCTCTAGAAGTACTTTCCTAGAATAGCATCCAAATTAGGACAACTTACAAGTTAGCATATGAAGTACACGTAAGTCAATTTTTGTTATCTAACATGGGATAGTACACTCTGCTTAATTTGATAGAACAGATAGGAATCTAAACTGTTCAAATTCTGGCTATAAGGAAAGCCACGTAGATAAGTTTATAAGCTTGATGAGGCCCAGGCATTTTCAATCCTTTGACACGGTAATGGAAATTACACTTATGTGTAGCAAACTGAATTTCAAAACAAATAAATATGTCGATATGATCTTTTTGGTGAAATTATAATTACATATACTACATATGGAAAAATATATTACATATGGAAAAATATATTACATAACGATATAATTCCCAAAAGTATCAGCCAGTCATACAATTCGAAAGTCAAATTTCCCTACAAGAAGCCGGGGAGGTTTCTTAAGGAAAGGAAAAGAAGGAAGTTGAGAGAGGTGGAGTTAAATATGGAAATTTTGTAAGGATGATGCCATTCAAACAAGACCATTTTTCAACACTTTCCATAAAATACTTTTGACTCTCGTTTAGATATTGTCTTCATAGTTGCTGCTCAAATCTTGATTATTTGTTTTTCTATGCACTTTTTTGTCTGTTTGTATTTCAGAAGAACTTTTTAAAATTCTCTCATTAAATTTTCATGGTTTATACTGCCCAACATCATCAATTAGTAGATAAAACCTGAGATTAGGTTTGACCTATAGAAAATAATATAACAAGCAACATAGTCAAAATCACCAATTATCTCACTTCGTTGTAGAAATATGTAACAGTCAACACTTGTCGGATGTAAAATCCATACTAATAGGCACCTCATTAGGCCACTAGCTTAAAATAATGAATAAATGCAAGATGTTCAAACAAAGCTGTTATTTGTAAGGGAAAAGTGTCACTGTGGCATAAAATAATGCCTATTGTTGGTCATTGAAAGAATAAAGGATCCATCCATGATCGGCAACAAATACCTAACCAACCCCCAACTATGTCTAAGAACAGCTCAACAGCCTTCCAAAGACTTAGTATGGACAAACTGAAAAGCCTTAAAGGTGACTCTTGTTGCTTCCCGAACTAGCATGTGTGGTTAAATCCCAAAAGAAAGATTGCTAGCCCAAAGGCAACCTAGAGGTGTTACCCACTGTCACCTTAGTAACTCCCTCTTTACACTTTAGGTTGGCTCTTCTCCAACACAAGGGGGGGCTCCCTAGGATAAGATTACTAAAGTTGTGACAATGAAAAGTAAGGTGATGGGAAGAGGTAACTTAGAAAATTGTTCTTGTAGTATAGAAAAAGACGAAGAGTGATGGGAGGACCAAGAGACTAGTGGTAATCCAACAAGGGCAAATGGAGTCAATGGGCTGGTCCAAGGGGACAAATTCATGGATGGTTAAGACAGCAAGAGCTGCATACACATGCCACAAATACCTTACCATGCTGAAAAATGAATGTAGAAATAAACTAGGAGGACCCTTACAGTGCCACATCAAAACATTGTTAATTAGGGTGTCTTATACAATGAAATATTAAAGAGCGACAACTCTAGGAAGATGATAGGAGCAAATTAACATATTCATGCATAAGACATCAAAGGGAAATAGAGGAAATATTCCTCACATAAACCCTTCCAATGAAGTAATTATACCCGTATTATATGGTCCTAATCAGAAAAGTTCTAGCAATTCTACAAATCATTAACAACATTTAAAAATATGAACAAATAGCCATACATTGATAGGAGAAGAAACCCTTACACTTCAAATTGCACCAAGGAAGACATATCCATTAAGCTCCTAAAGAGAGTGAACTCCCAAAAGCCAACCATGAAAAGAATGGAAATAAAACTCCTTTATATAGGAGTTAGATCTCTCTTACAAGAAAATATAACTATTTTCTAACCAACTCCTTGACAAGTCCAACAATAATAAAAATGGAGTTAGTTAGGCCTTTACAAAGTCAAAGGTCTTTATTTCCTCGAGGATAATTCACTCCACTAGAAAAAATAATAAAATATTACAAAGAATCTTCAAGAAAGAGAGCGCACTAGCGAAATAGGGCCCCTTTTACCAAGTCAATGCTCCAAGAAACAATAAAAACTATCTTTCTTGTGCGCCCTCCAAGATGCTTTGACATGGTAAAAATAAAATAATGTTTTCTCCGAATAATTATCTCCCTGAGCCGAGTCCACAAATAATACAATATTGAGGTAGTTATAACCTCCACATGCACCATCCAAAAGAGATAGATCTAACCAACTTTCAACTACTTCACTAGATGTGCAAGGTGTGGACAAGACCAATTCAAAGATGCAAGTGGACCTACCAGAGGAGCGCAACACCCAATGTTTTAGGGGAATGTGTGAATGGATGAATGCATGAAGTGGTATGGTTAAAAATGAATTTGTGAAGGGAGGAACAATTAGATATTATTATTTTAGTATACTGCCTCAAAATGTGTAACAAAAAGGGGGCCACTACTCTCAAATGTGTGACATATGAATTAAAGTTGTATTCCCTAATGATTGATTGAATTAAAACTTAGGGAGTGAGGCTAAAAATCCTAATAACAACTCTAGAAAATTACTGAATCACACATCCTACAGTTTGGGTTTAATTAATATGTAAATGAAAATCTCCCAAACCAGTTTCACACTAAACATGATGAAAAGTGGAAATATGGAAAAATGAAGGATTAAATGAAATAAACTTGGGAAATGAAATCAATGTGTCATTTTCCCTCTAAGAAAGGGGAAATGATGAAGTGCAAGTGTAATATGGAATTTACCTAGGAAAGAAGTAAAAATATGACGAAATAAGCAAATTACTTAGGTAAAATTATGCAAATGTGATGAAAATGTAAACGACACTTGGAAAACACTAGGAAAATGTACCATCATGCTAGAGGACACAAACAACTAAGAACAAAACATACACTAACCATGCAACAACCAAGTGAAAGTAGTGACTAGAGCATGAGGAGATTTCCCAATCACCAGTCCAACTTGATGAATGTCTCTATACGATGCAACTGAAGCAGCCTCCACCCAACATGATCATCAAAAAGGAGAAGTGACTCCCCTCCATCAAATATCCCATCAAATGCTGAGAAGGGAAATGATCCATGAAGAAGGATCCCCCCAAGTCAATCTAATGCTCCAAATGTACAAATTGCAAATCCCCATCAATGTGATAAAAATCACAAGTTTACTCCTCATGCAATACAAGGGATGACACCAGATTTCAACTTGGGGACATGTTGTACTCTTTGAAGAAAAGTGCATAAGAACCTTAGAATCTCCAAGAAGCATGAAAACAAGAGAAACTATGTGGTGGGATGGCTAAATTCACATCCCAAAACCCCACATGCTTATTACATCTACATCCATCATAGCTCAAATACTTAGCTTCAACAATGCCAAAAAGAACTTGAAAACAAACTAATGCTCTTATATGTTGAACTTAATTCTTCATACCTTGCTCTAGCCATGAGATGAAGCAAATACTAGGTGAAATCATAAAGTCAATGTAACCATGTGCTCATTTCATCAATGCCATGGCATCTTCCCTTGTGTTTGGTCACCAACCAAAACAAGGATATGTTCATCACCAAGTAAATACAAGCTGCAATCTCCATAAAATACAAGCTAAAATTTGGAATATGCTCATGGAGAAGGCCAATAATACCAAAATCATACCAAGAAGGGCATGCACCACTAGAAAACCCCTCTATCCAAGATTTTGGATAGGACTGAAAAAAGCATGGTCATCATTGAATATATCATGGATCAGCTCATCATAACTCCTCTCAAGCAACAAAGACTTAGGGGGCTCTTCAAATCTGTAATACTCCATATTAGATGAACATGAGGAATGATATAAATTTTCAAAATTATAAAAACTCTTCAACCCCAAATTTAAGGCTTGAAAACAACATTTAGCTTGCTGAAAATTTCTGCAATTTAACTTCAAATGAATGGTTTGCTGCCCCAATTAAATTTCTATACTAAAGGAACACTTCCCAATTGAAAACCCATGCCCAAACTGATAAGAAATGGAAGAGGTAGGTGGTTGAAAATCTATCATAAGAAATGTGTTGTACCATATAATTTGCTGCCACTAAATCATCTTTACAACTGCAGAATTAGGCATAAAATTAGTATTGCATGAGACAGAGTGTTGGAATCTTATTAACACTAAGAGGAGGGGTGAATCAGTATTATGCGTAGTTATGAACAATTTTCACTTTTACCACATTCAAAACTGAATTACATTAAGCATTCACCATAAACAAAGTCATTCATCAACACATGCGCAATACATAGTACACAAATATTTAACATGGAAACCCAAACGGGAGAAAACCACATAATGTTTTCTTATATTATAAAGCTTACATTCATGGGAAGCACCAACTTCCAAAGTTCTCCAGCACCGACTAGAAGGAGGTTCCAGCCCCCTGATTTACAGGCTACAACCTGAAGGAAGCACTGAATCCCTGATTTACCAACACCGACTAGAAGGAGGCACCGACCCCCTGGTTTTACAGGCACCGACTTGAAGGAAGCACCGACTCCTTGTTCCTTGCCCCATCCTGCCGCCCTGATATGACTGTAGTAGATTCTTCTTTGTTGTTTTACAGATCTGCGCACTCTTCAGATTTACTGCAATACATTCCATTGTGCGTACCTGCTACATACTGTGATCTTCACTAATGCTATACTGTATCATCAGTTCTTCTCACACTTCATGTCACTACTTCAAAACTGCACACTGGTTTTCATAACCTTCTGTAAACTGCGTGCTATTTCAACATACTATTCTGGTTCTGCTGATCCTAATCTGGTGTTGGGACTTATTAGTTTGTTTTCTAATCATGATGTACAAATATGCTATTTTTTATTTTGAAATTGATTATTCAATCCGGAAAGAACGTGTTGTGTGAAAATGGGACTAATCCCTGCATTTTGTATCGGTACATACAAACGCTAAAATATCACATTAGTTAATTACCCACCACCTCCTGTGTGGCAATCAACACACAAACAACCAGTTAGGACAGGGAGTCTAGACCTATCCCTTCAAGACCAGGGCTCGTAAAAGGAACTGGGATGAAGGTAGATCTCCATGGATCCTATATTGTACAAGGATGGGACAAGTGTACTGTCCACATTAATTTTATGATAGTCCTTCCAAATTCTAACTATCCAAATTTGAAATAAACAATTATATATATATATATAACATAAATAACACATGATTACAACTACATGGAGAAAAAGTAACAAATTTGTTTTGTTCGTAACACTTACCTTGTAGCTTATAGATATTCACCAACCATTTAAGTTACTATACTAATTTATCAAACCAATTTAAAAATAGGTTCACGGTTATATTGGAGAATTAGTTCACGGTATAGTTATGATTGGTGGGAAAAATTGGACAATTAGTTCACGGTATAGTTATGGTTGGTATAAAACAATTGAAAAATAAATAACGTGGATAAAGTAAATTCCTTCTCCCTATCCGTCTACTTTAGACTCACATTTGTGCCACTCCCAGACCTCGATTGTTCTGTGAAATGACCCAAACCCACAGTCAGATTAAGAATAGAAGCGGGGGGCGTTTATGATATAGAAAATAATTCGTTACGAGAATTTAAAAACAATGGACAATTACCTCTCAAGGGAAAAGCACACCGTGCAATTGAATTTAAAAAAAAATCAACTTCGCAATAAATAAAACTTTTCTTTTTCTTTTGCTAAGGGACTGTGATGTTCCTAGCAAATGGTTTGCTTTAATTTTTCTTCCACTTTACTTCACAAAATAAATGCGTGGATATTAGTTGCGCGATTCACCTTATCTGTTTACTGCGCGCTTCTACTGCACAGAGATTAACTGTGGGATTCCACTTTCTACTGCGCAGTTGAACTTTGCGCAAATGTGCAAATCTTAACTTCGTGGAATACTTTACTTTGCATGAACTGTGCACTTCATACAAATTACTTTTTGCACACTCTTTTAACTTTTACAAAGATTAACTGCGCGGTTAACTTTGTATACCTATCTGATCCGAATTTATGTGGGAACGAAACAAAAGATAGCATATACAGAATCATACACAGAGATATATTGCAAATAACACAGTGATACAGTAAACACATATTCTATTAAATAGCGGAAATAGAACAGACTGTAAAATACAATAGCTAGAATTGTGGTAGCTATCTCTGAGAAGAGATGTGGCCGCTATGCTCATTCGTGCCAAGATCCATACAAAGAGAGGCCGAAAGGGCCTATTTATCATAAGCATGAGGGAAAGAATCCCAATCATCCAAAAACCTAACCCTAGAAGATGAACCGTCATAAAGTTTGCGGCCCCAAGGTGGTTAGTTGAACAGTCAACTTCCCGGGGTCATAACTTTTGCATACGATCTCCGTTTAGGGCGCTCGGTAGCCCGTTGGAAAGGTCTAACCGAGATTTACAACTTTCGACTAGGCCAAAATGTATGCTGTTGGAAACCATTTGGTCCCCCAAATCGCCAAAAAATGTCGTTTAGGGCCTCAAAATGGTTCTGGAAGTTCAGGACCCGAAAAACTGCTAAAAATAGTAATTTACCAAAATTGCCAGAAGACTGTTTTGAGCCAGTTGGAAGAGGTGGGCCGCCACCGATATCCACCTGGATCAATCCTCCCTCCTTAGGAAGCAATGGTCTCCATTGCGTTAAATCCCTTATCATATGTCGAGATGTGTGTCAAATTGAGCTCTTGGTGCGACATTTGCTGAAGTGGAAAGGTTGCCTTACTTTGACATGTTCAGAGGGTTGTAATTGTTGTTGATGGATGCGCTGGAGCTGTTCAACAGTTTTGGTTGTTGTGGTATCCTTGGTATGCACCGGTGTGTATGGTTTCTTTTTGGAGGAGCACCTTGAATGCGTGGCCTTGCACTGTAGAGGTACCCGAATAGGCGATGCTGCACTAACTTTGTGTTTTTCTTGTTTCTGTTGAGTAGAAGGATAATCTGCAGAGGTTGTGGATGTCTTTGCGATCTGATGTTCACCTTTAGTGGCATTGCGAATAGGGAAAATTTCCCAGTGTGGGAGATTATCTTCCTGCCCTGCTTGGTTGGGGTAGGTGAAACTGTCTCTGGTATCCAATAGAGTTGTCCTCCCAAAGTGACAATGACACTGCGAGGTTGGGATTCATATACAGCATGACGCTTCCACATATATGGCTGTCCTAAGAGAACATCACATACTTCAAGTGGGGCCACATCACATAATACCTCATCTTTGAAGGGTTTGATGCCATATGGTAGGCGACATTGGTGACTGACATGGATCCTTCGTCCTTGGCTTAGCCATCCAATGGTGTATGGTTGTGGGTGTGGCATTATTGGTAGCTCCAATCTCTTGATGACTTCTTCTGATATCAGGTTCTTCTGGCTGCCACTGTCCACAACAAAGTGTAGGGGAATTCCCTTCACCCACATCTGTGAGTGGAAAAGGCGCTCCTCTGCCTTTGATTCTTCAGGTTCCTCTGGTTGAATCTGTGTGGTGGCGACAACGGCACTGGGTTCTGCATCAATGATTTGCTTCCCTTTTCGCGCGACTGTGAAATTAGGTTCTGAGTCAGAATCGGAACTGGGATCTGATTCTGAAGCTTTGATCTCAGCCACCAATGACTGTTTTGAGCGACATTCATCAGTGTTGTGCCAGGGGCTTTTGTGGAACTCGCACCACTTCCTGGTGTCCTTCTTTGTCTTTTCTTTACCCTTCTTCACTTGTGGTTGGGACTGCTTGTCTTTTCCCTGCCCCGTGTTCTGCGAGCCAGAGTTTCCCTTGCCCTGCTTCTACGCAGTTCCGAAGTCACGCTTGTTCTTTTGCTGAAATTTCTGCTCAATTTTGACAGCATATCGATAGGTGGATCCGAATGAAGAGATTTCCAAGAAATCCATCTCTGTTCGGATGTACCGGTGTAGGCCACTACGATATTTCAGTACCAGGTGCCGCTCGGAGTCCTTGATACCTAGCTTTGTGCGTAAGGTGTGAAATTTGTTGGTGTACTCCGACACCGTTTGGTCCCTCTCTTGATGCAGAATGGTCCATTTTGTGTACTGGTCATCACAGTTTCCAATAGGGTAATATTGTTCCTTGACGACATCTATAAAAGAGGCCCAAGTGGGATTGGAATATTCAAACAATCCAGACTCGTCTGATGAGTTTTGCTCACAATAAGTTTCCCACCAATTTTTGACATGGGGGACGGCCTTGAGGAGTGCAAAGATGATCTTTTCCCTATCGAAAAAATTGTGGACAGAGAAATACCCTTCTAGTAGATTCAACCATTTATCTAGTGCATCGGCATCGATATGGCCTTCAAATAAAGGAATATCAAAACTAACTTGTACCTTGAAGGGAGTCGTATGTCCGAAATGGCTGCTCGTTGAGGGTGCATTTGCCGCTGTTGGCATGCGTCGAAGGATCTCAGTGAAATTATCCATCATCTCATTCCTTTGTCGCGTGAGGGCTTCCTCGAGCGACAACTTGATATGATCTATTGCTCCGTTGTCTCTCTTTTCTTCCGCCATGGGAGGCCGTTTGGGGCGGCGAGAGTGGTCTTCCCCATGTGAAACTAGTTCGAGACCCAACTCTCTGTATCCTGACCTCGTCGGGGACATGCACCAAGAAACAATCAAAGAGCAAACCGCTCTGATACCACTGATCCAGATTTATGTGGGAACGAAACAAAAGATAGCATATACAGAATCATACACCGAGATATATTGCAAATAACACAGTGATACAGTAAACACATATTCTATTAAATAGCGGAAATAGAACAGACTGTAAAATACAATAGCTAGAATGGTGGTAGCTATCTCTGAGAAGAGATGTGGCCGCTATGCTCATTCGTGCCAAGATCCATACAAAGAGAGGCCGAAAGGGCCTATTTATCATAAGCATGAGGGAAAGAATCCCAATCATCCAAAAACCTAACCCTAGAAGATGAACCGTCATAAAGTTTGCGGCCCCAAGGTGGTTAGTTGAACAATCAACTTCCCGGGGTCATAACTTTTGCATATGATCTCCGTTTAGGGCACTTGGTATCCCGTTGGAAAGGTCTAACCGAGATTTACAACTTTCAATTGGGCCTTTGGCAACCATTTGGTTTCCCAAATCACCAAAAAATGTCGTTTAGGGCCTCAAAATGGCTCCGGAAGTTCAGGACCCGAAAAACTGCTAAAAATAGTAATTTACCAAAATTGCCAGAAGACTGTTTTGAGCCAGTTGGAAGAGGTGGGCCGCCACCGATATCCACCTGGATCACTATCTAAGTGCGCATAACCCAAACTTGAAACAAAATTTGTATAAATGAACTTCATGCTAAAACATAATAACCAAAATATATGCAGAAGTTACTGCGCGTTAAACTAGGGCATTCACCACCATGAAATACATGAGAATCTTGATTTCTTTTATTGCGCATAAATGTAAACAACATTTACATAGGTCAATATGAAACAGATGCGCGGCATGCATAAACAAACATTCTTGAGAATGAATGCATAAAACTTAAGAACTTATATATTGTTGCAGTAAAATAGAGTATTTTTGCTGCACTTACAGAAAGATGATTTTTACTTCAATCTTTCACAATTACACAGAGCTTGGGCTCTTGAAACACTTCACGGGATTTACTTATCCTCTTATATTTTTACTTATCTCTATCTACATCTCTATATAATATTCTGCGGGAGATATTCATTTATACAAAAAACTTAGGTTTAGCTTCACCTGGAAGTTACAGGGTTGCAATAAAAACTGCAATTAATTTCTACCTAAGAAATCTAATCTTGCGGAATACAAATGCGGCTACTTAAATACTAGTTTGCTGTGAGCCGGATTGGCTACAAACCGACTGACTGTCTGACATTGCAGACTGGAAAAATGACCGACTTGGAGTCTGACAAAGCCGGCGCATATCAGATACGCTATCAGCTCATTAATTATGATATTTCCAACACTCCCCCTTAATTATGAGCAGATGGGGATCATTAAACAAAAGAAAAATATCACAAAATATTTCAGAGCTAAAACGTGCTCTCTTCATGACAAAGTTCACTGCACAGAACTTGTCACTCCCAAACAACTTCGCAGATATTGGAATGTGTCCCTTGCCAATGGTTTTGTAAATATGTCTGCTACTTGATCTTCAGACCTGCAAAATTCTAAACAGATTTCCTTGTTGTTTATCAATTCTCTGATGAAGTGATACCTTGTGTTGATGTGCTTGGTTCTCTTGTGAAACACATGATTCTTTGACAGTGCGATAGCTGAATTGTTGTCGCAGTAAATGACTGTGGGTTCTTGCTGGATCTTCGACAGATCACTTAACATCCTCCACATCCAAACTTCTTGACATGTTGCGCTTGTAGCTACAACATACTCTGCTTCTGCTGAAGAAAGAGTTACTATGGGTTGTTTCTTTGAAGCCCATGATACAACACATGTTCCTACATGAAATGTATTCCCAGATGTGCTTTTTCTATCATCCATGCTGCCTCCATTATCGCTATCAGTGTATCCAATGAGTTTGAAATTTTCTGAGGTTGAATACAAAATACCAAAGTCTTTTGTTCCACTTACATACCTCATAATTCTTTTACCTGCTTGCCAATGAGATTCTTTTGGTGACTCCATGAATATTGAGATTAAGCTGACTCCATACATGATGTCTGGCCTTGTTGCTGTAAGATACATGAGGTTGCCAACAAGCCTTTTAAATAGCGTAGGATCTACATTGGATCCATCATCATCCTTGCTCAATTTCAAACTTGTTATCACTAGTGTTGGAGCTGTCTTGCAATTTAACATCTTAAATCTGTTCAAGACATCACTTGCATATTTTGACTCAGATATAAATATCCCATTTTCAGTCTGTTGGACTTCCATGCCTAGAAAATACTTCATAAGCCCCAAATTAGTAATTTCAAATTCACTTTCCATGACTGTTCTAAATTCCTCTATGCCAAAATCACCAGTAAATATCAAATCATCTACATACAGGCAGACAATTAGCTTATTACCTTTCTGGTTGATTTTTGTGTACAACGTTGGCTCACATTCACTTCTGTGAAATCCATTCTAAATGAGATATGAATCAATGCGACTGTACCAAACTCTGGGAGCTTGCTTCAAACCACAGAGTTCCTTTTTCAGCTTGTATATCCTGTGTCCTTGTCCTGGAACTTCATAGCCTTGTGGCTACTCCATGTATACTTCTTCCTCCAAATAACCATTTAAAAATGCAGACTTAACATCCATTTGATAGACATGCCATTTCTTTTGTGCTGCAATGGCCAAAACTGTTCTGATAGAGTCCATTCATGCTACAGGTGCAAAAGTTTCATTGAATTCTATGCTAGGCTGCTGTGTGAATCCTCTTGCTACCAATCTTGCCTTGTGCTTCTGCACATTTCCATCAGTATCTTGCTTGGTCTTATAAATCCATTTCACGCTTATCACATCCTTGTCCTTAGGAACATCAACTAATTCCCATGTTTGATTCTTCTCAATGCATTCTATTTCTTCATCCATGGCTTGTGCCCAAACTTTCTCTTCAACAACTTAATCAAATGTTAGAGGATCATTAACTTGAGAAAATAATGCAAAACATGAGAATGAATTAGGTGTATCAGTCTCATATATCTCGCGTAGGCTTCTTGTCTTTGACAGAGTTGCTGGTGTTGAACTGCACGAGCTGCACGAACTGCTTGATGGATTTTGTTGCGCACTTGGTGTGCTTGTCGGGGTAGCTTGAGCTGTGCGTTGTGTTGGAGTTGCTTGTGATGGAACATACTGCGCAATCCTTGGAGTAGATGGAGCTGCATAGTTCTGATTTACTTGCAGTATCTCAACCACATCTTCTGCGCTGTCATCATGTTCAACATGTGGCATGATTTTCACATTCGTTTCTACTGTTCCATCCCATGCTTCATTTTCCACAAACTGAACATCTCGACTGATAATGAATTTCCTTGCAACAGGATCATACAACTTGTATGCTTTTGTGTCTTCAGAATATCCAATAAAGATGCATTTCTGTCCTTTATTGTCTAATTTTCTTCTTAGCTCATCTAGAAAATGTGCGTATGCTACACAACCAAAAACTTTCAAATGCGAAACACTGTGTTTCATACCTATCCATGCTTCCCGCAGAAATTTGTTCTTCACGCTCTTCGTCGGGCATCGATTCATGATGTATACAGCAGTTGCCACTACTTAAGCCCAATATTCATTTGATAGATGCATGGCTGCCAACATACTACGTGCCATCTCCATAATAGTTTTGTTTTTCCTCTCTGCGATACCATTCTACTGCGGTGTATACCGCATAGTGAATTGCTTCTATATGCCATGATTTTTGCAAAAGTTTAAGAAATCATTTGAAACATACTCACCACCTCTGTCTGTTCTCAATATCTTGATGCTGTGACCACTTTGCTTCTCCACAAGTGCCTTGAACTGCTGAAAACAACTAAACGCATCAGATTTATGCTTTAACAAATAGAACCAAGTCTTTCTTGTGAAATCATCAATAAATGTGAGAAGATAAGTGCATCCTCCCATGGACGGTGTTTGCATCAATCCACATATTTCTAAGTGCATAATTTCAAGTGGTGCACGAGCTCTGTATGACTTTCCGACTGGAAAAATCTCTCTGTGCTGTTTGCAAAAAATACAGCCTTCACAAATTCTCTCTGGTTTTTTAATCAATGGAAAACCTTTCACCATGTCCTTCATGTGCAGTAGCTTCAACCCACCAAAATTCAGATGTCCAAATCTGAAATGCCATAACCAGGATTCATCCTTCATTTCTGTTTGAAATGCAGCTTGCATTGTGCTGTCCTTTTCTTCCTCTGCACAATGAATTTCTGCTTCTTTGCTTTCTGCTTTGAACGCAGATCCAGAATTATCATTCTGTCTTTCATGAACAACTTGAGTTGTTTTTCCTTTTATGATGCATCTTATTCTCAAAGGAAACAAGTGATTGCTTGTCATCTGCACTTCAACAATTAACTGATTGCTTGGATATCTGTCTTTGATCAGACAATGCTTTCCTATCATATGGATTCTATAACCTTTTTCCATTAGTTGTCCAGTGCTCCTCAAATTATGCTTCAAACCTTGAACATAATAAACATCAAACATATATTTATTCTCCCCCTGTTTGGTTAGAATATCAACAGTACCCTTACCCAAAACAGTGACTTGAAAATTATTTCCAAGTGTTACATCAGTTTGAACTGATTTATCTAGACTGGAAAATAAACTTAAATTACCAGTCATATGATTGCTACAGCCTAAGTCTAAATACCATATGTCATTTGGACTTTCTTGGACAGCATTGCATTCCAATGGAGATGCGCATGCTAAGAACAACGAGTTGTTCAGAGTGATGTTGTTGCTTGACTATGCTTCACCTTGCTTTCCTTGGTCATACTGCTTCTTCCTGCATTCATATGCGAAGTGTCCATACTTCTTACAGTAATGACATTGAATTTTTTATTTATCATACCTTTGTCCACTTGGCTGACTGGGGGTCTGATTCTGGCCTCTACCAACAACATGCATAGGGCTACTACTGCGTCCTCCTCTGAACGAACTTCATCCTCTACCTCTAGAGTTTGATCTTCCTCTGCCTCTTCCACGACTTATGGATGACTATGCTGCAAATGCACCTTCCAGCAATGTATCTGAACCGCTGATTATATGTTCATGATTGAGTAATGAGGCTTGCAACTCATCAATAGTAAATGCAGACAGATCTTTGTTTTCTTCCAGGGTTACAACCAAAGATTCAAATTTCTTTGGAAGAACTCTAAGAACTTTCTCAACAACTCTTTGATCACCTAGAGTTTCTCCATGAGACTTTATTTGATTAACCAGACCAATAACATGAGTGTAGAATGATTCTACTGACTCTGTATTTTTCATTGACAGAGATTCAAAATCTCTTCTAAGAATCTGAATTTTGGTAGTCTTTACCTTGTTCAAACCTTGATAGAAATTTTCCAGTGTGTCCCACACTTCCTTAGCTGACTGCGCTGCTGCTACTCTTGGGAGTATGGACTCATGTGTTGCTTGATGTATGTGGAACAACGCATTTCCATCTTTCTTCCTCTGTTCCCTTAAGACATCTTTCTCAACTTGTGTGAGATTGTTGTATGCTGCTGCATCTACTGGTTCTGCATAACCATTCTGAACTATGTCCCATACATCTTGACTTCTAAACAAAGCCTTCATAGTTAGAGACCAATATTCATAATTTTTACCAGAAAATATTGGGGTTTGCAAATTACCCACAGTGGAAGCCATTCTTTAATCACTTTTCCCTTATGTAAATACAGATTCTACTTTCTGTATACCAGATCAAGGGAAAAGCACCGCGCAATTGAATTTAAAAAAAAATCAACTAGGTAGTAAATAAAACTTTTCTTTTTATTTTGCTAAGGGACTTAGATGTTCCTAGCAAATGCTTTGCTTTAATTTTTCTTCCACTTTACTTCACAAAATAAATGTGCGGATTCTACTGCGCAGAGATTAACTGCATGATTCCACTTTCTACTACGTAGTTGAACTTTGCGCAAATGTGCAAAACTTAACTTCGCAGAATACTTTACTTTGCATGAACTATGCACTTCATACAAATTACTTTTTGCACACTCTTTTAACTTTTACAAAGATTAACTGCACGGTTAACTTTGTATACCTATCCCAAACTTTAAACAAAATTTGTATAAATGAACTTCATGCTAAAACATAAGAACTGAAATATATGTAGAAACTACTGAGCGTTAAACTAGGGCATTCACCATCGTGATTTCTTTTAGTGCGCGTAAATGTAAACAACATTTACATAGGTCAATATGAAATAGATGTGTGGCATGCATAAACAAACATTCTTGAGAATGAATGCATAAAACTTAAGAACTTATATATTGCTACAGTAAAATAGAGTAACTTTTCCGCACTTATAGAGAGATGATTTTTACTTCAATCTTTCACAATTACACAGAGCTTGGACTCTTGAAACACTTCACGGGATTTACTTCTCCTCTTCTTTTTTTACTTATCTCTATCTCTACATCTCTATATAATCTTCTACGGGAGATATTCATTTATACAAAAAAACTTAGGTTTAGCTTCAGCTGGAAGTTACAGGGTTGCAATAAACACAACAATTAATTTCTACCTAAGAAATCTGATCTTGCAGAATACAAATGCGGTTACTTAAATACTAGCTTGCTGTGAATCGGATTGGCTGCAAACCGAATGTCTGTCTGACATTACAGACTGAAAAAATGACCGACTTGGGGTCTGACAGACCGACTTGGAGTCTGACAGAGCCGGCGCATATCAGATACGTTATCAGCTCATTAATTATGATATTTCCAACAACCTCCTTACAAATTAAGGACTTCAGTAATCTATCAATGTGTTTCAGTTAAAGAGAGACTTTCAAAACCTAGTTTCGCATAGCCTTCTTGTGTGAATCTGTAAACTGTAAACATCTTTTCGGGATATTAAGGTGGCCAAAACTAAATGAAACTTGCTAGATTATATTCCTGGGCCAGATCCAATTTTGGAAAACTGCGCTACAGGGTGACTGCACCTTTGTCATGAAAAACCACGTTCTTTGCAATATAATGTGGAGCAGCAGCATACACAAAAAATATCATTCTCCATTGCACTATTCATCCTCAAACAAAAAGCACTCAGCGTTTAGTGCTATTCATCCTTTGACGTCAAACAGAAAAATAAGAGTATATGCCTTTCAGCCATCATAACTAACCAAACAGAAGAACATATGCCTTGAATATGACTATCCCTCTTCAAGTTTACCTCAGCTCTGTTAGCCATCTAGATTTATCTGCTATAAGCTGCAACTGCACTTAATTATCTTATTAAGAACATCATAAAAATTGTGAAGCTTTTGGGCTCTGTCATTGTACATAGCCTATACAAATTTACAAAGGGTTTGAACTTAAAAGCTTGTGACAATATGCACAAAACACACACAGATTCTTATGTATCTGTGGCTGTCTATTTTCCTAAAGCTCCTTAAATGAAAACAATACATACATTGAAAGATCATTCCTTGCTCGCAGTAAGGATGACAAACAATTTCCATTTGCTCATCCATCAAAATCTATAACTATATTTAACATATACCCGCTAAAATAGTCCATCCTGTTGAGTTCCTATAACAGGATTGATGTGTAAAGTAAGGGTATGGCCATGATAGCCACACCACTCACTTATTAAAGTTCTGAGACTAATCAATAGCCACAACCCACTCGTCCCAGAACTATTCTCCTTCCAAGTGTTAGCATGTAATAACAATTATGACAAGTGCACAACTTTGATAGATTCTATAAAAAATAATAATTTATGTCAAAGCCATCCGTCAAGCCATTCCATATAGTTTAGCAATGCACTTGTCGTAATTGTTACTACATGGCTAACACGTGGAAGTCATCTTACAGATTCTGTCAAAGTAGTCCATCCATCAAAGCATTCCAAACAGAGTTTCAAGAATGCAATTGTCATAATTGTTATTGCATGTTAGCCATAATTGTTATTGCATGGGTAACAGGTGGAAAGTAAATAGTTGTCGGAATCATTTATACTTCTGGTCGCTTCTCTCCCGAGTCCCAACCCACGATTACAACATCTATTGCGGATTTCATGGATTTCGTGATAATAACAATAATACAGGAAGCACATCCGTAATTGCTTCTGCAAACATGAGGATTTATTAGATCATTCAATATCCAATTCTAATTGAAATTTAATAGCTTTTGCAGATGGTCGATACTTGGGTAGTTCGTAGAAACCGCATTATGGACTGATGTTATAAGTGCTTTTTTTTCACAAACAACAAATCATATATAACATGGAGGGGAAAAAGACAATACCCATGTATGCAGAACCATCGGATGTCACCCACCTCGTCTCTATCATTGTTGGTCCAAAAAAAATAGAGGGTTTAGTTACCAAGGTAAGGAAGAAGAAGTTGAATCCACACAGTGGAAACAATTGAAAACATATAAAAGGGTGTAGTACAATACATTTTCCAAATTGTGAATGTCTATGAATGAAAACGATGAACATGGCATTATGTAAATAGAAGGTGCATGGGTGTTTCATATATGTACAGTTTGGACTCTGGGGAGTTTGAAGGAACAGAGGAATATTGTTACTGGCATGAACAATTACTAGTGTGTATTTTTAACTTCCAGTTTTGTGGGCTTGAGGTTCGCTTCCTATTAATTTCTCTGCACGTTACAATGACATGCACTGTATGCGGTTCAATACCCATCTAATCTGCACCTGAATGCCCTATATCAGAGAGCCATTTAGGTATGATCTTGAATTCTGAAAGGAACCCACTTCATTATCTTATTTTTATAGACCTGCTTTTCGGGGTGTTGAAGTCAATTGACAAATTATTCAAATCCATGAAATCATAGCCTTTGTTTTCTTATGGTTGCGTAGAAAGCAAGATATGTGCATTTGACAATGGTGAGGAAGATGGGGCAGTTGTTTGTTTTAAATTGAGGTGTTGTTATGTTGTTTAGCAATTGAATAATGTTGTAGTTAATGCACACTGAAGTAGTGACTGGGGATTGATTTATCAGTTGGGAGCTGGGATATCTGTGTTAGGGTTCTCGTTCATGGTGTACCTTATTGTTGCTTCTAGGAGCGAGTGGAGGAATGTGTTTTCCTGAAGCCAAAGAGTAAATTTGAAGCCCTGAAGAACCAGCCATGGTAGTCTGCAGATGCCACAAGGTCAATGAATGCATATCTTGAAACCCAAGTTTTATTTTCAATTTATTTCGGTCTTTTCTCAGCTGTGGAAATGATGGAACTGGGTCAATTTATTGAACTGTTTAGCTGTAAATATAGGGATGTAATGTAGACTGTAGGAATCCAATTTAAAATTTATGATTGAAGGAAAATTCTTTTCCTTCAGTTGGTGATATTTCATGACTTTTACCAACCACACTTTAAATTTTGTTTGCAGGCAACATAACTATACTGCTGTATGCACAAGGCTCCAATTTGCGGGGATTGCATTTGTCTTCCTGAACACAGCACTTGTGAGGTACACTAGATTTTATTTGAGCCATATTGTTTTCTCTGAGAGGTGGGTAGTTAGTGCACTTAGTATTGAAGAGCCCATGAATTCAGACTTTAATAACTTATTGTGAAAGACATACCTGTTATATCAAAATTCAATAGAAATAGGAGATAAATGTTCCTTGGTTCTTCCTTATTTCCACCGTTACATCAAATTAAACCACTGTTACATTAACTTAAGCTGGAAGAAGTTTTCTTTGGAATGACCAGTAATTTTTGTCATTCAATTCTGACTTTATTTCCAAAAATACTCTTCAGGCTTCTTCTAGGGAACACTCTAGAGTGTGATGGGTGACATTTTCTTTTGAAATGATGTTGGGTTACAGGTAAGGACTTATGCAGAGTGGGTAGCTGATACAAGTTGCACATTTCTGCCAAAATTTAGTTCATGCTTGCAAATATTGGGTGGCACAAGTGATTCTATAATTTGGATCGGCTGCTTACATATGTTTTTCCTTGAACTTTACTGCCATTGAGTCTACAAAGTTATCATAATTTATTAACAAAGCATAATGATAATCATGTGATTAGCAGGAAGGAAAGGAGGGACTCTGCATCTCTGCATGGGCCATCAACAAAACCAGCTACAACATCTGGAAAAATGTATTATCATAAATTCTGAACAGGTAAGAATTCTATTGTTTGCAGCGCAGCTTCAGATTCTTCCTATTGATAATTTGCTTTTACAATGCTTCAATTTCTGCCTTGTTATGGAAATATTAGTTGCTTCAATGCTCGTTTTAATCCATCCTGGATGATTATCATCGTGGTTCTGCTCTGCGTTTTTTTCATGGGATTTTTCTTGTTGTTTAGATTGTCCGACAGGTCTAAATAATTAAGCACTGGCAAAGTACCAAGACTTGCAAGAATTGAACCATACAACTTGTTTTTTGAAAGATTGATCTCCGCAAACTGCTTGCACGAATTGATTTCAGCAAGAAGCTCTCCACTTAGCTAGTTATTGTTAAGGTCCAGCTTTCCAAGCTATTATAGCTTCCCCAAGCTGGAATTCAAAGCGCCTGATAGTAAATTATTACCAGCGATGATCCCGCTGAGGTTTTGCAGCTCGTCGATTTTTGTAGGAAGGCTTCCCGTACATGTATTGCCGTTAATGACGAGCTGTGAGAGATTTTTGGCGTTGGCGATGTCGAGAGAAATGAGTCCTTCAAAATTATTGTTCTTGAGCTCTAGTAGTGAGATGCGAGGAAGTCCCCAAAATGAACTTGCACCGATAAAACCTTAAAACCTTATCGCTGACAGAACCTTCACGGCATAACCAGGTGGCAATAAAACCTTGCCGCAAGCAGACAGAACCATACCCATCCACGTGGCAACATTCCATTCGCTCTATGAGCGAGGAATCTAGCCAACGTGGATGGTTATGCTTCTCCACTGTGAAACGCCTACGGCGTAAATATAATACTCGTGGAGATAATCAATGGAAGGAAATTTGCATGCAACTTCTTATTAATCTTTACCCGCAGGGATTCTTGTAATTGGACTGTCGTTTTTTTATTATTAATTGACACACAAACCAATGGTTTATAGCTTATGTTTTAAATATGATATCTTTCCTCAACCAATCAACGATTTAGAGGTATTTTTAGCCTCAAATCAAGGCCAAGATGATTTTTGCTATTCGAAACTTAGGATATTGGCATTTTGCATCAAAATCAAAACTATGAGAGTAATGTTGGTATTAGTTTCCGATATTTAATGGCCAAATTAACGTCACTTTTTAGCATTACATGTTGACATGCTCATGGATTGCATGCATAGTGACATGTACAGCCCTTTGCTCGTGGACATGTAGAGTGTTGTTTGTGCCACGAGAATGCACCACCAAAACATGAGACTGCATCGCCATGATTTTGGGCAGCAATAATAGGTTCTCTTCTTGTCTCATGGACTTGACTATGCAGTGGTGATGGTGTCTACGAGAAAGTGTTGAAGTGCAGAATTCCAACGATACAAGAGAGCAAAGAAAAGTATAGGCACAACTTTGATTGCCTTACGATTTGTAGAGCGTTGCTGGCTCTTGATTGGAAGGAGCATAGGGGCACAATCCGTTGCTAGTACTCTTGATTGGAAAGAAATTAGGAGCACAATCCGCTGTTAGGAAATCAAACGTAAGACAAAGAACAACTTTAGCAAAAGTATTCCCTTCAGTTCAAAATTATTGTTGAAATTCTGAACAGAAGCTGAGTTACCATCATGGCTTATGTCAGTATCCTGTTTGATGATCTATTTACTTTTCCTTTGTCTGTGAAATACGATACTACTCTTTTATGTTTCCAGTTAATCAACGACACATCACTAGTAATATAATTGTAAGGGTATAGTTCATAATCACGAGTGCTACTAGATGCATTGCAATCGGGTATTAATTTCAACACTCCATAATAAATGTGTTATGTTATACTTATGCAACGTGGGTAGTTGTTATAGCCCCATTTCTTTAAAAATTCCCTTCATAGTCATAGAGGCATTATTTTCCTTGACATCTGCTGCTTGGTTGTGGTATCAAAGAACCATATAAAATTGAATGCTTGCAAACTGTTTTGCCTCTCTAGTTATTCTTGTCATCCAACGAGCCATAATGATATCCTTAGGAGGAAAAGAGCTATAGGACATATTGATTATTATAGTGGAGTCCTCTATTACACTGAGGGAGTGTATGCTAAGTGAGTGAGCTTACAAGAGACCTTGGAATAGGGCAATTGCTTCTTCTTGACTATTTGTTGCGTTTCCTAAACCCCATTTGTAGTACACTTCTTGATTTCGATCAAGATCAAGAATGATCCCCTTGCTCCTGCCACCCCTCACACGATCACACCTTTCATCTCTTGGATAATTTCTAAATATCTTCTCCCTATATTTCTATAACATATTATAGTCTTGCTTCAACATACTTGTAGCTTTCAAAAGAGAAAGACTTGTACTCAAGAATTTTTTGACCCAACATTAAAAAAAATGTTGAATAAAACCTACTTTGAGAAGTAGACTAAAAAAATCAAAACCATTAAAACAATGACCTAACCTATTTATCAAAAAGGACATTTCCTTTGATGCCTGTTTAGCCAAAGTTCATCCCTACATTAGAAGGGTTTCTTTTGAAATATTGTTTTCTTTGGAATTGAGTTCTTTGTAGATATGTGCAAATGAGGCTTCTTCACTGCATTTTTGTCATTATGGGATCAGGGGTCAAATTTGTCATTTTCCCAATCCATCAAAATATTTGATTTCACTAGCACCTATAGCTTACTTACATCTTTATCAACATCTACTTTCATTGGTATTTGGTAAGTATATCATTCTTGTTTGTTGTTTGTTGCTTGATGTACCCCATATCTTAAAAGGAAATAGTGATCATTATTTGAAAAAAATAGAGTCCCTACACCACCCATACCCGGGTACCTTAAAGAACCCTAAGGTTGTGAGCAATCAATATCTAGTTCCTTTACGCTTCTAGCTTTCTTTTGTTTTAAAGGCTTTCAACTTTCTCCATATGGGAGCCTTATTAGCGTTAGAGCATAATAACCCTCTCCATGGAATCACTCTCTCACCTAGGGACTCATGTCATGGTATCACAAGTCTACTGGTCTAAATTGCATCCAATTTGTCCATTTGAGTCACCCTAGCTTCCTCCTAAGATCCCAAGGGCCTACATTGCCATTTTTAGGCCAACTGCCATTTATAGAGCTCATGGTCATCTATTTTTAGCTATTGAGGGTGCATTCCATAATTTGGGGAATCTTTCCCTAATTTTAGGAAAGATACTTTGCAGTTAGAGTTGGGGAGTAAATCATGGGTTCCCAATCCACTATTCAAGGTCTTAATTGACTTTAACGGTTATTTTAAGCTACTAGTGCATCATTTGAGCTTTTTTAGGGATGAGAACTACATGCATGATCCTATATTCGGTTTCTCCTAGCATTTAGGTGACTAAGTCCACTTAGGGTGGTTATGGGGTTGTTAACTTCCCTTAGAGAGTTTGCGTGGCTAACAAAGGGAATTCTAGTTCTCGTTAAGCCTATCTAGGATCTCATACACTCATTGATCAATTCAATTGCCTCCTAATACCTAATTTGAATTGCCTATATGTAATAGCTCACTCATTCATTGTAAAAAAAAATGAAACATAACAATTTTATGTGTTATTTAAAGACCTATTGTCTTCCCTTTAATGATTTTCTCAAGACACATTACAGGTTGAAGAAGTCATCATAAGTGCATCTATTCCAATGGTATATCTCCCCAACATATTCTTTCTCCCTTCAACTATTTCGAGTGGAAATCAAGAGTAGAGATGCTCTTGAGAATGAAGGGACTCTACAATATTACAATGGGAACCAAAGTAGAGCCAAATTCAACCATAGAGAAGTCCAAATACTTGAACATGATGGATGAATCATTCGGGTTTCTATTCTATTTAGTATCTTTGAATCTCCTTTATCACATCAAAGCAAATAAGAATCCAACTAAATATGGATCAAGTTGTGCACACTCTTTGGAACACAATATAATATGAGAGCCACCAATTGGAGGTGGATCTAATGAATCTAATATCTACTAAATTCGAATCCATTGAAGTTTTATTCACCAAGTTCAAGTCCATTCTAGCTCAGCTCAATATGTACAACATAGACAACAAGAATGACCAATTAGTCCTCCCCATCCTATAAAAATTGGGACTGTATTATGGTGTATATGTTTCATCCGTCCATTCCATAGATTGGCACTTGGTTCCTCTTGGACCATGCCTACATTAGACAAATTTGATGCCTCCCTTCTCCAATAGCAAGATAAGCTCAACCAAATGAGCCTTCCAAATTCCTCAAAAACAAATGCACTTGCAACCAATGAGGGGAGAATAAGCGCATGCAAGCAAACGCCTCCATTCAAGGGAAACAAGGAACCAAAACCATAGTTTTCACATGAATATTCAATCTCCAATGATTGAAATACCAAGGGGTAAAAAAAATTGCGTGCTTACTATAAGAAATGCCCACACAAAGAAGAGTATTGCAGATACAAGAAGTTCTTTGAAAAAAAAAGAAGCACAACAAGCAAGTTGTCACCAAAGAATGTCATATGCATGCATGCACTTGTAGCAATTTCTACTCCATCCTCATGCATCCTTGACTTTAAAGCTTCCAAACATATGGCCTATGAGGACATATTCACATGCATCGAGCCTTGCACAAACCTAACCACTTTGGGAGATGCATTGGTTTCGATCATCCACTCAACTGAGGAACATCCTTTTACAGGCCCAGAAGAAGAGGTGATCAATAATTTTTTACTTTTAATTATAAAAGTTGTTCAATATCAATATCTTAATGATAATGCATTAGTACAAACATGTTACGCAATTAACAGAGAAATTAGTCACAAATTAGGTTCTCATTGAACAAGAAATCAAGATTGTCTATTCAATCGCCTCAAGATCTACAAATTTTTCTCTTACAATTCATAGAGTTCCGCATAAAATATTTAAGAGGTTTAATTTGTTCACATTGTTGCAAGATTCCTTGAAATTGAAGGATTCTTTAGAGCAGGATTCTTAGCTTCTCATTCACATTCTTTTTTTTTTAGGGGGGGGGATTTTTCCCAAGTGGTTTTCCCTCTTTCCTCATTTATTAAGGGATTTTTTTTGTACATGGTACCTAACATGGCTGCAAATTGCCAGGACCCATTTTCTTTTGCATTTATTTCACCTAGTTTAGCTTATTGGGGGGGTGTTAGAACATAATAAACATCTCCATGGAATCACTCTCTCACCTAGGGACTTAGTTCATGGTATCATGAGTCTACTAGTCGAAATTGCATCCAATTTGGCCATCTGAGTCACCATGGATGTTCCTCCTAAGCTCATAGCTAGGGCCTACACTAGACCAATTGTCATTTGTAGAGCTCCTGGTCATCTATTTTTGGCTATTGAGGGTTCATTCCATAATTTGGGGAATATTTCCTTGATTTTAGGAAATATACTTAAGAATTAGAGTTGGGGAGTAAATAATGGGTTCGCAGTCCACTATTCAAGGTCTTAACTGAATCTAAGGGCTATTTTAAGCTATTGGCACATCAGTTGAGCCTATTTAGGGGTTAGGACCACATGATCCTAGAGTAAATTGATCCTATCATTTAAGTTAGGGTCCATTTAGGGTGGTTACAGGGTTGTTAACTTCCTTAGAGAGTTTTCATGGCTAACAAAGGGCATTTTGGCTCTAGTTAAGCCCATATAAGATCTCATGCACTAGATAATCAATTCGAATTTCCTCCTACTATCTAATTTGAATTGACTATATGTAATTTCTTACTCATTCATTGAAAAAAAATGGAATATAACAATTTTATGTGTTATTGAAAGATCTATTGTATTCCCTTTAATGATTTTCTCATTTATGACACGATTTTGTCACATTCTTGACTCCTTACATATGTATTTCCTTCTTGTTTAGAACCTAGATCTATATGCTCCAAAATTCTATAATTAGATGAGGCACCACACTTGAAGTCAACTCATTTCCATTGAAAATCATCTTGTTTTTTATTAACTAAAACCACCACAAAACATTACAAGGTAAAGCTTGTGATTATTGGCAACTCTATTAGAATATTGATCTTCATAACATTCCAACAGAGAGGGATTGTCCCCGGATAAGGGGACCTTTAAAAACTACATAACACATAAACAAACTTTATAAAAGGGCAACAAACAAAAATATGATCCATAGATTCACTTGAATCCTTACATATAATGCACAAAAATGACCCTACCCAATTCCTCTTTTGACCATTGTCCCAAGTTGGTATCTTGTTGGCCAAGGCTAGCCAATTTATCTTTTGACAATTTCTAGACTAGTCTCCACCACCGTAGTCTTTCTTCATCTAATTCCTTGTCCACTTTAGTCTCATAACCTAGCTTGGCAGTTAGCACACCTGTAGCTTTATTCACTAGACCACTTTAGTTCATCATCATGATCTTTGAGGATAATATCACTATGTTTAATAAGTGTTGTATATTGATTCCACTCTACTTCATATTCATTCCAAATTTCTAGAACCTCTACAAATTTCCAAACTTGAAACCATCCCTCATAAACCCATTCAATTGAAGCATCAACTAAACTTGTTATCCCTTTCACCTGTAAGGAT
Organism: Larix kaempferi; assembly: GCA_027924585.1. Classification (NCBI taxonomy): domain Eukaryota; kingdom Viridiplantae; phylum Streptophyta; class Pinopsida; order Pinales; family Pinaceae; genus Larix; species Larix kaempferi. Next base: position 292,598 of record BSBM01001920.1, read on the forward strand.
TCAATTATAGAATCTAACAATTTGTAGTTTCCACTCCTCCCTATCTAATGATCAACTCCTATTATGAACTTATTTCCTTGCCCAAATTTTCAAGTAGTTTAGTCACCTAGAATAGTGAAGGTCCTTAATAGGTTTTCTAGACATTAAAAAATTCTTTGATTGATTTTATCTCCTTTATGATCCAATCTTTTGGAGTCTTTCTCTCTAGATATTTTTCCTTTATTACTTTCCCCCACAATCCATCATTAAATAAGATTATCCAAAGAATTTTTGCTGCTAGGTATAAATTGAAGACAAAAATGTTTTTCAAGCCCCAACCACCTGCTTCCATTGGTTTGGCAATCCTTGACCACTTTTACTGGAGGAATTCCTTCAACAACCATTTTTCCTATCCAAATAAATCTAAAGAATTTTTTCTTTATCATATCCAATAATTTTTTTGGAATATGTGCAATTGAGATCCAAAAAATTGGAATGCTTTCTATGAATGACTTAACCAACACTAAAATACCTCCCCTTGATAACCACCTATTGCACTAGCATGAGATTCCGTCTTCAACCTTTCTTACAAGTCAATAGATATTCTATGCATTTTAGTCATTTAGATTCAAGTGAAATCCCAAGTGTTTAACTCCAATTAAAGTACCATAATTCATGGGAAATAACCAAATGATTTAATTTTTCAGTCCCCACTCAATATATTGAATAATAAACAATATTTCCTCATATTTAACTCCATCCTTGTAGCATTGCAATAGGCTTCTAGACTAACTTTAATATAATTTAAATCCCTTCAAGACCCTCCGCCAAACATTAGAATGTCATACTCAAACAACATATGTGTTATATCAGTTGATCCCGCTAAGTTTATACCTATGATAAAACCTCCCCTCTTTACTTCTACAATTATCTTGCTCAATCCCTCTATTACTAAAAAGAACATAAAAGGTAACAAGGGACAAAATTGTCTAAGCCACCTTTGAGGCTTGAAAGAACCCTAAGCGAGATCCATTCATAAGAATTGTAAATTTCTATGTTGATTCATGGAACCCATAATTTGGTGGTTGGATTGCCAATTTATTTCCAACTGCAATAAAATCAACCCAATTTAAATACAACTTAGTTTGTCATATGCCTTGGAAAGGTCCATTTTCATGACCATTATTGATTTCTTACTAGCTTTGATTGAGTGAAAGCAAGTTCCTATGAAGTCCTCTTCCAAGAAATCATGAAAACTCAAATAAAATTATAACATCTAGCCATGAAGCCCTGGAATTTTAGGTTTTTTGAAAGTTTGTAACAAAGTCTCGAACTCATCCTTTGTGACCTATTTTTCTAAGTTTGCATTCTCATTCATTCATTTATATCCAAAACACTTTTTACCCTTAAACCGTTAGGAATGCCTATTTCCCATATTGTGTTGACACTTTTTTATAATTTGCATAACTACAAACAAATTTGCATTGTTAACACTCTTTACCAACCAAGTTTCTCTTCTTTAGAGCCTCCACTTACCCTCTTCCTTTTCGAATAGGTATTTATTTTCACTTTCATGGAGATTTAGTCCCATGAAGTCTTCTTCAGAAAAAAAATTCCATTAGGGTATTGCAAAAAGATGCTTTCTAATTGTCCCCCCTTGTCTTTGAAAAAATCTTGAATTTTTGTAAGCTTCTCTTTTGTCCATGCAACAACCACCTTTTTCATTGAATGAGATTATTTGAAAACTGAAGCATTCCTGAATCTCTACTTGAGGAATCAAACAATTCCAAGTTCCTGAATCCCTCCTCTTTTAACCAATTGTGCTTAAACTTAAAAGGGGAAGGATGTTTTTGGTACTCCTTTTCCAATTGGAGAAGGATTGGCAAATGGTTACCAAAGCCTCATATCCCAACATAGGATTTACATATTTTTGTGTCTTCCTACACCTTTTTTGCCACAAGGAAACCATCTAATATTTTCGCAATACCTTCTCTACCTCTCACGGAGTTCCTCCAAATAGGAACTATCTTCATTGGTTCAACATTAATTAGTTTTAGGTCTTCAAAAAACCAAGTAAAAATGTTTTCCAAGGGATATGGCCTAACTACCTCACGCTTACATTCCCTAGAGTTAATGGTAAACTTGAGGTCACTACCTACTATCACATTTTCGCTTTACGAAAATTCCTATTTAGTTTGTTCCAAAAAGGCTTCTTCCCTCCATAAGGCCCATGGAGATTCACCAACTTGAACACTTTGTCTAAGCATTTTTCTTTGCCTCCTAAGTTAATACTTGGAGAGAGAGAGGAAATGGAGTAAAAAATGTAATTCCACCTAATCACCAAACCCCTAGAGAGGCCCACAACACCAATGGAACTGAAGCTCAAATCCTTCAAAAGTGAAGAAAGGATTTCAATGACATTATAACACAAGCTCATTGTTTCCTAGAACATAACTACATCTAGTTTATAAATTGAAAACAATATTTTGAGGGATAATTGTTTTAAAGTATCCCCAACCCCTTTGACATTCAAGGAGAGGGTAATTGATGGGTCCAATTTTCAGGTATTTGATACCCTTTTTCCATAGTCCAGCTCAAGCAATGGTAAAGAAACGCACTCAATTGTGGGAAAAGTGTTTTACTTTAATTATTTAATGAAATTGTTTTTATGATTATTCTTGTATGTTAGAATGTGTATCAAATAAACTGATTATATGGAAACCAAGCATGATTGAGCAGGTTCAGGGTCATTAAAGGATGGACGTGTAGAAGACTAAAGGATCACCAAGCTCGGTGCCCTGTTTCCTTATTTATAGAGGATGCACTCCCACTTCCAAGAAGAATCAACATTTTGACAATCAGTTAGGTCAGCATTAAATCGTATAAATATGGACCTCTTGGGTAGCGAGAGGCCCCTGCTGTTATTTTTTGGAAAGACATTATTTTTAACGTTTTCTACACTATTGAGATACTGAGAAGTACAGATTTCTATTTTGACATGGATTTTATATATTAATGAAAGATTGATGATTAATTTCAGCCAGCGTTTCTGAGTTTTTATTCTCTCCTGAGTACGGGTTGGGGAGGGCCCGTCCAACACGTAGGTCAGGAGATTCCTATTTGCAGGTATTTTTCCAAGTATGCGTTTTACATTGATGAACAGTTCTATGACATATGGGAGCATTTGAATGATTCATTATTTTTGTAGTAGTTTATAATACATTCTGTAGTATAGCAGAACAGTTTCAGTAGTCCTGTAGGTTCTTTCTTTCAACGCATATTTGAATCAACGATTGCATGTGTAATAGCTTTGCTTTCAATATCATGGTTTAGATTTGGAAGTTTACTGCAGTTTCTCATCGTGATTAGTTTCTTTTGACTTAGTTATAGATGGGTAAGCATAGAATGATCGTACTTAAATTCTAGATTGGTAAAACAAGTTAGATCAAGACTCCAATTTTGTGCGCAGATAGTAGTTACAGACTTTGTTTCCCCAATAGTAGAATAACTCTGTTATGATATTTTCATTCTCAGCATTTAATTGTTTCATCATTTTAATTATTTCAAATAGGTTTACTATTTTTGTATCTTCATTTCTTAGAATAGATCAACATTTTAATTATTTAAAATAGATTCCCTGCTTTATTTCTTAGAAGAGATTTACTGCTTTCAGCACTTTAATTCTTTTAATTAGATTTATTGCTTTCCAGTATTTAATTCCATAGCATAATCAGTTTTCATATTTAGTAGACAATCTTTAGAACATCGATACCGACATCCAACTGTGACAAGAGATTATCCTATAAGAGCATGGATAGTGCATGCATCTCTAAAGTTTGTACGTTCCCCAGGTTGACATTTAAAGTAGGCTCTTGGTATGGCTACCCTCATTAGGCATCCACATTAGGAGCTCACCACTTTTTGGCGCCGTTTCCGAGGAGGTGTTAAATCTTTTAGGAGACATCACCAAAAAACCACAAAAAAAAGAATTACATAAAACAAAAACATAAGTATCTTCTACCAATCAATGCCTCGTCGGAAAAGGGATAGGTTTGGCCGCTTTCTGCCCAAGCATTCCATGAGCAACAACGGTAATAACAGTTCTAACCATTCTCAGTTTGAATTTCTACACTCTAAAAACAAAACTGACTCCACATACGATCCAAACAGAAGCAACTTCACTACCAGTTCCAGCTCAAACACCTCAATGGCAAATGAAGAGGAAGAACCTAGGGAGCTTTTCAATTTTCCCATTATCATACCTCTCGAAGATGCCAGAATGAAGAACATCAATCCTAATAATCTGTCAAACTTTCATGGGTTGACTTCAGAAGATCCTGACACATTCCTGTTTGAATTTGAGGTGGTTTGTAGATCATTTGATTACACTATTGATGCACAAAAGCTTAGGCTTTTTCCTTCCACACTGAAAGACCTATCACTTTGGTGGTTCATGAGCCTTGAAGGAAATAGTATCTTTAGCTGGGATCAAATGAAACAGTCATTCTTAGAAAAATATAGGGACTACTGCAAGGCCAAAGATACTAGGGATGAAATCTTTAGGATGCAACAAGGAGATAGAGAGTCATTAGAAGATTATGCCCAAAGATTTCAACTCAGCTACAAATGAGCCAGCCATTGCACATTGGATCCAGAATCACTAAAACTTGTCCTTCTCAGAGGTGTAAAAGAGGAGAATTTTGAAGTCTTAAATCTCCTTGGAGATGGAGACATATTCCAAAAATATTTTGACCAGATCCTGCAAATCTTCAAAAACTACTCAAGATCTAGGAAACCTAAGAACGGGACGAGGGATACACATACAACCACCAGTGGATCATCATCCTCAACACCAACACTTACAAAATCTGATTTAGGAAACCTGTTGGATGACATGAAAACTAACATACTGCAATCCCTAGCCATGCAACTTGATGCTCTTCAAATAAAAAAGAAACAGGATGAAATTAACCAAGCCTTGGCAATATTTTGTCCTCATTGTAGGAAGAAGCATGAGAAGGGGCAGTGCACCTTGAACACAATAGAAGTATGTGGTCTTTGCACTGATGACCATTCCACTGATAAATGTCCCCTCTTACCCTCATGTAAGGAAGTTATTCAAGAACCAGCAGTTGAAGGAACTATAGAACAGCTCTGTTTTATAAATCAGAGGAGGAATAATTTTGTTAGGCCATATCAGCAGAGCAATCAAACTTACTATAATCAAGGACAGCCAAATTGAAACTCTGCACTGACTCCATGGCAAGCACAACCAAATCAAAACCATTGGCAACAAAACCAGCAAGCATATCAACCATCCTATCAACAGCCATATTATCCACTGTCTTATCCTCAATACCCCCCATCGTTTCCATCCACCACAAATTATGCAAACCAGTACCCCCATCCATCAAATTGGAGGGCGCCATTACAACAACCACTCATTATGCCACCCCCACAACCTCAACCACCCCCCAGACCTCCACCTATTCCAGCCCAACCAATTCCAAATCCTAATAATAATAGACCCCCACAACAGCAGCAGGCTTATAACACTGATATCACACAATTCCCAACTTATGTTGTAGACACCATAGAAATAAATGAAATAAACCTACGATCTGGAAAAACGTTGCAGGATACATCCCCACACAACATCCAACAGCCTGTACCTGAAGCTCAAGACCAAAGATCAGAACCCTATGTTCAGCATCCTGATGAACCAGAACCTCCTGAGGAAGAAATTATACCACTCACACGAACTAGAAACCCTCCATTTCCAGAAAAAACTTGTCCGGAATACAAAAGAAGAGGAAGAGAATATAATCTTAAACGAATTCAAACACTTAAACATCCAAATCCCAATCTTACAAGCCACAAGGGATGTGCCCATCTACAACAAATTCATTAGAGAAAATTGCCTAAAGAAGCCAGGAAGGAGGAAGCGTGACCCACCAACTATTAATGTAGTGGGACAATTGGCTGATTTGATTCTAGGTGTCATAATAAATCCTAAATATCTTGATCCCGGTAGTCCTGTAGTAAGTGTCACCATAAATAACAAGCAAATAAATAAAAGCTTAATCGATTTAGCAGCTGCGATCAATGTCATGACTAAAGAAACCATGTTATACCTAGGACTCCAATCAATGGTAAGACCAACCACAACAATACTCCAACTAGAAGACACGTCCACTGTGAAGCCCGAAGGAATGCTAGAAGACATTATGATCAATATCGAGTCCTGGGAAAACCCTGCTGATTTTATAATAATCGAAATCAAAAGCAAACTTAGTGGCTATCCAATTATCCTCGGTAGACCTTGGTTAGCAACTACGGATGCTTACATAGGTTGTCGATCAGGAAATATGACAAGCACCAGTGGACACACCAGGAAGAAAATCACAATCTACCCACTAGTAATGAAATCTTTAGAATTAGAATATCAAAATTGGACTGATGATTACCAGAACACACCAAATCAAAACCTCCGACCTATCCTAATAATTGATGCTGCAATATCTTTGAAGGCAGTAGATGAAGATGGCCATATAGATAGATTTATACAAAATGTATCTCCTAACAATCATGTTATTCAAGAATTTTTTTCTACAGAAACAGGTGAAAGTTCAAAACAAAACATGGATGACTTATGGACAGAAGTGCCGCCAGAACAGATTGAGAAGGTAAAAGTCGTGGAAATTAACCCTGGCAAAACAGTCAACATAAATTCCAATTTAAAACTAGAGCAAGAAGAGAAATTGATGAAGATACTATCACAACAAAGTAAAGCATTTGCCTAGACATATACAGATATGAAAGGAATACATCCTAATATCTGCAAACACTACATTTACATCAAAGAAGGTTCTACTCCCATCAAGAAACCACAAAGAAGGATGAACCCTGCACTAAAAGACATAGTCAAAGTGGAATTACAAAAGTTATTAGATGTAGGGTTCATCTATCCAATATCTGATAGTGAGTGGGTCTCACCACTAGTCATAGTGCCCAAAAAAGGAGGCAAATGGAGAATTTGTGTGGACTACAGGGAGCTGAATAAAGCAACAAAGAAATATCATTTTCCACTTCCATTTATAGACCAGGTGTTGGATACATTATCTGGAAACAAGTACTTTTCATTCCTAGACAGCTTCAGTGGGTACAACCAAATTTTAATACACCCAGCTGATCAAGATAAAACGACCTTCACATGCCCATGGGGAACTTACGCCTATAGGGTCCTGCCCTTTGGTCTATGTAATGCCCCAACAACATTTAAAAGAGCCATACTAAGTATTTTCTCTGATTTTCTGAATAACAAAATGGAAGTATTCATGGATGATTTCACACCTTATGGATAGAGCTTTGAGGAGGCATTGAAAAATCTTGAATTAATATTAAAAAAATGTATTGAGATGAGCTTGTGCCTAAGCAATGACAAATGCAGGATGTTAATGGAAGAAGGAATTGTTCTAGGACATCATATATCACAGAGAGGTATAGAGGTGGATCAAGCCAAAGTATCAGTAATCAAGACACTGCCCCCACCTGTCAAACAGAGAGATGTGAGAAGCTTCCTTGGACAGACAGGGTACTACAAAAGGTTTATTGAGAATTATAGCAGAATTGCTGCCCCCATGTTTGCACTTCTCACAAAAGACAATTAGTTCATATGGACAACCAAATGCATGTCAGCCTTTGAAAGTCTTAAATAGAAAACCATCACAACACCAATACTTCAAGGACCAAACTGGGAAATTCCATTTCACATTCACACCGATGCATCAGATAAAGCAATCGGATCTGTGCTTGGGCAAGAACAAGACAAGAAACCCTATGCCATATACTATATAAGCAAAAATTTGGCTAGGGCAGAACTCAACTACATAGTCACAGAGAAGGAATTTCTGGCAGTCATACATGCAATCAACAAATTCAGGCATTACATTACAGGATACCAAAGTTTTATCCATACTAACCACTCAGCGATCAGATATCTTATGAACAAGCCTAATACCAGTGCAAGAATTATTCGATGGATGCTACTTCTACAAGAATTCGACATCACTATAATAGATAAACCAGGCAAGCATAATGTCATAGTAGACTTTTGGTCAAGAGTAACACATGGGAAAGATAATGAATTGGTCCAAGATGACTTCCCTGATGACCACCTTTTTTCCATATCAATAAAAATCCCATGGTTTGCTGACATAGCAAACTATTTGGTATCCGGGAAGTTTCCAGAACATTACAATTATAAAGAAAGGACAAAAGTAATAAGACAAAGTGCCACATATACATGGATAGAGGGAATGCTTTTTAAACAGGGACCAGATCAAGTACTTAGAAGGTGAATTAGGGAAGATGAGGTACATGACATAATGCATGCCACCCACAATGAACCCTGTGGAGGACACTATGCTGCAAAAAGGATAGCCTACAAGATCTTGCAAACAGGGTATTATTGGCCAACATTCCACAGAGATGCTTATGAGTATGTGTCCCATTGTGACGATTTCACGGGGGTTTCACTAGTGAGGCAATATCATATCACGTCCATTCATATTGGGGGTTTGAATACTCTTAAATACCTCAAAAATATATTGCCTCATATTAAGGGGTCAAGGGGGGTTTTTAATTTGACATATCAATATAAATATTGGGGGTTATTTTAATTGGGTGGGATTAGGAATAACCTCCAAATCATGGGATCAATTTATACCCACCTAAAACTTAAGGACCCTCCATTTTTATTCGATATTGCTTATGATTCTAAGTTTTGCATAAATTTGATAATAGTGTACCAATGATAATATCGATCGAAGTCTCTTCAGATTACTAGCCTTGATCCATACTCATTTAATAGCTTATTTAGGCTTGGTTTGAATTGATGATATATTGTTTTTCATCTTTAAGTTAAGAGATGTAGCTAATTGGGAGTTCCGAAGTTGAACAATTGTATTTTATTTTTTGTAGGCATTCAAGTAAAAGATCTAACTCTTCATTTTTTAGGTTGGGGTTTAGGTAGTTATTGAGATTCAATCAAACCTTGCTCCATGACAACCAATAAAAGTGAGATCAATCTTTCTTGGCTCATTGGAACCAAGAAAAGTTAGATCAATCTTTCTTGACCAATTATTTATTTCAACTTTGTGTATTCTTCTTTAACATTTTCACATTGCCAGTTAGGAATAGTCGTTAGATTGAGTTATATTTGGCACATTCATAATTGTAATTTCAATTCTTATATGCAAGGCATCCATATTAACATTGTATTGGAACTGACATGAACATAGGTAAAAATCTAAATCCTTATTTACATACCCTATGTGTTATCGTTACCATGAAATGGTATCATATAAGTTTCACCATATAAAATCAGTAGATTGGCATATTGTGGTGTGAAACATCTGCAATTTTCATCTTTTCTAAGCACTGCACCAACTATTGGGCTATCATCATTTTACATTCTTTGTTATGTTGATCTCTTGAATGGGTTTCCTTTTACGCATTTTCCTTCCTAATATTATTTCGTTGGGTCTTCCACTATTCAACGCTACAAATTGATCAGTCACACCTGCAATCCTAGTGGGATCATTGTTAGTATTATACTATTATTTTATTTAGCATCATGTTTGCTTATACTAAGATGTGTTAGGGCTCCTATTTGTTACAACTTGATAATATGATATAAAGAGGGTATTAAAAATGGGTTGATAAAAATGAATACATACAATATCTGGTGAAACTAGGGGTTTTCTTAATTGGAAAGGCATATTGGGAGGGGGGTTCAACAATAAAATTTTAGAAGGAATTTTCCAATATTTAGTGAAATTAGGGATATTCTTTAATATCATGTGAACGATCGTGCTATGTAACAAGTTCACTGAGTGAACCCCCCGTGGACGATTTCCAGAGAATGGGAAAGCCAACACAAAAACAAGAAATGCCACTTCATCCACAAATCTCTTTAGAGGCATTCGATAAGTGGGGATTCGATTTTGTTGGCCCATTCAACCCACAGTCCAATCAGAAGAGCTACATCCTTGTATGCATTGATTAGCTTACAAAATGGACAAAGGTAGCAGCACTGGCTGCTGCAAATGAAACTAGTGTGGCCAAATTCTTTACTGAGCAGATATTTCACAGATTTGGGGTGCCAAGAGAAGTAGTTTCGGATCAAGGACCACACTTCACATCAAATTTAATTGAAGACTTGATGAAAAGAAACAATGTAAAGCACAGACAGTCATCCTCCTACCACCCTCAAGGAAATGGTCAAGCTGAGGTAACCAACAGGGAATTAGAGAGAATATTGACAAAAACTGTCCAACTTCACAAAAGAGATTGGGCTGACAGACTTAGTGAAGCAATCTGGGCTTACAATACTACATGGAAAACAACAATAGGATTCACACCTTATGAACTAGTCTATGGGAAAAAGGTCATGCTACCAATCGAATTTGAAGTAAAAACATTAAGAATTGCATCCGATCTAAATATGAACCTATCAGACATTCAAAAAGAACGTATGCTACAGCTAAATCAACTAGATGAACACCGCCAACAAGCTTTTACACATACTGAAATCATCCAATAGCAAAGAAAGAAATGGTATGACCAACATTTGAAGGATAAGAAATTCAAAGAGGGTGATTGGGCACTACTCCACGACTCCAGATTTCACACATTCAAAGGAAAGCTAACCACTAGATGGCTTGGACCTTATAGTATACAGAAAATTTATGACAATGGGGCTGTGAGAATTATTACAATTGATGATGATGAGTTCCCCATGATAGTGAATGAACATCACCTAAAACTCTACAAAAAACCACAGTCCAAAGAAGAATTTACACAAGTACTCTACCAGTAACAATTGATGTTGATAGAGCATGCTGCAAAACAGTAAGCTTCAACACATTTCATGAAAAAAAACACAAAAAAAAGAAGAAAAAAAAAAGAAAAAACCAAAACAAAAAAACAAAGGCGTAACACGAAGTTTACAGGGCATCAACCTATTCAAGCGAGCCTGCACAATAAGTCAAGCGAGGTTGCCATCAATTCAACCGAACCTGCAAAATATATCAAGCGAGGATGACAATAATTCAAGTGAGGCTGCCATCAATTCAACCGAGCCTGAAAAATATATCAATTGAGGCTGCCATCAATTCAAGCGAGCTTGCAAAATGTATCAAGCGAGGATGCCATTTATTCAAGTGAGCCTGATATCAATTCAAGCGAGCCAGCCACATCTACATGCAAAAATCAGTCTTCATCTACTACAGATTTCTTCAAGACACACCATGCCAACCTTTTTCAAACATATTCAAGCGAGCCTGCAAGATGTTCAAGGGAGCCAATCACATCCACCCATGCAATCATCCAAATATAAAACACAATTGCTTGATTCGTATCAACAACTGGCACAATTTTCAAAATGACATATTTAGCAAATTCAAATGCGTAAAACGGAAAAAGCACCCTACGCACGTAACTACTGACATGTAGAAATCAACTACAGACACCGCCAAGATATACTACAGAATCCACCACACATGAAAAATGCACCAGATCATCAATGCAGGTACGCATACATACCAAGGTAATCTCTAAAATGATTTTATTTTATTTTTAAGGTAAAGAACTTTCCCACAATACAGTCGTTTCTAGTCAGCTGAGGACAACTTCCATTTCAAATCGGCAGCATGGTGGAATGACCTTCATAACTCATGATTGCTACCAAAGTCCCGTCACCCTCAGCAAATCATGATCGCAACCTTCAACACATGAAGTACAGAGGTCGATCATGAGAAGGCAGAGATCGATCATGAAAAATAGGGGATTAAAAGTGGCAAGTACAGGTATGATGGTAAGGATAGGTGCAAAAAGGCAGTGAATTAGGGTGCATCATATTCCACGATTTTGCATATAAGAAACCACCCGAAATTCTCGAGAAGCAGCCACCATTGTATTCCTTGAGCCTGTAAACAGAGCCCGACCAAGTTAAAGGTATAAAACTGCATTCCAAAAACCCTGGTTTTGTCTGGTTATAAAGAAGACTCGAAAAATGACAAAGGGTTTTAAAAAGAGTGAATCGGAAGATCACAGTGCCATTTATCAAAGCCCGAGAGTCCTGTAGATCATTCGCAACTCAGGTTGGATGCCATTTATCCTTGGACTGAGAGGATACCATACAGGGGTATCCCAGGAGTTCGCAAGAAAATGCAAGCATATTAAGGATGAACAGTATGTCACCCGGGTGAAGGGGTTACTCATAAAAGTGGATGAGGACATGATAGCCAAACAAACCGATCTTTTAATGGGCCTTCATTGGAGAAGCAATGACCGGGAGGCAAACCACATAGCAAAAGCAGCATTCTTTGAGCATGGAGAATTTTATGATGAAAACAAAAATGGAGTCAAAAGACCCTCCATGCCAGCACCATGGGATGAAATGGCTGCAATTGTCCTGAGGTATATTACATGCACTGGAAGATTAAGCTATGTTCCCATTTTCCATTTTCATATTTTAGAGCTTCTCAGGCACAGAAGTCAAATTTCATCAAACAACAATATTAGCCTTCCATTTTACCTGCTCCAATCCCTAGCAGAGATGAGCAGGAAGGTGGCTAAAGGAAAAGAGGATGCTTTGGCCCATCATGGGCTGATCAAACTAATAGTTGGTGAGGACCTAAAAGCTCAGATTCCAGATCTCTCCTGGGAGGAGTTCATTGTGGTGTCTGCTGAGGACGTTCAGAGAATGAGGACTATGCCCTTGCCACCTGAATCGAAAAATAAGACCACTTATATATCATGGGCAAAAAGAAAAATTCACTTGGATAGTGTGGCCGACACCTTGGTCAAAATAAAACACTCCAAAGAGGACTCCCCCAAATCAGACCCAGATATTCCTACCAGTAGTCAGGGGTCGAAGAGGCGCAGCAAGAGATTCACACAGGTATCTAAAATCCAAGTCTCCAAGGAGAAAGAAAGGGAACCCAGCCCCCTGATTACTAATGTGTCTGATGATGACATTGATCCTTTTATAGATCAAAAGGATCCCACTACAAATGAAGAAGAGGATGAAGAAGAAAAAGAAGAAGAGGATGAAGAAGAGGAAAGGAATGAAGAGGAAAAATAGGATACAGAAGAAGAAATGGATAAAGAAGAAGGGCAGAGCTTACAGGAGCAAGGTAACTTTCAGGAAACCCCTCCAAAACGTAATGAAGACCCTGAGGTTGTTTCCCAGCTCGCTGAAGCACGAGCAGAATTGGAAAGGCTCAGAAATGATTTGGCAACATTAATAATTCCGCCAGGAAGCCAAGCCACACCTCCCCCATTCTCAGCCGAGAAGACACAAATCCTAAAGATGCACCATGCAGAAGAGCTCCAGCTGGACGAGCAGAAGAATTTAGTGCTGCAAGAAAATTTGGCCGAAGCACAGAGCGAATTAGCAAGGAAGGACCAGGAGATTATCAAAATTAAGGATGTTTTTGCCACTACTATCGGCATATATGAGAGACTGCGTGACCTCAGACCACCGTCGGCAGTATATGCAGTTTATTTACAAGAGAAATGGGGTGAATTTGGGCTCCATAGGTTGAAGAAAGATCTCCCTATAGAGGTAAGCACTCCTAAAGAATTTATTGATGCATCATTGAACTCCACAGAGCTGGAGAAAGACCAATTGAGTGAGTTCTTCTTGCACAATTTTGTAGTTTCTGGCTCGCCCAACTGGTCGCCAAACCCATATGTGGGCGATTTCTAGTTAAAGGCATTGTGTTCATGGATGAACCATGAAATTGAGCGAGCCCATGACTATCATCTCTATGTTGCATCCAAATGGAAAACCCCATTAATGATCAGACATGAGCCAACTCACCTTGAGGGAATAATCTATAACCACAGGATCCTCACTCAGGACGAAGAACTGATACCCATTCTCCTCGCAAAACAACAGGAGGTGGTGAGTCATTTTGACATTACACTCCGCAGCACACAAAAGGAAGTTAATGAGTCCATCAGGGAAAGGTGGAGCAGGGTGGAAAACGATCTAAAACGAAGAGAACTCCACTCTCCCCTCAGGCTTAAGGATGCTCTCTTCAAAACCACACTCTACAAAGAATCCATGGCAAGAAACCAACTCAGGTGGATTAGGATGAGATCGAATCCCCCATTCTTTCTTTCCTTAGTCCTCAAAGAACAGATTAATGAAGAGGAGGAAGGCATGGTCCAGGGAGGATCAGAATTTTGGATATCTTAGGCAAGAAGGGACACCTAAGGTGGTAGCATGGGATATCAGGGAGGTCATCGACGAATGGAATAAGTCACCCAAGGATGGGTGAATCCTTCAAGTAGGGTAGAGAATGATGGGTACAATTTTTAGGTATTTGATAACCCTTTTTCCACAATCCAACTCAAGCAATGGTAAAGAAACACACTCAATTGTGGGAAAAGTGTTTTACTTTAATTATTTAATGAAATTGTTTGTATTATTATTCTTGTATGTTATAATGCATATCAAATAAACTGATTATATGGAAACCAAGCATGATTGAGCAGGTTCAGGGTCATTAAAGGATGGACGTGTAGAAGACTAAAGGATCACTAAGCTCGGCGCCTTGTTTCTTGTTTTATAGAAAATGCACTCCCACTTTCAAGAAGAATCGACATTTTGACAATCGGTTAGGATCAGCATTAAATCATATAAATATGGACCTCTCAGGTAGCGAGAGGCCCCTGCTGTTATTTTTGGGAAAGACATTATTTTTAACATTTTTTGCACTATTGAGATACTGAGAAGTACAGACTTCTATTTTGACATGGATTTTATATATTAATGAAAGATTGATGATTAATTCCAGCCAACGTTTCTGAGTTTTTATTCTCTCTTGAGTATGGGTTGGGGAGGCCCCCTCCAACACGTAGGTCAGAAGATTCCTATTTGTAGGTATTTTTCCAAGTATGTGTTTTACATTGATGAACAGTTCTATGACATATGGGAGCGTTTGAATGATTCATTATTTCTATAGTAGTTTATAATACATTCTGTAGTACAGCAGAACAGTTTCAGTAGTCATGTAGGTTCTTTCTTTCAACGCATATTTGAATCAACAATTGCATGTGTAATAGCTTTGCTTTCAATATCATGGTTTAGATTTGGAAGTTCACTGCAGTTTCTCATCGTGATTAGTTTCTTTTGACTTCTTAGTAATAGATGGGTAAGCATAGAATGATCGTACTTAAATTCTAGATTGGTAAAACAAGTTATATCAAGACTCCAATTTTGTGCACAAATAGTAGTTACAGACTTTGTTTCCCCAATAGTAGAATAACTCTGTTATGATATTTTCATTCTCAACATTTAATTGTTTCAGCATTTTAATTATTTCAAATAGATTTATTGTTTTTGTATCTTCATTTCTTAGAACAGATCAGCATCTAATTACTTCAGCATTTTAATTATTTAAAATAGATTCCCTGCTTTATTTCTTAGAACAGATTTACTACTTTCAGCACTTTAATTCTTTTAATTAGATTTATTGCTTTCCAGTATTTAATTCCATAGCATAATTAGTTTTCATATTTAGTAGACAATCTTTAGAACATCGATACCGACATCCAAATGTGACAAGAGATTATCCTATAAGAGCACAGATAGTGCATGCATCTCTAAAGTTTGTACGTTCCCCGGGTTGACATTTAAAGTAGGCTCTTGGTATAGATGCCCTCATTAGGCATCCACATCAGGAGCTCACCAGTAATCATGGGGAAACATGCTTCTAGGGATTTACTGCTCCAAGAACCCCTTCGATTGTAAGTTGCTTTCATTCCTTCACCTCCTTTGATGCATTTGGATTTGAAATGTAAATGTGAGACCTTTTACCCACAAGATTAGGATTTTTTGTTTCCACTCTTAATCCTCCTTTCACCTCCTATATTTCTAGCATTGTCCAATGCTTTCCAAGGTGGAGTTTGCACGAAGAAAGGAGACAAAAAGTAATCTACTTACCTTCTCTTTTGGAAAAATAATTAGATTAAATATTACCCCCCCCCCTCCCCCCCCCCCCTTTCTCTAAATGGATTAATAAGTGGACTGGAGAATCACAACCAATAGTAGGGGAAATAGGATTGGATGAGGAAGGGGAAAGTACTAAAACTATATTCACTTGACTTGATGTTAAAGTGGACAAAAAAAATTTAGTTTCTACCAAAGATAATGAGGCAGATATTGAATTCAACATACCTTATTATAGAGCATGTCAGTTGGTGGCATTACATATACCACACATGTCGAAGAGAGGGAGACTGGAAACCATTTTAGCTTCATCCCTTTGGGGGTATTTACCCACCTTATTTAAATTTTCATGAATTTTTAGGGTATGGAGATATGAAGCAAAGGCGTTTTTACCCAAACCTTTTGCTTCTGCCATGCATAGGATTGGGCCCACAATAGTACATTCGAGCGGATTTTTCCATGAAATATTTCCACGTTTCGAACATTTGTGGAAAAATGGTGACTCAAAGGTGGTGCTCCAGATCACGACTAGATTATGCCATGGTTCCCAAGCTACCAAGGTGGCGCCATCCTGGCGTCTAGCTTTCCACACCCTCTCGCTTCTAGATATCCTATCTATGATAAATGACGTCACCTTCCACCACGTCTTCCATCAAGAAAACACCCTGGCTGATCGTCTCGCTAACCAAGGCTCTGCATGCAATACGAACGGATGGGAAGGTACATTACAAGACATACCTATTGAAATGTGCCGGATTAACTGCATGCAGATTGAAAGAGATGAAATGAGGGCCCAGAACTCTTCTTCTTGCCTCAGGAACCTAAAACCGATCTCTATGATGTCACACCCCGAGACCTCCACATCACTTCAAGGACACATGGATCCTAGAGATGAGGTTATTTTAAACGAGCACGCTCGCTCCATCCTTTAATCTAGATATTGAGATTTATTACAGGAGGTGGGGTGTTCGAATATGATGATCAATCCATCTCCCACTACTTTGCTATGTGAGACCATCCGGGATATTAATTTTGGTATGGATGTCAAGGACGAAGTAAGTACCATCGGCGCTATGGTCATTATGTTCAACATTATGACTGCGAGTGGTTTTCACCCTTTAAAACTCCATTCCTTGTGTGCATTCATACACATGTTCCATAGCTCTACAATTTCAATTCCTTTCCCTTTTCTTTCAGCTTCTCCTCTCTGGCCTATCAACGAGAAGAAGGGAAGGAAGAGTATGGCCCGCAAAGGAATACCAGGGAGGGTTGGTCTCCCGAACCAAGGAGGTCCTACTCGGGACCAATGGCATGCGGCTACCATGGCTATTTTCTTCCATCGGATGTTTCCCTAGGAAATTCAGGACGACATTGAGGAAATGGAGGAAACTCTCTAGCTGAGAGTGGGGGAGGAAGAACCCCCACCGGAGATGGTATAAATGACCGACTGGATTCAAGACCCTGGGAATACCAGATGTAGAATGGCGCTTTACAACCATGCAGTTGTTATGTTCTGGGTTACGAAGACTTTGATTTCTCAGTCGATGGAGGGAATGACTGACTTCCTCACTGGTTCTCCATTGTTCAAGGAACATGCTGAAGACTGTCAATTTATGCATATGAAATTGGATGCCATAGATGAAAATATTGGTCTCTCTTATCTGGAAAAACTGTAGGCTAAGACCCCAACTAAAGGGATAGTCACAAGCAATCAGCCAAAGGCGACCGCAGCCCTACATGCCCCTTCTCAGGATGAAGTGTCTCGTCCATCTGTTTAATTTCTCTGGGTATTTTTGCATGTTTTTGGGAGGTCATATGTCTTCACTCTGTTATAATAGAAGCTGTCAGTGTTTAGCCTATTTAGGCATAATCTCGAGTCTGTTAGTTTGTTGGCTGTTAGTTTTTTGGATACGGAGGCACACTATGATGTATATGAGTGACAGTTTATCAAATCTGGGCCTTTATGTGCCGGAGTTTTGGATTTCAATTAATAATGTATTCTCTGTTCAGTCTTTAAGTCTAATTGTAGTCATGGGAATCTCTCTTAGGGGCAGTTTTTTTGTCTCAGAAGTGCTAGGTGACAAGAAGACAGATGTAATATTTTACCAGTATATAATATAAAGTTTCTCTTTTTTTGCTTTAAAAAAAAAATATTGATCATCAGTAAATGATTCTCTGTGCTATTTAAATAGAGAATATGAATAAATCATGTGTTGTTATCATACCACTCATGTGTAGGACATGATTGGGACCATAAAATTATTCATGTAGAAAAGCACACTAAAAGACACATTAACAACACATTAGACTATTTAAACATGATTTCAACTTAAACTAACTCTTAATGTCGAAGTATCCTAACAGTACCAACACCCTCATCTTCACTAATAAATAAAAATGTTCGACAATGAGGAGAGTTGTATGTTTGATTTATGTTTTCTTTATTGTAATCTTTTTTCTTCCACCAACATCTATGTGCACCTCCACCAACAATTTTAGTGGGTTCATATGCCCTAATGATGAGGTAAACCATAGTAAAAATAAAAAGGATGTATAGACAACTAGCATAACCACATTAAATGTGGTTCGTGTATGATGATAGGGAAAGCAAACAATGAAAACCCAAAATATATGGAAATGAAATGTAGAAATTGGGGAGAGAAAAGGCATTGAATAATAAACACATGAGACAAAGCCCTTGGTTTTCAATTTTTTTTTGCTATTATTTAAGTTTGCAATCGACCTTTTCTTGTATAGTGCAATTAAACTATTGTCAAATATCCAGCCTCACTCATCTTGAAGACGACGATGAGGTGAATCTCATCCATTCATATTATTATCATATTAAAATAATATGATATTTATTAAAATGGGGAGGTAAGTAGAGCCATCCAGGTAAAAAGAAAAAGGATGTTGGGACAAATACACAAAAGCAAACAAATATATCAAAATAAACAAACATGTGGAGACACCACCACTCAAAACTCAAAAGACCACATAGAGAACATAAACAAAAAACTACATGGTTATTTATAGGCTTTTAGGAAGCTTATTTATATTAATTATATCCACTTACTTCACCACATTATTTTCACATTGTTTAACATGGCCATTTTTCCTAAATGAAAACAAAATATTAACTATTAACCTTAGTCCTAGGCCCTATAGGGTATGTCGAGGGTGAAAGGTTAGCAATTTGCTAGTATTCCATCCACAAATTTTACTTATGTGCCCGCAAATCATTCTGGTATTTCTTTTAGTACTATCCCCCTTTTTGTGTTCCATATTTGGCCCGAGAACCTTCATTGCATTCCATATTGATGTTTTGATCCAATTGACTTAAAATTGGCTATTTTACTCTGGCTCTTCCCTCTTTTACAGACCTTTTCCATCTTGTTTTGTTTACTGTTTTTTTGTGCCTGAGGGTTGATAGTGTTGTGGAAACTCCTCAGTCCAGGAGGTTCCTGGGTATTCTCCCCGAGGCTGGCTGACAAGGGACAATAAGAGCCATAAAGAGCAATGCCTTTCCCTGAAAATCCATGAATTTCCCTTGAGAAAAGAGGATGCCAAAACTTTGGAGATTGCACTTTCAATAATAGAGGTGGAAATTTCAAGAGTACAAAGATGGAAGCGAGGATACGAGCTGGCTCTCTTCTATTGGGATAGGAGCAATAAAAGAATAGAAGTGTCCGCTAAGCCAAGGAAGTGTAAAATCCCCTAAGAAACCTAAGTCACGCATGGTAAATTCAGTAAGCAAAGGGTGACCTTTCTAAATTCCATGTTCACTAATTTAAATTTACCAGGTATTTGATTTTTCATTACATTGGTCCCTCAAGAGGTTTCACTATGGTTACCACTTATATTTCATTCAAAACCAATTATCGACTTTATTAACATCAATATATTTATCAATTATTGATAATTGTACTTCTATCCAATGCTTATTATCCTTCAAACATTTGTTCAAAATGTTGATTTGACATGTAAATTTTGTAAAATAACTTATGAACCCACACTACTTTTTATTTAGGTGTTATCTCCCTCATTTTCAATGTTCAGTGCCTAACTAGATCATTCATATTTACGTTATGCAAAAATGGGTTTATTGTGCAAAATAAAGGAATAAACAGAAATGCATGGAGGGATTAATGCATTGGGAGGAATGGTGATTCTTGTTATGTTATAATTCTTAATAACCCTATTATAAAGTTTTGATTAAGTAGTTTATTTTATAGTTTTGTGCAAATGATCTAGATAGGCAATGGAGTAAGTGATAAGTAGCTAAGCTCCTTTAATGAAATAAGGTGTTATGAAAGACTACAAATATGTTAGTAAAACATGGTATAGGTTTTGGCTTCAAATAAAAGTTAAGAAAAAATGGGTTTATTTTGCATATTGAAAAAATAAACAAAAATACATGGAGGGATTAATGCCTTGGGAGGAATGAGATTATTGTGATGTTATAAATATTAATAACCCTATTAAGAATTTTTTATTTAATATTTTTGTGCAAATGACCTAGATAGGGGTGGAGTAGGTGGTCAAGGATACGGTGGCCTATTGGTGGGGTTAGATGGATTTCATTCCATCCACTCGGGTTCAATTCCATTGAGACATCTTCTAGCTTGGATTACCGGTTGACGGTTTGCTCGACCTACCATCCACGATATGTGAGGAATTTTGTTGATATTTCCCGTGCGTTGCTAGCTATCATTGATTCCTTCGGAATAGCAGGAAGGTGATTTTTCCGTTGAAAAAAAGGGAGCTAGTAGAACATGGTATAGATTTTGGCTTTGAATAAAAGTTTCTTATTGATCTATATTTTATTTTGGTATTTATTTTTGTTCATCATTGTGGTGATATTGGTCTTGTTCATTATATCTACTTGCATATTTTCATGGTTTAGATATTTGCCTGAAACCTTAAATAAACTAAGCACTTCTCCACGTATTACTAGTATTGCCCAATTATTTAGCTTTGGACTTTAAATAAGAACCTCCGATTTTCTACTTCTTGGTTCCTAATGAAAATAGCTTATTCATATTATATTTTTTCAAACTTTTGCGAAAGACTCAATTTCTTATGAGTGAAGAGGAGCTGCATTAAACGAATTTGAAACTCGACGTTTCGATCCCTACTCTGGGATCATCATTAGGAGACTTTCATTCTAACTACAATTCATCAACTTATCTAGAAACAATCCTAAAAAATAAAAATAAAATAATTAAAAATGAAAACCAAATGAAAAATAATTAAAAAAAATCCATATCCGCTCATAAAAAAAAAATTTAAAACCAAATAAAATGTCATTAAAAAAATAACATTTCAAGAAATTGGATACCTCTCCATGCTTAATAGATCCTCATTTGGGATAGATCTATGGTGGCTTTTATTTGTTTTCTAATAACCCATTAAATGTGTGTGGAAAGGGATAGATGATGCCAAACATCATCATGCATCCCTATCATGTTATGACATAATAGAAATATGTGGAGAAAAAATGTATTGGTACCTTCACTCCTATGCTAAGATTTTTTTAAAAGATTGGTAAGACATTGATTCCTCCATTACCTAAGTGTAATGAACATTAAAAGATTTATTGGAAAATTATGAACTTAAAATATTTTATTGATTTAAATAGTTTAACACACCCATTCCACTGAGTTAGTATTTAGTGAAAAACAAAAGAAATTTCGAAGACATAAAAGATTTCCACACTAAAATGTGTTTATGATAAGGACCAATAGTCCACCACCCTTGCATCCATAAAGGACGAAGAAATAATCTACATGCATTTTCATTTGCTTTTAACTTTACTATATTTAATATTATTAAAAGTTTGCTTACTGACACAAAAAGTCTCCTACTCTTACACAAGTCAACCTAACTATCAGTTTACATGATAACTACACAGCTCTTGTATCTCCTTTGGAAATTGTACATGGTGGTTAATAATAGCGACTTGCTTCGACAAAATATAAGTCTAAATGACACTTTAGCTCATATTCGAATATTAATTAACATTTCCAAGAATTCTTACCCAACATGAATATTCAAGAATCATCCTTTACAAAAGTAATCATTAGCTCATATTCCAATATTAACCAACATTTCCAGGAATTCTTACCCAGCATGAATAATCAAGAATCATCCTTTACAAAATTAATCACTTGACAAAAGCATAATGAACAACAAAACCATCAGATCAGGTCATACATAAGAGGAAGACACATATCATATTTTTACGTCGATAGGCGTTTATATCTTAACTTTTTGGGGTTGGAGTCGATCGAGCCGATCATCAAGATCGACCAAATGCTTACACATGTGCGGCGGAGATTGTTTCTATGGTAGTCTTATTGTGCTAGTATTTAAACAACAATTATTTAGCAGGCGTGAAGATTTGTTAAGGGATCCCAGTCGATGGTTGTTCTACGTTCACATCTGTCAATCCGTGTTAAGAGCTGGTTGCAGGCGCTGCACATCGCGGCTCCAACAATTAATTGGTAACTAACCACAACCACGTGGCTCTTTCAGTTAACCACACTGCTCTTTCTGTTATACCCGTCACTCTTTTAGTTAACCACGCGTCTCTTTAAGTTAGGCAGGTGGTTTCTTGTGAATTAATATATAATGTGTCCTGGCTATGGAAGTGATGGAAAACAGATCCAGAACGATGCCATATGATGGATCGGTTGAGCAGCATCTAGAACCTACATTTGGTGATGTTAATGGGGGCCTTCCTCAACTGATGATTCATTGTCTGCGAGTAAGATGGATCGGTTGAGCAACATTAAGAACCTTCGTTTGGTGATGTTAATGGGGGCATGCCCCGATGGAGGATTCATTGTCTACGAGTAAGACGGATCAGTTGATTAGCATTAAGCACCTTCGTTGGGTGATGTTAATGGGGCGTGCCCCGACGGAGGATTCATTGTGTACGAGTAACACAGATTGGTTGAGCAGCATCAATTACCTTCGTTTGGTGATGTTAATGGGGGCCTGCCCCCACAGAGGATTCATTTTCTACAAGTACATGCCCTGTGGAAGCTTATAAGAAGATTGGTTTCTCTACAAAGACGAGACTCCGTCGCCTCCATGTTTCAACAGAATGCGCATCACTACGGAAATTTGCGAGTGTTTGTTGATCATGCACAGCATACATCCGAAGCCGATCTTTCACCACGATTTGAAATCCTCGAACATAGTGTTAAACAATGATCTGGTTATCTGCATGTTCACGATCTCTCACATTTGAATTTTTACATGCTTTTCCAAAAAATATCTTCGAATTTCTCCATTCTTTAATGCTTCACTTGCGATGGTTAATAAATTTCATTTTTCTAATCTTTTCTTATTGCAACATACTTTCTGTTTTCTCAAGTGTTCTTCTTTTAAGAGGGTTTCAAGTGTTTTGAATTATTGTTTACAGGCAATGGAAGAAATGGATTCTGTATCTTTTAAACAAAGTCATCATAACTTTGAGGCTTTTCCCGTCATCTACATTGTATATGCTACTGCCACGTAGACATGTTAATTTTTTTTTTTCAGCGAAAAAAAACATACTATTGCTATTTATAGGAATAAATCAAATAGTACAACGATGAGCAATTATCAGCACTATTTTGACATGAGTATCAAAATCTATCAGAATCAGCTAGATCCCGAGGATATATGTCCAAAAATTATACATAAAAGCCACAAAAAACAAATCTGTCATATGTATTTCTACCCTTAGATCTCGAAAAGTGAAATAGTACCAGCAGAATCCATCCTGGATTCTATGATTTCTTCCCAATATAAGATACCTTCTTCAGTCTCCAAAGCCTCCTTAGATAATTTATCCGCCAATGTATTGTTTTCTCTATAAATATGTTGTAGAGAATAATCATGAAAACATGAAAGTTCTCGTCTGATGCGGTCACACCAAGGAGTCAAAACAGCAACTTGTAGCTTATATTCACCATGAGCCCACTTGATGGTGACCCGAGAATCACCAAAGATTTTTACTTCTGCCAGGCCAAAAAGATTTGCCACCCTAACAATCATCCATAGCGCCACAATTTCAGCTTTCATGTTGGATCAGGCCAAAAAGATTTGCCACCCTAACAATCATCCATAGCGCCACAATTTCAGCTTTCATGTTGGATCCTCTGCCACATTTTAGTTTACATGTATAATAATGATTTTGGTTAAGAAATAATACACCTCCAGCTGCACAATGGTCCCGAGTAGCAGCCCCATCAAAATATAAAACAGGATTATCAACCTGGATGTTCAAGACTGCTACCTTTCTTTGATTTCTGCCAGCTTCCTTGTTTTGATAAAGTGCAAATTGATTTAGACATATATCTGCTGCCACATTAAAATTTGGAGAATGAATTTAAAAAATGGCAAGATTCCTCACATACCAAATGCTCCAGCAAACCATTACCACGACTATCACAAAGGCTTTGTGAGATGAAATCCATTGAGCACAATTTGATATAATATCCGAATTTCCCCAATCATTTGAAATTCTGAGAGTATGACAAACTCTATCCCAGACTAGTTTTGAAAATTCACAAGAAATAAATATATGTGAAATATTTTCTGCATTTTCTTTACACAGGAAACACATACTAGGGCCAATCCAACCCCTCCCGATGAGGTTATCCTAGGTCTTGAGTCTGTTCATGAAAAAAAACCACATAAAGCACTTCATCTTGATAGGAATTTTCCACCTCCACAAAGAATTGTACCACCAGTGATTTGGAAAGATACATTTATGCCGAATGATCCTCATATATGCGGATTTTGCAGTCACACTTCCTGTCTGCTCGTTCCCCATCCATAACAGCTTATCCCTTTCACCAGTGACTCTGCAGCCAGTCTCACTTAAGGATCATATATAATTATCCCAATCAATAGCATCATGCCCTGTCAGCCCAATATCCTGAGAATTATACCAATATCCAGAAGAGTTGTTTTTTATAATCTTATTTAGGGTATACCAACCAAATCTTTTGATGTGTGTCAAAATGATGTTGGATAAACAATAAGAGCTCTGTAGCCCCACAATCGGATCCACTCCGATGGAAATATCATGCCCATCACCCAGCTTCCAGCATATTTTCACAGCTAGCCATTTATAGACTTTTAAGAATCCATTCCAAATAGGCGAGACACCTTTGGTCTTCTTACCAGGATTTCTTAGACAATGACTAATATACATTTTAATGTATTTCGAATGCAGAACATCTGACCACAAATTTCCACTAAATATCCCATGCCAAAAGGATTTGAGACGCAGAGCTTCACTGAAGGAGAAATGATCATTTATACCCCAGCCTCCAGCACTCTCCAGGATACATAAATTGTCCCAACCAATCATCACAATGGCATTCTTATTTCCTCCACCGGACCATAGAAAAGTACTAAAAAGCTTCTGTATATTTTTAATGACAGCAATGGGAATTGGCAGTAGAGAAAGCCAATAGATAGGAATTCCAGATAGGACAGATTTCACCAAAACAAGCTTCCCCCTGATAGATAAAAATCTATAGGACAAATGTCCTATGCGCACTCCAATTTTCCGGAGCAACCACTGCCAGTCTTGGATCAAGTATACATTGGGTTTAATGAAATACCCAAGATATTTAAAACCATCTCCGATCAGGTAAGCTTTATAGGGAAGCAACCTCTGCAAATTGTTAATCTCCAGATCATTCATGGAATTAATAAGAAATGAAGATTTTTTTATGCGCACCTTCATGCCTGACGCGCTGCAAAATAACCTTATAATATCACAATAAACCTTCCATTCCTTATCGGAGCCAGAGCCAATCAGCAGGATATCATCCACAAACAGTATGTGTGACATAGATAAATACCTAGTCACTTTTATACCTTTAATTAAACCTTCATTAATAGGGTCAGACCATCAATAACCAATAAAAACAGTAATGGAGACAGAGAACATCCCTGACCCAAACCTCTAGAACATCTGAAAATTCAGTCGGATTACCATTTACCAATAATGCAATGTTCATGGAGCTCATACATGCCATGATCCAATTGATGATCAATGGCAGAATACCAATTTGTATAAGGACAATCTATAGAAAATCCCAATTCACACGGTCATATGCTTTTTCCAAGTCCATCTTTAGTATAACAGACTTCTTTTTCTAAATTTTGATAGAGTGTAGAAGCTCCTGTGTTAACCCCACAGCGTCCAAAATATGTCTTCCATCTAAGAAACCAAATTGTTCTTTGGTAATAAACTTAGACAATATAGGCTTTAATCTAGTGGCAATAATTTTTGAGACAATTTTATAGGCCATATTACACAATGCGATGGGTCTGTAATCCCCCAGATGTTTTGTCTCATTACTCTTTGGAATAAGTGTCAAGAAAGTTGCATTAAGAGCACCAGAAATGAAACCCTGATTCTTAGAGTAAGCCACAATATTCAATATGTCTAAACCCATGATATCAAAGAAGTGTATGAACAGCTCAACAGTCCATCCATCGGGCCCGGGGCTCTTTTCCTTGGAAAAGGAGTGTAAGACATCCTCAATCTCTTCCAAAGTAATATCCTTAGCCAGTTCCAATGAGGAAGCATCATCACAATATCTAGGATAGGGTCTGGCAACCCTTAGTTGGTCAAATAAGTCATAGTCCTTCTGATCTGTATAAATAGAACCAAAATGTTCTTTAGCCACAACATGTACCCTTTCTTTACCAGTGACAGTAGCTCCTGAACCATCTTCTATACTCCAAATGGAATTTAAATTGTGCCTGTGAGAAGCATAGGAATGGAAGAATTTTGTATTCTTATCACCATGATTTAACTAGATGGCCCTGCTCTTTAGGCATCATTCTTGTTCTTCTTTTTCTAGAATTTTTTCTTTATTACCCTCCAACAATTTAAGAGTATCAAAATCACTAGTAGAAAGTGGGGCCTCAATGTTCCGATTATGCAGAGAAAGGATATCAACTTCAATTTTAGATAGATCATGTAAATCTTTCATTTTTTATTCATGAATCCAACCAGAAACTTTTGATTTGAGCATCCTAAGTTTATAACAAAAAGAATCCACTGGATTCATAATAGGGTCCACTTCCAAATCTGTCCAAAAAACCTGAACCATCAAACAGAAGGCCTCATCACTCAACCAGGAGCTATTAAACTTAAAAGGGTAGCAACCTTTATGGATTAGATCATGAAATTGTAGATAGATAGGCCAATGGGCTGCAATTTTTTGATTACCAACCCAAAGTATTATAACTCCCCGAATTTTCCAGTAGTGAAGAATTTATCAAAAATTTATCTAGTCTCTTATAGATACCCTCTTCACCCTGACGACCATTAGTCCACATGGGAACTAAAACAACAGGATGAACATCCACAAGATCATTTTCCACGAGAAAATCAGAAAAGTAATGTCCCAACACATCCTTCCTTGCATGACGACCCCAAATTTCAATAGCCCCTCTAGTGAAATTCAAGTCACCTGTGATCATAAGATTAGGATTATTCAATAAACCAGACACCACCAGAGAATCCCAGAAAACAGTCCTGTCATGATAGGGCCCATAACAATTTAAAAGAGTTAACTTATGATTATTAACTTTACAAAAACCATCTAATAAAATTCCCCACTTTGTTTTATAAGCAGCAAAAGTGAAGTATCGAGATTCCCAAGCAGATAACATCCCCCCAGAGAGACCAGTAGAACTAATAGCAGTAACCTCCCAATTAGGAATCAATCCAGAAATTTTTGAAATAGCAGTCGAGGCATCACACATCATTTATTATAATAGTAGCACATTCAGCCCAGTAGACTTAATAAGATGGGATAAGGCCCTGAGCCTGGCAGCCTTCCCCACCCCCCTTATATTCAATGAGCAAAATGACATTAAGAACCTAGATCATTGGGATTTCCTGCTCTAAGATCCCCAACACAAGAATTTTACAATTTCCCAGAATCCCCATTCTGTAATCTAGACAACAAGGCTTCACATTCCTCAGCTACTGGAGGAGAATCCTTCTTTCTACCCTTCTTTCGTCTAATAGTAACATTTTGAAAACACATCGAGTTTGATTCCAAAACCTCCGGATTACTAGAAGAGTTTTTTTAATACACCGAAAAAGGAGAAAGATATGATTGACCCTCAGGGACCTTATACCCAGATTCCTGTAATATATCAGCCTCCGACAGTGTAAAAGACCCATCACCCAAATCTGAGACAGCACATTTATGACCCCCCAAAGAGCCCTCCACCCCTAAACAAGGAGACCTATCAACCTCAAGTATAGGAGAGACAACACCTTCCATCACAAGACTTTCATCTACCCCGGAGCCAAAGAGGTTTCTTTTAATGTTAGATTTCCCACCCCCAACAATCGAATTTTGCAAAGAATTTGGAGAATGTGGGACAGTGACAGAATTACCCAGATTTGAAACAATGTCCCCAATAGAAATACGATGATCTAAAATCTTTTCCAAATCCTCAACAAATTTCAGTTCCTCATTTGATAGCTCATTGTTATGAAAGATAGGGCTATCAAAAAACTTACCCGTCGATTCCGACATCGAAGCAGGGATAGCAGATGGGCTATCAGTTGTAGAATCCCCCTTTTTTCTTGGCAATAGATACCGAGACCTCGTGCAATTAGCTCAGACGTGGACAGTTTGATGGCATTCGAAACATCTAAAAGGAATCTTGAAGTAATCTAGTCTTTGTAACTAGCACCGCGAACCCCAAGAAATCTCAAGCTCAGCAGGTAAGCCCCTACCCATCTCAAATTCCACCATCACTTTCACAAAACGCCTGTCATAGCCATAGAGAGTGTTATTATCCACTCGAATGAACTTACCCACTGAATTGGAAATGCCAATGAGAATATTTTTCATCCACAGTTCAATTGGAAGCCCAGGAATAATCATCCAGAGATGTCTCCTACTTTAGACCTCAGAGATAGGGTTGAACGAAATGTGCCTCCATTTCAGCCACAAAGACCCTTCTTTAAAAATCCAGGATTCCCTCAGAATCAAATCCAGATGGGCCGGTTCTGCAAAAATGAACATAAGCCAGCCATTGATGAGAATATTTACCCTCGGCAATGTCCCAATCACTGGAACCCAAGCCTTCTTCATCTATTCGATGATCTCCCCTTTATGGCTGGAGGTAAACTCAAAACGGCCAACAACTGTGCAAGAAGCCAACATTTCAATTATTTCAAGGTTGGTATCCTATGATATGGAGAACTTATCAACTCCTTTCCTAACTTTGATAGTCTTGAATGTCCACTTGGCCCTATATTTTTCCTTCTTTGAACAATTATCCACCGGCCAGTTGTCAGTGCGACCCAGCACTGAAACCCTCTCCTCATTACGAAACAGATGATCACAGTTATTCTCCATAGAACCCACTCGAAAGGGAAAAGGGGAAATGGGAAATGTGGGTAATTCCTTGCCAATAATCCCCGGATCGAGTGAAGAGCCACCTATCCTAGACCAGACGCCATCTGTCCGATGGACCATTATAATATACCAAACACTAGAGATCTAGTAAAGATCTTATCCGACACTGTCACATCAACTGAGGATGATAGCAGTAAGGAGATAGTGCCACCAAAACCATTAGTTGGCAGAGCGACTAGTTAGCAGGGTAGAATCAGGACTCTAACCCCACCAAAAATCAAAATAGGGATTTAGTGGAAAATCCTGCAAAAAATTAAACAAAAAGATGAAAACATTGATAATACCACTTCCCACTTTTTAATAAACTTGAGTGCTTAGGCTATCTAGACTCCAAGTCGTCTTCAGCATTTTTGTCAATAATCTGCAGAAAAAAACCAAAAAACCCTAGAAACTATGCCGCCCACCATAGCAAAGCTCTCCCTTTCAGCTTACCCCTCTCAGCCATGTTAAATTTTTATTATAATGCAAAATATGTAATAACAAAAATTTTCTGAGTTTTCTGATTGCATAGATATATGCGATACCATAACCTTATAAAATTCTGATTTTGTATGAGATGAATGTTAATGAAATAATATTTTTAATAAGTTAATTAAAATTAAAATATGACATACAAAACCTTTTGACCTCACTACTCCAATTGATTTGGATCTCCTAATATGGATCGAATAAAATTTATAACACACGTTATCTCTTTCATACGGATCATATGGTTTGAAGTGAAGTTTATATATGACTTCATCGAAATAATGTTTGAATAATGGTGGGGGACTATTTATAGACTTTTTATACATCACCTTAATAAATTATCAATGACGATGATAGTTTGTTTTATAGTTTGTTACATTGAGATGAATTATTTTAAAACTATACTTTATATAGTTTGTTGGTATAATTTTAATTTTAATCATTAAATTCACTTTAATTATAATTTAAAATAAATATATATATAATATCAATATTCACATCGATAAAAACCTATATATTAAACTAGAGAATGTAATGATATAATAAGATTATAATAAATTTAATTTAATAATATTTAATATTTATTAAATATTAACATCAATAAATACCTATATATCAAAAAATTATTATAACTTGAGAATGTAACTTTATAATAAAATTAAAACTAATTTAATATCTAATTAAATAAAATTTAAAACAAAATATATCATCTAAAATATTTTTAAAAATTCAATATAATTTTTTTAATATATAATTAAATAAAATTATATGAATTTAAGATATTTATTTTTATTATAATTATAATTAAATAATAAAATTCAATCAATTAATAATTTCTCTTAATTTAAACTTTTAAAATCATTTTATTTTATTATTATGACTTGAGAATGAATATTTATAATAAGATTACAACTAATTTAATATCTAATTAAATAAAATTTAAAACAAAATATATCATCCAAAATATTTTTAAAATTTCAATATAATTTTTTCCATATATAATTAAATAAAATTATATGAATTTAAAATATTAAAAGATTATATATATATAAATTAATACTTATTAAAAAAAATATTTAAACTTGATGCATCATCATTTACACAAACATTATGTACAAATACTTATACACATAATTTCTATGCAATTAGTTATATGTTTTAAAAATTGAAGCTTATGGGATATTTTTGGGGATTAAGGAATAATATTTAAGCTTTAAAATAGATGGATTAGTGTTTAAGGATCATGATTAAGGCTATAGATTTAATAAAATTCCAAAACAATTTATATGTTGTCATAGTAGGTTTTAATAATACACATCGTTTCTATGGAATTAGTTATATGTTGTAAAAATTGAAGGTAATGAGATTTCTTTGGGGATTAAGGAATAATATTTAAGCTTTAAGGTAGAGGGATTAGTGTTTAAGGATCATGATTAAGGTTATCCGTTTAATACAATTCTAAAACAATTTGTATGTTGTCATGGTAGGTTTTAATAATACACATCATTTCTATGCAATTAGTTATATGTTGTAAAAATTGAAGTTTATGGGATTTCTTTGGGGATTAAGGAATAATATTTAAGCTTTAAGAAAGAGGGAATAGTGTTTAAGAATCATGATTAAGGTTATGGGTTTAATACAATTCTAAAACTATTTGTATGTTGTCACGGGCCAACATGGTTACATGGTTCACTAAAGTCAACCATTGTAAATAAAGTCAACTATGGTAAACTAAAGTCAAACATGGACCACTAAAGTCAAACATAATTAACTATGGTAAAACAATAGTCAAACATTGTTTACTATGGTGAAACTTATTCAACCATGTAATTAATGATGGTTAAACAATAATTAACCAAAATTCAAACATTGTTCACTAAAGTCAACCATGTTCGTTATGGTCAAGCAATAAATAACATAATAAATATATTAACAATGTTAAACATAGTCAATGATGGTAAATAAAGTCAACCAAGGTAAATAAAAGAAAGCAGGCTTAATCAAAGTCAAAGACAGTTGACTAAAAAAGACTTGAGGTTTTTTGCATATAGTTATTTAAGGTATGTACTTCGCCCATGCTACTGGCTTTGTAACATGTTTATTTTTATCGTCTCGCGACAAGAGGTTGATATTATATCCGTGTATGAAAATTAAGAGAATGCTATAATTAAAAGCAAGTTTATATGTTTTCGTTTACCCTTGCTAGCTCCTAACAGCAAACATGGGTATATCAAGTGTTATGTTGCATTGCAGCGTTCAACAAGGGTTATGTCGCATTGCGACATTGAACAAGGGTTATATGTTCATTAAGGGTTAGATGCAACATATTCACAATGTGAAATTTGGCATTCATTAAGGTTTATGTCGCATTGTGATGTTTATCAAGGGTTACGTTGCATTGTGGTGTTTGTGCACGAAGTTGACGGACCCTTTAGGTGCAATTGTGCACCTAAATATGCATTTTTTTCATTGCTCTCTACAACATGACATACAACACCATTATTGATGAAATTTTAGGCATAGATAGAATTTTTTATGCAGATTCCAAATATGTAATATTTTTAAAAAAATATTGAGATTTTCTATTTATTTCCTAATTTTCTTGTTTCATCACTCCGTTGGTCAAAAAACATAATGTTAGTGTTTGTTCCGTATCTTTTTCATTTCACAACCATTTTAAAAAAACATTGTATGCTGCACTAGAAGACACCGACCTCTACATGATATAAAAAATCCAAGTCAAAATAACTGCTTTAAGACCTTCAAAGGCTGCACCCACATTTGACATATCGTTCTCGAGGTTTGATCACTTAAATAATTCAAAAAAAATAAAAATTAAACATTTAATTTTGGAAAAATAGAGTTACACTAGTGCTACGGGTTCTATACATGTCTACCAATTTTTGTAGCCCGAAACCGTCATTTAGGCATTGAAAGGCTACACCCACAAAAACATATACCTTATCATTTGCCAAAAAAATAAAAAGTGACTGTTAGAAAACATGAAGTTTGACATAGTTATGTAAATTTTCAATACTTAAAACTTAAATATTTGGAAATGTGACTCAATTTCCTACATTTCATCTTTTTTACTCGATGCAAGATATCTTGTGTAAGAATGTCAAAAAAACAACGTAACCTGAGGGATTCCTGATTTTTCATTTTTTTATTACATCCAATGTGCCAAAAGTGACCCTCATTAGCTTGCACATGCCTTGTGGCGTTCATTAAGGGTTATGTCGCATTGCGACAATGCTCAATATGTGACACATATGGCGACACAATCCAAGATGCGACATATTCACAATGTGAAATTTGACGTTCATTAAGGTTTGTGTCGCATTGTGATGCTTATCAAGGCTTATGTTGCATTATGGCATTCATCAAGGGTTATGTTGCATTGCGACAATGCCTAAGATGTGAAATTTGACGTTCATCAAGGTTTATGTTGCATTGTGATGTTTATCAAGGGTTACATTGCATTGTGGCATTCATCAAGGGTTATGTCGCATTGTGACAACGCTCAATATGTGACACATATGGCGATACAACCCAAGATGCGACATATTCACAATGTGAAATTTGACGTTCATTAAGGTTTGTGTCGCATTGTGATGCTTATCGAGGCTTATGTTTCATTATGGTGTTCATCAAGGGTTATGTCGCATTGAGACAATGTCCAAGATGTGAAATTTGATGTTCATCAAGCTTTATGTCGGATTGTGGTGTTTATCAAGGGTTACATTGCATTGTGGCATTCATCAAGGGTTATGTCACATTGCAACAATGCCCAATATGTGACACATATGTTGACACAACCCAAGATGCGACATATTCACAATGTGAAATTTGACATTCATTAAGGTTTGTGTTGCATTGTGATGCTTATCAAGGCTTACGTTGCATTGTGGCATTCATTAAGGGTTATGTCGCATTGCGACAATGTCCAAGATGTGAAATTTGACGTTCATCAAGGGTTATGTCGCATTGCGACAATGCCCAAAATGTGAAATTTGACGTTCATGAAGGTTTATGTCGCATTCTGGTGTTTATCAAGGGTTACGTTGCATTGTGGCATTCATTAAAGGTTATGTCGCATTGCGACAATGCCCAATATGTGACACATATCCCGAGACAACCCAAAATGCGATATATTCACAATGTGAAATTTGACGTTCATTAAAGTTTGCATTGTGGCGTTCATCAAGGGTTATCTCGCATTGCGACAATGGCCAAGACGTGAAATTTGACGTTCATCAAGGTTTATGTCACATTATGATGTTTATCAAGGCTTATGTTGCATTTTGGCATTCATCAAGGGTTAGGTGCGACATATTCACAATGTGAAATTTGACGTTCATCAAGGTTTATGTTGCATTGTGATGCTTATCAAGTGCTACGTTGCATTGTGGCGTTCATCAAGGGTTATGTCGCATTGCGACAATTTTCAATATGTGACACATATGGCGACACAACCCAAGATGCGACATATTCACAATGTGAAATTTGACGTTCATTAAGGCTTGTGTTGCATTTTGATGCTAATCAAGGCTTATGTTTCATTGTGACATTCATCAAGGGTTATCTCGGATTGCGACAATGCCCAAGATGTGAAATTTGACGTTCATCAAGGTTTATGTCACATTGTGGTGTTTATCAAGGGTTACGTTGCACTGTGGCGTTCATCTAGGTTTATGTTGCATTGCGACAATGCCCAATATGTGACATATATGCCAACACAACCCAAGATGCAACATAATCACAATGTGAAATTTGACGTTCATTAAGGTTTGTGTTGCATTGTGATGCTTATCAAGGCTTATGTTGCATTGTGGCATTCATCAAGGGTTATGTTGCATTGCGACAATGCCCAAGATGTGAAATTTGATGTTCATCAAGGTTTATGTCACATTGTGGTGTTTATCAAGGGTTACGTTGCATTGTGGCGTTCCTCAAAGGTTATGTCGCATTGTGACAATTCCCAATATGTGACAGATATGCCAACACAACCCAAAATGTGACATATTCACAATCTGAAATTTGATGTTCATTCAGGTTTGCATTGTGGCATTCATCAAGGGTTAGGTGCGACATTCACAATGTGAAATTTGATGTTCATTAAGGTTTGCATTGTGGTGTTTATCAAGGCTTATGTTGCATTGCGGCATTCATCAAAGGTTAGGTGCGACATATTCACAATGTGAAATTTGACGTTCATCAAAGTTTATGTCGCATTGTGATGCTTATCAAGGGTTACGTTGCATTGTGGCATTCATCAAGGGTTATGTCACATTGCGAAAATGCCCATGATGTGAAATTTGACGTTCATCAAGGTTTATGTCGCATTGTGATGTTTATCAAGGGTTATGCTACATTGTGGCATTCATGAAGGGTTAGATGCGACATATTCACAATGTTAAATTTCACATTCATCAAGGTTTATGTTGCATTCTAATGTTTATCAAGGGTTACGTTGCATTGTGGTGTTCATCAAGGGTTATGTCGCATTGCGAGAATGCCCAATATGTGACACATATGCAGACACAACCCAAGATGCAACATATTCACAATGTGAAATTTGACGTTCATTAAGGTTTGTGTCACATTGTGATGTTTATCAGGGGTTATGTTGCATTGTGGCATTTATCAAGGGTGAGTGTTGCATTGCGATGTTTAAACAATATTTATGTTGCATTGTGGCATTGATCAAGGGTTATGTCGCATTGCGACAATGCCCAAGATGTGAAATTTGATGTTCATCAAGGTTTATGTCACATTGTGATGTTTATCAAGGGTTATGTTGCATTGCGGCATTCATCAACGGTTAGATGCGACATATTCACAATGTGAAATTTGAGGTTCATCAAGGTTTATGTCGCATTGTGATGTTTATCAAGGGTTGCATTCCATTGTGGTGTTCATCAAGGGTTATGCCGCATTGCGAGAATGCCTAATATGTGACACATATGAGGACACAACCCAAGATGCGACATAGTCACAATGTGAAATTTGACGTTCATTAAGGTTTGTGTCGCATTGTGATGTTTATCAGGGGTTATGTTGCATTGTGGCATTTATCAAGGGTTAGTGTTGCATTGTGATGTTTAAACAATATTTATGTTGCATTGTGGCATTCATGAAGGGTTATGTTGCATTGCGACAATGCCCAAGATGTGAAATTTGATGTTCATCAAGGTTTATGTCACATTGTCATGTTTATCAAGGGTTATGTTGCATTGCAGCATTCATCAAGGGTTAGATGCGACATATTCACAATGTGAAATTTGAGGTTCATGAAGGTTTATGTCGCATTGTGATGTTTATCAATGGTTACATTGCATTGTGGCATTCATCAAGGGTTAGATGCGAGATATTCGCAATGTGAAAATTGACGTTCATCAAGGTTTATGTTGCATTGTGAGTGCGTCCAACTAGCGGGTGAGGGGAGGCCTAGATGAAGCTTCTTGAATGTGCCATTAATAACGAGAGAAGGCATCCGGGTGGGTTAATGCATGTAATGCATGGTGCTACATCATGGGATCCCATGTCGAGGAACCTCCAACACATGCCGCCCAATTTTCGTCGTTACACCCGCATCCAGGGATATTTAATTAATTATTGAATTAAAATTAATTAGATAATTATTAAATTTATTAATTATTGAGTTACAATTAATTAAGTAATTATTATATTAATTTTATTTACTAAAATATATTTAAATGATATAACTAAATAATAGTTTTTATAATATATTATTATAATATAAATAATTAATATTTTTTATTTTATTAAAAATTATTATAAAAAAACATTATTAACATATAAAATATATCATAATGTTAATAAATATCTCCAAAATATATCGGAATATTACACATATCTCCAATATTAATAAAGTGATAATGTTAATTAATTATAATATAATAAGTAATTATTTAAAAAAATACTTATTTAATATATTATTAATTATTTAATTAATGAATATTAATTAAATAAAAATATTGATTAATTAATTAATTAATATTATCATTCACTAAATTATTTTATAATTATTTTGTTTAATTACTTATTATAAAATAATAGAAGTGTTTAATTAATAATATTGTTTAATTAAACAATATTATTAATCAAACAATTAAAATATGGATTTCATTAAAATAATCAGTTAATATTAATCTATTAATATTTTTAATTACATAATCATTAATTAACTAATATTATTATTAACTAAAAAACAATAATATGAATTAAATTATTTTATAATTATTATGTTTAATTAATTATTATAAAAATAATAATATTGTTTAATTAAACAATGTTATTAATCAAATGTTTAAATTATGTATTTCATTAAAACTATTCAACAATATTATTTTATTAATATTTCGGATATATGTGTATGCGCACACCGGTTAATAGCAAGAGCCGAATACGTCGATAGACGTAAATGGGGCACATACTTTTCATATCGACATATTCAGACACATTAATATACATGAGAGAGACACATATACTTAGATCACCCAATCCTTAGGCTATGTCCACAAAACCATCGTATCTTATTTTATTACTCAATTAGAGAGTTACAACAATAATCGCAGAGATCCTAGACATGGATCTCATGAATTCGTGGTTGCACATAATTAGAACTCGATAGTATCATATGTAAAGATACTCGACATCATAAAAAGTAATAGCCAACTTCGACAGTAGTTATATAAAGGTACTAGACATCATATAATCTAAAACTCGAAATCCAAATCAACAACCTATTTCCTGGAAGCTTAGCCAGCTTCGACAACCTTTAAATAAGGTTACTCAGCAACATTTCTATATGGATACTCGAAAGCATATAAAGGAAAACTAGATATCCAAATCAACAACCTATACAACCTATTCCTTGGCAGTTTAGCCAACCTCGACAATATTTAAATAAGGTTACTCGACAACATTTCTATAAGGATACTTGATAGCATATAAACTAAAACTCGATATCCAAATCAATAACCTATATAACCTATTTTTTGGCAGTTTAGCCAATTTCGACAGCAAAATATACTGGACAACATATAAAATAAAACTCGAGATCCAAATCAGCATCAATCATGAGTAGGAAAGATCAAACTGGAACATAATAATACGGACTATAGATCCTAGGGGATCGATCAATTTCACTACAACAAAATTTTAAATATATATATGTATACCATAGAATCAAAAGAGATCACATGGTATCAAAAACATAAACAAGAGGTCAATGGGGTTCCATAAGTCGTACAACATACGGTGTAGAATGTGTAACCAACACAAAACAAATTAAGCATGAAATAAATAGGGATCAATGCATTCACCAAGAAAACGCGAGGTGAGGCATCCCCAAGTCTGGGATCATGCATATATAGTAAAACTTTTCACAGCATATAGATACAATTAGACCGAGATCCATCAAGGAGACCATCTAATAGCACACTCTCACTTTAGTAAATGGCTTTCTTCCACTATCCGAGTAATACTGCGACTTGTTGGAGTATAAACTATAACTCAGTTTTTCTTGGCGAATACCCTTGTAATATTTTAAACACTCGTGCATGGTTTTGGGTAAATGCTGGCCTTTGCATGATTAAGGAGAAAAAATCTCATAAAATACCTTTATGTATTAATAAAATTGTACATGCAATATATTTATGCATATCTCTTATTGCATAACTTAATATAGCTTTTGTCTTTAATTCCAAGGTAAATCGTTAGATGCGACATATTCACAATGTGAAATTTGGCGTTCATCAAGGTTTATGTCGCATTGTGATATTTATCAAGGGTTACGTTGCATTGTGGCATTCATCAAGGGTTATGTCGCATTGTGACAATGCTCAATATGTGACACATATAGCAACAAAACCCAAGATGCGACATATTCACAATGTGAAATTTGACATTCATTAAGGTTTGTGTCGCATTGTGATGCTTATCAAGGCTTATGTTGCATTGTGGCATTCATCAAGGGTTATGTTGCATTGTGACAATGCCCAAGATGTGAAATTTGACGTTCATCAAGGTTTATGTCGCATTGTGATGTTTATCAAGGGTTACGTTTCATTGTGGTGTTCATCAAGGGTTATGTCACATTGCGACAATGCTCAATATGTGACACATATGGTGACACAACCCAAGATGCAACATATTCACAATGTGAAATTTGATGTTCATTAAGGTTTGTGTCGCATTGTGATGCTTGTCAAGGCTTATGTTTCATTGTGGCATTCATCAAGGGTTATGTCGCATTGCAACAATGCCCAAGATGAGAAATTTGATGTTCATGACGGTTTATGTCGCATTGTGGTGTTTATCAAGGGTTACGTTGCATTGTGGCATTGATCAAGGGTTATGTCACATTGCGACTATGCCCAATATGTGACACATATGCCGACACAACCCAAGATGTGACATATTCACAATGTGAAATTTGACGTTCATTAAGGTTTGTGTTGCATTGTGATGCTTATAAAGGATTACGTTGCATTGTGGCGTGCATCAAGGGTTATGTTACATTGCGACAATGCCAAAGATGTGAAATTTGACGTTCATCAAGGTTTATGTCACATTGTGGTGTTTATCAAGGGTTACGTTGCATTGTGGCATTCATTAAAGTTTATGTTGCATTGCGCCATTGCCCAATATGTGACACATATGCCGAGACAACCCAAAATGCGATATATACAATGTGAAATTTAACGTTCATTAAGGTTTGGATTGTGGCGTTCATCAAGGGTTATGTTGCATTGAGACAATGGCCAAGATGTGAAATTTGACGTTCATGAAGGTTTATGTCGCATTATGATGTTTATCAAGGTTTATGTTGCATTGTGGCATTCATCAAGGGTTAGGTGCGACATATCCACAATGTGAATTTTGACATTCATCAAGGTTTATTTCGCATTGTGATGCTTATCAAGTGTTACGTTGCATTGTGGCGTTCTTCAAGGGTTATGTCGCATTGCAACAATTATCAATATGTGACACATATGGCGACACAACCCAAGATTGTGACATATTCACAATGTGAAATTTGACGTTCATTAAGGCTTTTGTTGCATTGTGATGCTGATCAAGGCTTATGTTTCATTGTGGCACTCATCAAGGGTTATCTCGCATTGCGACAATGCCCAAGATGTGAAATTTGATGTTCATCAAGGTTTATGTCACATTGTGATGTTTATCAAGGGTTATGTTGCATTGCGGCATCCATCAAGGGTTAGATGCGACATAATCACATGTGAAATTTGACGTTCATCAAGGTTTATGTCGCATTGTGATGCTTATCAAGTGTTACGTTGCATTGTGGCATTCATCAAGGGTTATGTCACATTGCGAGAATTCTCAATATGTGACACATATGGCGACACAACCCAAGATGTGACATATTCACAATGTGAAATTTGACGTTCATTAAGGCTTTTGTTGCATTGTTATGCTAATCAAGGATTATGTTTCATTGTGGCGCTCATCAAGGGTTATCTCGCATTGCGACAACGCCCAAGATGTGAAATTTGATGTTCAGCAAGGTTTATGTCCCATTGTGGTGTTTATCAAGGGTTATGTTGCATTGTGGCGTTCATCAAGGGTTATGTCGCATTGCGACAGTGCCTAATATGTGACACATATGCTGACACAACCTAAGATGCGACATATGCACAATGTGAAATTTGACGTTCATTAAGGTTTGTGTTGCATTGTGATGCTTATCAAGGCTTATGTTGCATTGTGGTGTTCATCAAGGGTTATGTCGCATTGTGACGATGCCCAAGATGTGAAATTTGATGTTTATCAAGGTTTATGTTGCATTGTGGTGTTTATGAACGGCTACGTTAAATTGTGGCGTTCATTAAAGGTTATGTCGCATTGCGACAATGCCCAATATGTGACACATATGCCAAAAAACCCAAAATGCGACATATTCACAATGTGAAATTTGATGTTCGTTCGGGTTTGCATTGTGGCATTCATCAAGGTTTAGGTGCGACATATTCACAATGTGAAATTTGACGTTCATTAAGGTTTTCATTGTGGTGTTTATCAAGGCTTATGTTGCATTGTGGCATTCATCAAGGGTTAGGTGCGACATATTCACAATGTTAAATTTGATGTTCATCAAGCTTTATGTCGCATTGTGATGCTTATCAAGGGTTACGTTGCATTGCGACAATTCCCATGATGTGAAATTTGACGTTCATCAAGGTTTATGTCGCATTGTGATGTTTATCAAGGGTTATGCTGCATTGTGGAATTCATGAAGGGTTAGATGCGACATATTTACAATGTGAAATTTGACATTCATCAAGGTTTATGTCGCATTGTGATGTTTATCAAGGGTTGCATTCCATTGTGGTGTTCATCAAGGGTTATGTTGCATTGCGAGAATGCCCAATATGTTGCACATATGCCAACACAACCCAAGATGCGCCATATTCACAATGTGAAATTTGATGTTCATTAAGGTTTGTGTCGCATTGTGATGTTTATCAGGGGTTATGTTGCATTGTGGGATTTATCAAGGGTTAGTGTCGCATTGTGATGTTTAAACAATATTTATGTTGTATTGTGGCATTCATCAAGGGTTATGTCGCATTGCGACAATGCCCATGATGTGAAATTTGATGTTTATCAAGGTTTATGTCACATTGTGATGTTTATCAAGGGTTATGTTGCATTGTGGCATTCATCAAGGGTTAGATACGACATATTCACAATGTATAATTTGACGTTTTTCAAGGTTTATGTCACATTGTGATGTTTATCAATGGTTGCATTGCATTGTGGCATTCATCAAGGGTTAGATGCGACATATTCACAATGTGAAATTTGACGTTCATCAAGGTTTATGTCGCATTGTGAGTGCGTCCAACCAGCGGGTGAGGGGATGTCCAGATGAAGCTTCTTGAATGTGCTATGAACAACGAGAGAAGGCATCCGGGTGGGTTAATGCATGGTGCCACGTCATGGGCTCCCATGTCAAGGAACCTCCAACACGTGCCACCCAATTTTTGTCGTTGCACCTACATCCGAGGATATTTTATTAATTATTGAATTAAAATTAATTAGGTAATTGTTAAATTTATTAATTATTGAGTTACAATTAATTAAGTAATTATTATATTAATTTTATTTACTAAAATATAATTAAATGATATAATTAAATAATAGTTTTATAATATATTATTATAATATAAATCATTAATATTTTTTGTTTTATTAAAAATTATTATAAAAAAACATTAGTAACAGGTTAAATATATCATAATGTTAATCAATATCTCCAAAATATATCAGAATATCACACATATCTCCAATATTAATAAATTGATAATGTTAATTAATTATAATATAATAATTAATTATTTAAATAACAAATGCTTATTTAATATATTTTTAATTTTTTATTTAATTAATATTAATATTAATATTAACTAAATAAAAATATTGATTAATTAATTAATTAATATTATCATTCACTAAATTATTTTGTTTACTTAAACAATATTATTAATCAAACAATTAAAATATGGATTTAATTAAAACAATTAAATAATATTAATCTATTAATATTTTTAATTACATAATCATTAATTAACTAAATAACTATAATATGAATTAAATTATTTGATAATCATTATGTTTAATTAATTATTATAAAAATAATAATATTGTTTAATTAAACAATGTTATTAATCAAATGTTTAAATTATGTATTTCATTCAAACTATTAAACAATATTATTTTATTAATATTTCGGAGATATGTGTATGTGCACACCGGTTACTAGCAAGAGCCGAATATGCCGATAGATGTAAATGGGTCATATACTTTTCATATCGACGTATTAAGACACATTAATATACATGAGAGAGACACATATACTTAGTTCACCCAATCCTTAGGCTACGTCCACAAAACCATCGTATTTTATTTTATTACTCAAATAGAGAGTTAAAACAAGAATCACAGAGATCCTAGACCTGGATCTCATGAATTTGTGGCTACATATAATTAGAACTCGATAGTATCATATGTAAAGATACTCGACATCATAAAAAGTAATATCCAACTTCGACAGCAGTTATATAAAGATACTT
Organism: Larix kaempferi; assembly: GCA_027924585.1. Classification (NCBI taxonomy): domain Eukaryota; kingdom Viridiplantae; phylum Streptophyta; class Pinopsida; order Pinales; family Pinaceae; genus Larix; species Larix kaempferi. The sequence goes on from BSBM01001920.1 coordinate 335,674, forward strand.
GACATCATATAATGTAAAACTCGATATGCAAATCAACAACCTATTTCTTGGCAGCTTAGCCAACTTTGAAAACCTTTAAATAAGGTTACTCAACAACATTTCTATAAGGATACTCGACAGCATATAAAGTAAAACTAGATATCCAAATCAACAACCTATACAAACTATTTATTGCCAGTTTAGCCAACCTCGACAACGTTTAAATAAGGTTACTCGACAACATTTCTATAAGGATACTTGATAACATATAAACTAAAACTCGATATCCAAATCAACAACCTATACAACCTATTTCATGGCAGTTTAGCCAATTTTGATAGCAAAATATACTGGACAACATATAAAATAAAAATTGAGATCCAAATCAGCATCAATCATGAGTAGAAAAGATCAAACCGGAACATGATAATACAGACTATAGATCCTAGGGGATCTATCGATTTCAATACACCAAAATCTTAAATATATATATGTATACCGCAGAATCAAGAGAGATCACACGGTATAAAAAACATAAAAAAGAGGTCAATGGGGTTCCATAAGTCGTACAACATACGATGTAGAATGTGTAACCAAAAAGAAAAACAAATTAAGCATGAAATAAATAGGGATCAACGCATTCACCAAGAAAATGTGAAGTGAGGTATCCCCAAGTCTGGCATCATGCATATATAGTAAAAATTTTGATAGCATATAGATACGATTAGACTGAGATCCATCAAGGAGACCATCTAATAGCACACTCTCACTTTGGTAAACTCCTTTCTTCCACTATCCGAGTAATACTGCGACTTGTTGGAGTATAAACTATAACTCATTTTTTTTGGCGAATACCCTTATAATATTTTAAACACTCGTGCATGATTTTGGGTAAATGCTGGCCTTTGCATGATTAAGGAGAAAAGCTCTCATAAAATACCTTTATGTATTAATAAAATTGTACATACAATATATTTATGCATATCTCTTATTGCATAACTCAATATATCTTTTGTCTTTAATTCCAAGGTAAATGGTTAGATGCGACATATTCACAATGTGAAATTTGACGTTCATTAATGTTTATGTCGCATTGTGATGTTTATCAAGGGTTACGTTGCATTGTGGCATTCATCAAGCGTTATGTCGCATTGTGACAATGCTCAATATGTGACACATATAGCAACAAAACCCAAGATGCGACATATTCACAATGTGAAATTTGACGTTTATTAAGGTTTGTGTCGCATTGTGATGCTTATCAAGGCTTATGTTGCATTGTGGCATTCATCAAGGCTTATGTTCCATTTTGACAATGCCCAAGATATGAAATTTGACGTTCATCAAGGATTATGTCACATTGTGATGTTTATCAAGGGTTACGTGTCATTGTGGTGTTCATCAAGGGCTATGTCACATTGCGACAATGCTCAATATGTGACACATATGGCGACACAACCCAAGATGCGACATATTCACAATGTGAAATTTGACGTTCATTAAGGTTTGTGTCGCATTGTGATGCTTATCAAGACTTATGTTTCATGTTGGCGTTCATCAAGGGTTATGTCGCATTGCAACAATGCCCAAGATGCAAAATTTGACATTCATCAAGGTTTATGTCACATTGTGGTGTTTATCAAGGGTTACGTTGCATTGTGGCATTCATCAAGGGTTATGTCACATTGCGACAATGCCCAATATGTGACACATATGCCAACACTACCCAAGATGCGACATATTCACAATGTGAAATTTGACCTTCATTAAGGTTTGTGTTGCATTGTGATGCTTATCAAGGCTTACGTTGCATTGTGGCATTCATCAAGGGTTACGTCGCATTGTAACAATGCCCAAGATGTCAAATTTGACGTTCATCGAGGTTTCTGTTGCATTGTGGTGTTTATCAAGGGTTACGTTGCAGTGTGGCATTCATTAAAGGTTATGTCGCATTGCGCCAATGCCCAATGTGTGACACATATGCCAAGACAACCCAAAATGCGGTTTATACAATGTGAAATTTCACATTCATTAAGGTTTGCATTGTGGCGTTCATCAAGGGTTATGTCGCATTGCGAGAATGGCCAAGATGTGAAATTTGACGTTGATCAAGGTTTATGTCGCATTATGATGTTTATCAAGGCTTATGTTTCATTGTGGCATTCATCAAGGGTTAGGTGCGAGATATTCATAACGTGAAATTTGACATTCTGTAAGGTTTAGGTGGCATTGTGATGCTTATCAAGTCTTACGTTGCATTGTGGCATTCATCAAGGGTTATGTCGCATTGTGACAATTCTCAATATATGACACATAAGGGGACACAACCCAAGATGTGACATATTTACAATGTGAAATTTGACGTTCATTAAGGCTTTTGTTGCATTGTGATGCTAATCAAGGCTTATGTTTCATTGTGGCACTCATCAAGGGCTATCTTGCATCGCGACAATGCCCAAGCTATGAAATTTGACATTCATCAAGGTTTATGTCCCATTGTGGTGTTTATCAAGGGTTACGTTGCATTGTGGCATTCATCAAGGGTTATGTCGCATTGCGACAATGCCTAATATGTGACACATATGCCGACACAACCCAAGATGCGACATATTCACAATGTGAAACTTGACATCCATTAACGTTTGTGTTGCATTGTGATGCTTATCAAGGCTTATGTTGCATTGCGGCATTCATCAAGGGTTATGTCGCATTGTGACAATCCCCAAGATGTGAAATTTGATGTTTATGAAGGTTTATGTCATAATCTGGTGTTTATGAAGGGTTACGTTGCATTGTGGCATTCATCAAAGGTTATGTCACATTGCAACAATGCCCAATATGTCACACATATGCCGACGCAACCCAAAATGCGACATATTCACAATGTGAAATTTGATGTTCATTCGGGCTTGCATTGTGGCATTCATCAAGGGTTATGTTGCATTGTGGCATTCATCAAGGGTTAGGTGCGATATATTCACAATGCGAAATTTGACATTCATTAAGGTTTGCATTGTGGTGTTTATCAAGGCTTATGTTGCATTGTGGCATTCATCAAGGGTTAGGTGCGACATATTCACATTGTGAAATTTGACATTGATCAAGGCTTATGTCGCATATAATTAGTTCACCCAATCCTTAGGCTACATCCACAAAACCAACGTATCTTATTCTATTACTCAAATAGAGAGTTACAACAATAATCACAGAGATCCTAGACCTGGATCTTATGAATTCATGGCTGCACATAATTAGAACTCGATAGTATCATATGTAAAGATACTCGACATCATAAAAAGTAATATCCAACTTCAATAGCAGTTATATAAAGATACTCGACATCATATAATGTAAAAATCGATATCCAAATCAACTTCCTATTTCCTGGTAGCTTAGCCAACTTCGACAACCTTTAAATAACGTTACTCAACAACATGTCTATAAGGATACTTGACAGCATATAAAGTAAAACTAGATATCCAAATCAACAACCTATACAACCTATTTCTTGGCAGTTTAGCCAACCTTGACAACGTTTAAATAAGGTTACTCCACAACATTTCTATAAGGATACTCGATAGCATATAAACTAAAACTTGATATCCAAATCAACAACCTATACAACCTATTTCTTGGCAGTTTAGCCAATTTCGACAGCAAAATATACTGGACAACATATAAAATAAAACTCGAGATCCAAATCAGCATCAATCATGAGTAGAAAAGATCAAACCAGAACATAATAATATAGACTATAGATCCTAGGGTATCTATCGATTTCAATAAAACAAAATCTTAAATATATATATGTATACCACAGAATCAAAAGAGATCACGCGGTATCAAAAACATAAACAGGACGTCAATGGGGTTCCATAAGTCGTACAACATATGGTGTATAATGTGTAACCAACACAAAACAAATTAAGCATGAAATAAATAGGGATCAATGCATTCACCAAGAAAACGCGAAGTGAGGTATCCCCAAGTCTGGGATCATGCATATATAGTAAAACTTTCGACAACATATAGATACAATTAGACCGAGATCCATCAAGGAGACCATCTAATAGCACACTCTCACTTTAGTAATCAGTTTTCTTCCACTATCCGAGTAATACTGTGACTTGTTGGAGTATAAACTATAACTCAGTTTTTTTGGCGAATACCCTTGTAATATTTTAAACACTCGTGCATGATTTTATGTAAATGCTAGCCTTTGCATGATTAAGGAGAAAATCTCTCATAAAATACATTTATGTATTAATAAAATTGTACATACAATATGTTTCTGCATATCTCTTATTGCATAACTTAATATAGCTTTTGTCTTTAATTCCAAGGTAAATGGTTAGATGCGACATATTCACAATGTGAAATTTGGCGTTCATCAAGGTTTATGTTTCCTTGTGATTTTTTTCAAGGGTTACGTTGCATTGTAGCATTCATCAAGGGTTATGTCACATTGCGACAATGCTGAATATGTGACACATATGGCGACACAACCCAAGATGCAACATATTCACAATGTGAAATTTGACGTTCATTAAGGTTTGTGTCACATTGTGATGCTTATCAAGGCTTATGTTGCATTGTGGCATTCATCAAGGGTTATGTTGCATTGCACAATGCCCAAGATGTGAAATTTGACGTTCATCAACGTTTATGTTGCATTGTGATGTTTATCAAGGGTTACGTTGCATTGTGGTGTTCATCAAGGGTTATGTCACATTGCGACAATGCTCAATATGTGACACATATGGCGACACAACCCAAGATGCGACATATTCACAATGTGAAATTTGATGTTCATTAAGGTTTGTGTCGCATTGTGATGCTTATCAAGGCTTATGTTTCATTGTGTCGTTCATCAAGGGTTATGTCGCATTGCAACAATGCCCAAGATGTGAAATTTGATGTTCATCAAGGTTTATGTCGCATTGTGGTGTTTAGCAAGGGTTACGTTGCATTGTGGCGTTCATCAAGGGTTATGTCACATTGTGACAATGCCCAATATGTGACACATATGCCAATACAACCCAAGATGCGACATATTCACAATGTGAAATTTGATGTTCATTAAGGTTTGTGTTGCATTGTGATGCTTATCAAGGCTTACGTTTCATTGTGGCGTTCATCAAGGGTTATGTCGCATTGTGACACTACGCAAGATGTGAAATTTGATGTGCATCAAGGTTTATGTCGCATTGTGGTGTTTATCAAAGGTTACGTTGCATTGTGGCGTTCATTAAAGGTTATGTCGCATTGCACCAATGCCTAATATGTGACACATATGCTGAGACAACCTAAAATGTGATATATACAGTGTGAAATTTGATGTTCATTAAGGTTTGCATTGTGGCATTCATCAAGGGTTATGTCGCATTGCAACGATGGCCAAGATGTGAAATTTGATGTTCATCAAGGTTTATGTCACATTAGGATGTTTATCAAGGCTTATTTTGCATTGTGGCATTCATCAAGGGTTAGGTACGACATATTCACAATGTGAAATTTGACGTTCATCAAGGTTTATGTCGCATTGTGATGCTTATCAAGTGTTACGTTGCATTGTGGCGTTCATCAAGGGTTATGTCGCATTGCGACAATTCTCAATATGTGACACATATGGCGACACAACCCAAGATGTGATATATTCACAATGTGAAATTTGACATTCACTAAGGCTTGTGTTGCATTGTGATGCTAATCAAGGCTTATGTTTCATTGTGGCACTCATCAAGGGTTATCTCACATTGCGACAATGCCCAAGATGTGAAATTTGACATTCATCAAGGCTTATGTCACATTGTGGTGTTCATCAAGTGTTACGTCGCATTATGGCATTCATCAAGGTTTATTTCGTATTGCGAGAATGCCTAATATGTGACACATATGTCGACACAAACCAAGATGCAACATATTCACAATGTGAAATTTGACGTTCATTAAGGTTTGTCTTGCATTGTGATGCTTATCAAGGCTTATGTTGCATTGTGGCGTTCATCAAGGGTTATGTCGCATTGTGACAATGCCCAAGATGTGAAATTTGATGTTTTATCAAGGTTTATGTCACATTGTGGTGTTTATCAAGGGTTACGTTGCATCGTGGCATTCATCAAAGGTTATGTTGCATTGCGACAATGCCCAATATGTGACACATATGCCGACACAACCCAAAATGCGACATATTCCCAATGTGAAATTCGATGTTCATTCGGGTTTGCATTGTGGCATTCATCAAGGGTTATGTTGCATTGTGGCATTCATCAAGGGTTAGGTGCGACATATTCACAATGTGAAATTTGACGTTCATTAAGGTTTGCATTGTGGTGTTTATTAAGGCTTATGTTGCATTGTGGCGTTCATCAAGGGTTAGGTGCGACATATTCACAATGTGAAATTTTACGTTCATCAAGGTTTATGTCACATTGTGATGATTATCAAGGGTTACGTTGCATTGTGGCGTTCATCAAGGGTTATGTTGTATTGCGACAATGCCCATGATGTGAAATTTGACGTTCATCAAGTTTTATGTCGCATTGTGATGTTTAGCAAGGGTTATGCTGCATTGTGGCTTTCATGAAGGGTTAGATGCGACATATTCACAATGTGCAAATTGATCTTCATCAAGGTTTATGTCGCATTGTGATGTTTATCAAGGGTTGCATTCCATTGTGGTGTTCATCAAGGGCTATGTCGCATTGCGAGAATGCCCAATATGTGACACATATGCCGACACAACCAAAGATGCGACATATTCACAATGTGAAATTTGACGTTCATTAAGGTTTGGGTTGCATTGTAATGTTTATCAGGGGTTATGTTGCATTGTGGCATTTATCAAGGGTTAGTGTCGCATTGCGATGTTTAAACAATATTTATGTTGCATTGTGGCATTCATCAAGGGTTATGTCGCATTGCAACAATGCCCAAGATGGGAAATTTGATGTTCATCAAGGTTTATGTCACATTGTGATGTTTATCAAGGGTTATGTTGCATTGCGACATTCATCAAGGGTTACATGCAACATATTCACAATGTGAAATTTGAATTTCATCAAGGTTTATTTTGCATTGTGATGTTTATCAATGGTTACATTGCATTGTGGCATTCATCAGGGGTTAGATGCGACATATTCACAATGTGAAATTTGATGTTCATCAAGGTTTATGTCACATTGTGAGTGCGTCCAACCAATGGGTTAGGGGACGTCCAGATGAAGCTTCTTGAATGTGCCATTAACAACGAGAGAAGGCGTCTGGGTGGGTTAATGCATGGTGCCACGTCATGGGCTCCCATGTTGAGGAACCTCCAACACGTGCCGCCCAATTTTCGTCGTTGCACCCGCATCCGGGGATATTTAATTAATTATTGAATTAAAATTAATTAGGTAATTATTAAATTTATTAATTATTTACTTACAATTAATTAAATAATTATTATATTAGTTTTATTTACTAAAATATAATTAAATGATATAATTAAATAATAGTTTTTATAATATATTATTATAATATAAATAATTAATATTTTTTATTTTATTAAAAATTATTATAAAAAAACATTATTAACATGTGAAATATATCATAATGTTAATAAATATCACCAAAATATATCATAATATTACACATATCTCCAATATTAATAAATTGATAATGTTAATTAATTATAATATAATAATTAATTATTTAAATAGCAAATACTTATTTAATATATTATTAATTATTTATTTAATTAATATTAATATTAATATTAACTAAATAACAATATTGATTAATTAACTAATAATATTATCATTGACTAAATTATTTTATAATTATTTTGTTTAATTACTTATTGTAAAATAATAGTAGTGTTTAATTAATAATATTGTTTAATTAAACAATATTATTAATCAAACAATTAAAATATGGATTTTATTAAAATAATTAAATAATATTAATCTATTAATATTTTTAATTACATAATCATTAATTAACTAATATTATTATTAACTAAATAACTATAATATGAATTAAATTATTTTATAATTATTATGTTTAATTAATTATTATAAAAATAATAATATTGTTTAATTAAACAATGTTATTAATGAAACAGTTAAATTATGTATTTCATTAAAATTAGTAAACAATATTATTTTATTAATATTTCGGAGATATTTGTATGCGCACACTAGTTACTAGCAAGAGCCGAATACGTCGATAGACGTAAATGGGGCACATACTTTTCATATCGATGTATTCAGACACATTAATATACATGAAAGAGACATATATACTTAGTTCACCCAATCCTTAGGCTACGTCCACAAAACCATCGTAACTTATTTTATTACTCAAATAGAGAGTTACAACAATAACCAGAGAAATCCTAGACCTGGATCTCATGAATTCGTGGCTGCACATAATTAGAACTCGATAGCGTCATATGTAAAGATACTTGACATCATAAAAAATAAAACTAGATATCCAAATCAACAACCTATACAACCTATTCTTTGGCAGTTTAGCCAACTTCGACAACGTTTAAATAAGGTTACTCCACAACATTTCTATAAGGATACTCGACAGCATATAAAGTAAAACTCGATATCCAAATTTCGCAGTTTAGCCAATTTCGACAGCAAAATATACTGGACAACATTTCTATCGATTTCAATACTGCAAAATCTTAAATATATATATGTACAACATACGGTGTAGAATGTGTAACCAACATACGGTGTAGAATGTGTAACCAACACAAAACAAATTAAGCATGAAATAAATAGGGATCAACGCATTCACCAAGAAAACGCGAAGTGAGGTATCCCCAAGTCTGGGATCATGCATATACAGTAAAACTTTCGACAGCATATAGATACAATTAGACCGAGATCCATCAAGGAGACCATCTAATAGCACACTCTCACTTTAGTAAACGCCTTTCTTCCACTATCCGAGTAATACTGCGACTTGTTGGAGTATAAACTATAACTCAGTTTTTTTTGGCGAATACCCTTGTAATATTTTAAACACTCGTGCATGATTTTGGGTAAATGCTGGCCTTTGCATGAATAAGGAGAAAAGCTCTCATAAAATACCTTTATGTATTAATAAAATTGTACATACAATATATTTATGCATATCTCTTATTGCATAACTTAATATAGCTTTTGTCTTTAATTCCAAGGTAAATGGTTTTCAATGAATAAGTATAGGTAGGGTAGCCATTTCTTATTTTAATACCTAGAGTAAATACTTATCCTAGGTGGAAGGGGTACCACCTATTAATAAAAAGAATAACTTATTTAAAGTTAATAGGTTCATAACTTTTTTTTTCACATAAAAAGATCATATTTATATTAAAAAGTATCAAAGTGTTACATTCTGAAAACCAGTGCGAAAACCAGAAAACCAAACATCATAGGAACAACAAACCAAGTAAACGAAGGACCACCAGCAACCATGCCAAAATACAGAGAAAGGTCCGGGATATACCAATCCCCCATGAGTGGGTCGCACCATAAGAAGAAGAAAAAAGGAAAGAGATGAGTCGGCATCGACCATCCAGACAGGAACATATCGCTTAAAAAAAATAGCATATCAGACCTCTAAAGAATTTCCAGAAACCCCTGGATGGGTAATGTGAGCTCTCCATGATTTCATAGAAAATGCTGCCCTCCACCACATTGAGGCCCCACCGGGATATGGAATCGGCCACAATACTATGCTCTCGGAAAATATGTATTATAGAAGTTTAAGGACAATTCTTGAGAAGGATCTTTGTATGGGACAACCAGGAGGACAGTGCTATAGAGTTGATAGTAGTCTCTGAATTGGCCCAATGCACAATTGATAAAGAGTCGCCAACAATATGTTCTAGGATGATGTTGGCCTTGGACGAGAAGAAAAGGACCAACCATAGTGCCAATAGTTCTCCTTTAGAGTTCGTCCTCACATAGGTTCATAACCTACTTGTACTCTCATAAGACTAGGGTATAGTCTTTGCAACGCTCAATGGTCATCTACAGAGCGTTTTACTTACTACCTTTGGTTTCTATGTTAATAGGCTATGTAAGAGGGATATTACAAATAGTGATACAACCTCTAAAATTTTATAGAATACAATTTGATTAAATACATCTTTATTGCATAAACTTATTATATAAAAAAATATTGAAATATAAAAAATAAAAATAAAAATAAATAACAGTAATTTGTTAAATTAAAAGATACATAACAATCACATAATATATATCAAATGATATTATTAGTCTCTGGTGTAGCAGATATTATTGTTTCCACTTTTTACATTAATTACATAGAAGTAGATTTAATATTTTAACATTTATAAAGTATAGATTCATTTTATTTATTTATTTTATTTTTTAAAGGATTTATCTCATTGGTGCTATACTATAAAAAATAAGAATAAAATAAATTCATTTTTTTCCTATCTATAATGCAATTTTTTTTTCTTTAAAGAAGAAATTTTAGGAAAACTTTCGTATTTTTATCATCTCATTCCATTCCATTATTATAGTGTATCAAAACACTATAATGTTTAATCAATAAATGAAATTTAGTTTTTTAAAGAGGAAAGTTTAAGAAAGTTTTCCTACTTTTGTGATCTCGTTCTATTTTATTGTTAATTAAATAATCAATAAGCATAGAGTATTAAAATTAATATAAATTTTCTATTAACAAATAAAATTAAATTTAAGAAATGAAAAACCCTTTAAAAAATTTAATTGATTGTGTTTGAACATTAAATATAATAATCAATTTGCCTGCACGGGTGTGGCTCACTGGTGTTTCGTTTGATATTAATTCACTCGTTGTAAAGAGAGGTCACGAGTTCAAATCACACCCGGCTTTACCCGTGTCCCATGCTTGCGGGGTGTGTGGGGCAGGGATTGATCCTTGGCCAGCCCAGTCTCTATTTGTTGATTCCCCTAGTAAGAAAAAAAAATATAATAATCAATTTCAATTTATGAATAGTTAAGGAACATATTATTAGTCCCTTAGATTATTGTTTTGGACTTTTTCAATTAATTTTATGGAAGTACAATTAATATTTCAACATGTTTAAAGTTCCATTAAATTTTTTCTTTATTTAAAAAAAAAAAATTCTATAGAAATTTACTTTAAATGTGATTGGAACCTTAATATTAAAATTAAGATTAAAAAATTGACAAAAAAACATACAAAATTTCCTAAAATTAATACATGGAAACTTTCATAAATTTTTCCTTCTTTTATTAAGATTAAAAAAATTGACAAAAAAAAAACTTCCTAAAATTAATACATGAAATCTTTCATAAAGCTTTCATGCTTTTTCCTATTTCATTCATTTTTTTGTTATTAGCTATTAAAAACAGTTTCCAACCATTTTACAATTTTTCAAAATGGAAAGGTCTTATTAAAAAAAATCCATTTTTAAACTAATTTCCTGTACTAGTTTTAAACTGTTTTCCTCTCCCAATTAATTGGTTGGATTTGTGCATGGAGGACAATACTCTTTATTCATTGTGAGCTACACTCTTCGCTTCCTGTTGATAAGTAAAGATGATCATGGGTTGAATAAGCTAATGGTGCCTGTGTTTTTTCTTTTGTCAAGCAATGAGAAGTTGACACATTTATTTAGGACATCTTAGAAAGAGCGTTCCCTCACTCCACCATTATTTTGATTATTCGGCTAGAATTCAAAGTCTCTGATTTGGATTTAAGGAAAATTCAAGTTTCACAACACCCATATCATATGGCATTTGTATTATTCTGGTGCCAACAAAGTGACTGCTTTGATGTCTCCTGGTACTAGGTAATTGGTGAAGATATGTTTGCAGTATATCTTATTATTGGAGAATATTTCGTTCATCTAATAATTGGGGATCAATATTTGCTTTGCATTTTTAAGTTATAAGCTTTTTATTTAATAATTTTATAGTATTTATGTCTCTTCGTACATAGAAGTCTAGGAAATCCACATGATAGAAGTAGAATAACTCTATTGCACATGTTTAGATGCTAATTCCGCCTAGAATATTCACAATTTAAAATTTATTTTTTATTTATTTTAATTTCTATAGTAAGTTTTTTCATAGTAATTTATTTCTAGACTATTTTTTTCTTATTTATTTTAATTTCTAATGTAATTACTTTCCAAATTAATGGAAAGTTAAAATATTCAATTTGATAGGTTCTTTAGTGTAGATTAGTTGGGAATAGAGTAAGTTTTTTTGTGTGTGATTTTTTATTATGTTATTGTTTTTTTATGCATGGAGGTTTCTTATTGTTTTTTGTTTTATTGATTCTCTTTCATGCATGGAGGAGATTGGCCAATGGAACAAAGAGAGGTCCCCAAAGGACAGTTGTTACATACATGGAGCTGCTTGGATGTTTGGTTGTTAGAAACATGAAACTCCATGGAGGTTGGAAACTTGCATAGAGAGAGAGTCACAAATGATGAATATTGTAATCTTCAATTGTTTTTTTTTAATTTGTCATTATTCAATTGCAAAGGCCATGGGTAGATTGCATCTAGAGAAATTCACTAGTGTTTGTTATCTCGAGCTCTCATCTTTCTGGATAGATTTAATACCATTTTTTTGATGTCAGTGATCTATACATAGAATTGTTATTGTAAAGGAGATTTTTGGATTTTTCTTCATGAGGGAGATTTTGTATATTTAAGAGTCATTGAAAATATTCAATTTTTAATTTATTTTAAGTTACAATCTAATTTTATTATTTAAATATTTTTATCTATTTCTAAAACAAATTATTTTTTAAAGTTGAACTAAAATTTAAATCAAAATGTGTCTCATATCTCTTTAAGTTTTTTTCTTTTTAATTTCTATTACATTTTAACAATATTATTTAAGATAAAATAATATTTAATTTTAACTAATCACATGTATTTAATTAACATTTAATTACAACAATGTAATTTTCCTAACAAAATACGTACTTATAAATTTTTAATAATAACTCTTTAATTCTATTTATATCAATACTAGTATTTTTTATTAACAATTACAAAATTTTATTAATTTTTTTCTAAATTTGTTTTTATTTCTATTGAGAAGATTAAATAAAATATAATATGTTAGTGTAAAAATTACACAAAAATGAATTATTATTTTTCAATGTTACTGCATTTCTTGAAAAAACAAATTAATTTAAGGATGAATATTGAATAGTCATTTATTATATAATGATTTTATCATATATTTAATATGATAATTAATGTCATCCAATATATATTATAAATCATTGTGTTGAGAAATATTTACTATTAATACTTATTGGTTTGCAAAATGTATTTTTTAATGCATTTTGGACTTTTCCAAGTATGATATATTTCGAAACAGTTGTATTTACTATTGAAATTGGACTTTGTTTTCTTTATTTAGCCAATTATTAAAATTGGACTTTGTTTTGTTTGTTTAGCTTTTGAGTAGAGAATACAAATTTTGTTCTATTTATTCCATGACCCTGATTGACCTTGTATCTTAAAAGAGATGTATTTCACATACAAGATGCACACAACCATCATCTTTTTTCTCCAAATTTTCTTTTTAAGTTTCTTAAAAGAAGTGTTTTTGTGTCTTTGTTGTTTGCGGCCTTGTTATAAAAATGTTTTCATCTCTATTTACATTTGATTACATTTATATTTTAAATGCTCCATTTGTAATAACAAATTCAACTAATTGTAGTTTTACTATTTATAAAAAAGAATTTACCACACGTTAATTTTATATATAATTCTATGTTAAGGGTACCCGCACGAAGCTGGTACCCAAAATAACCGCAACAAGGGCACGTGAGTAGAAAAAATAAAAGGACATGCACGCACCTCCAAAGGCGCGCACGCGTCTCTGCTTCGGTAATGCCGAACATCCACGTGGTTTAGACCATGTGGACAAAAGGGGCGTGCACGGGTCCTTGACGCGTACGTACAAATTGGCATGCACGTGTTAGTGGCACGTGCGCGCCTCTATTTTTTTATATAAAAAAATAGAGCTCACGGGTTTTGTCATTTTTGACAAACCCGTGAGCCAAATTTCCAACCCGCGAGCGCACATTCAACCCCGCGAACACGTCCTCGTGCACCCCAGTCATCGTCAACACCAAGCAGTCACCCCTACACCACGGTGTCATCCTTTTCTCCAGGTAAGTGCTCCTCAAAGCAAAAATTTGTCTTTATTTTTGTTTTCCATTTGAATTTTAATTTTAAAAAAAAATTACAATCCATTAAAAAACCAAGGAAATTTAATTGCAGGCCATCTACACACCTAACAGGATGTCAGACACACCACCACCATCCAATGAAACCCGACCTCCAGAAGAGAATATGGGAACCGACAATGAACCCAATGAACCCAATGAAAACCCTGAAGATCAATTACACCAAGACTTAAATCAATTGAGGGCACTAAGTAATGAATTGAACAGTACCAAGGAACCCTCTCAGGTTTCCTTGGCTTCATCACTTCAAAACATTATTGAATCAATCAATATTGCACACAGTGAGATAACAAACTTGAGCCAATACAGGGTTCGAATGAGGGAACACTACTCCATTGGATTGTCCAAAGAGAAAATAAAAGACCTCAACATCACCGAAGCCCAGTTGTATAGAAAGTTGATAGTTCCCTCGACCAGACAGCCTCCAGCTGTGACGAGGCTCGGGTTTGCATGGACTGGTGCATTTACCAGCCATGGAGAGATAACTGGAGATAGAGGTGGTTCATGGTGTTTGACAGGCCCCCGTGCAATGATTTGGAGGTCCCACAGTATTTCCTTCGGAAATTGTGGGCTGAGTTTGAGCTAGGGTACCATGTCAACTATTTTGACATCACTGAGTTTCAGGGTGTCGGTCTTGGCTCTGCCCAAGATCGACCTCAGGCGCACCACAACCCACTTAGAGGACTTCCTGCACCCAGGAGAGAGCCAAACCCCCCTCCTCAGCCACCTAGGTTTGGTAGTGGTCTAGATGAGATTCATGACTCCGTCGAACGTGCCACACATGACTTGCTTAGACATGCCAAATTTGTGGCCATGTCTTCCCAGAGCTGGGAGGACATCGATGAGACACAGACAGCTGCATAGTCTATGGGTGGTGGCCGAGACGTGCCAAGTACAGGTGGAACCTAGGCGGGGCCTTCTAGTTCTGCTGGAACAACGACACATCATTGTTCTCACTATGGTCATTCTTGCCATGGTGATATGCAGCAGCATGCCACAAGGAGCTTCATGGATCAGGTTTGCTATTGTTTTATTTAATGTTCAAGTATTTGTTGTATTTTATTTGATATCGTATTGTTTAATATATTTAACTTTGAATTACACATTGTTGACTTTATTTGTTTTAATGTTCAGTTATTTGGTGTCGGGTCTCCACCCCCCAGGTGGGAGGATGTCGGTCCCTTTGACCTCGATGGAGCCATGGCGGTAGCAGAGGAGATTGCGGCACCATACACATAGGTAAGTTCTTTACTTTGAATAATTAGATCCAGTTACGAGTAATTTGTGTTTAGTAATTACAAATTAATTAGCATTGAGTAATTACCATATTATAATCATATTTTACAGTTGTATTTATAATATTGTCTAATTTATTTGAGAGATATAAATTCGTATAATCCCACCAAAAAAAAATGAAACGTTATCAAACATGAAAACCTAACAAAACTATAAACATTTGTGTTAGACACAATGCTCACTGAGAGGGGGGGGTGAATCAGTGATCCTATACTTTATTTAATTTCAACTTCAATCACCAACTCTTATATCATCATTTCACATTCACATCATATTCATCAATGAACTAACTATCAACTAATGAAACACATCAACACATAATACGAGACTAGATATAGTTTTTGTAATATTTTGTATTTGGTTCAACGGTTACAACCGTGAGGCAATTCAGCACCAACTGATACAATGAGCACCAACTCATCATCTAGGACCTAGCCTAGTTTTTCTTAGATCCTACTAAGAAAATGGATACAAGACCCTGCTTGTATTTACGATTACATATTTGTCACATATCATACATATCACAGTCATGTCATTATTCACATCATCTCATTCATCAATCTGTTGCTAGCACCTTGTCTTCAATCATCATTCTGTCCATGTTTCATCATGTCCAACATCTTCTCAAACATATCGATATTCTATCTACATGCACATCTTTAACCTGTCATCAAACTGTCATTAACCATAGGCAAATTATCATTCCGCTGTCGAGATATCAGACATATCCACATTTATATCACTTTCTACTCATCATCACTCTATCATAATTTTAACCAGCGTATACACAAATACATCATTCTCTCCTTTCACCAAACTGCTGCCCAAAATATCATTAGTCTCTTCATACTGTCTACATTGTCATGTCTTTCTATTGTACATGCACATCATATCACAGGTTATTCAATCGACCTGTCTATGTAATTTTCATTTTATTTTTATTTTTAATTGTTGAGCTGACTTTGTGCTTTGAATGGACACATAATAGTTCACATACAATGTTTTATTTGCATGCTTGTTTTGGTTTGACTTCACACAACCACATCAAAGGCCACATTAGAAACTTAGGGCTTCCTCATTTTTTTTGTGGGCTTCTACATCATCATGTTTAAATACTTCAGCATCAAAGGTTTCGTCAAGCAATTATAAGGGCAAGGGCTCCATCACACCCATAACAATAGACCACAAACAATTCCAAGAACCCCAAGGAAACAATACATTATGTCTTCATCACCATACATCAAGGATTCCACATATGGACATCTTCAAGGTTCAAGGGCTTCAACATCCATCGTAAGTGCCATTAGATAAGGGCTGATTCAATTTGTATGTGGGTTTCAATGTGGGTTCCACCATTAAGAGTCAATCATTTAGTATTTAATCAACATGATTTCAATGGACATCAATCCCATCATCAAATGGTAGCATGGACCATCACCAAGGGTTCCATTGCCCCATCAAACCACAAATGACCACAGAATAGGTCATTTGGCTCATTAGGTGTTCCAATGGCTCCAGTTCACACCTCCATGGTTCTTCATGCCATGTGTGTTCTTCAAGCCATCCACATCATCTTCTTTGCCATTCCTCAAGCCTGTCATTAATGTTGTCACCACCATCACCATCACCGTCAACGTCTTCATAGTGGCCAAAAGAGAATCGTAGTGGACAAGCTTCTAGAAATTCAAGAACCTGATGTTTCTCATGCCCTTATTACCCTAGTTTATTATCACGGGATTTCCAATTTATTCTAATACTTGAGACTGAAAGTAATCATACTACTACTCCAAGAACATGCTATTAGGAAAGACATATAAACAATGTAAAACAACTTATATCACATGTATTGTCACTAAAGTTTTTGAAAATGATGTAAGGCCCATAAGGAAGAGTGATAATCTTATAAATATGGTCTATGGGGCCTTGCTATTATCTTTATTCAAATTCAACTCGGTAAAATATTTGGCATCAAGAATACTCATTTAACTCATTTCACTCAAGATTTCTTTGATTTAAATCAAGTGATATCATTATAACAACATAGCTATTCAATCAAGAACACATAATTACTCATTCAATGCAAAAGAACATGGCACATTCAAGCTTGTAAGTAAGTTAACCATGAAAAAGATTTCTCTTTCTTCCTTTTTCTAACTATCAACACTCTAAAGTGTATTAAATAACATGCACACTAACTTAACTGCTATTTAGCACCTTTTTGCAAATTTAAATAATGAGATGCCATTTTATTTGATGATGTAGATGTTATGGAAATAAAGGGAATCAAGATCCTCACTCTAGCGATGCAAATACTTTTCCACTGGGTGAATCAAGCTTCTAGGAAACTACAAATCTATAAGAAGACATCAAAACCTAGGAACTCTTCACCAAGAACCCAAACACATTACATAGGTTTCCAATTCAAATTTGTAAATGGACATGAATTCCATTTTCTTATGAGACACTGCACATCTCTCTAGGGCCAAAGGAAAAGCTCACCTACTCATGGGGATGACTCTAGAAAAGGAAAAGCTCACCTACTCATGGAGATGACTCTAGAAAAGGAAAAGCTCACCATGTCACCTTCTATGCCCTATAACCTTATTTAATTTTAATTTCATGCCATGCCACCTTCTATCCTTTCGGAATATTGGATATCATCTAACTTGAATATAAATTTATTGCAGTCATATTTTCTAGGTACCATCATTGTCATTCTCATTTTCATTGTGTTTAATATTGTTAATATTGTTTTTATAAATTCAGTCTAAAAATTGCAGTGTTCGCACAGGTGTCCGCGGGCTCCGGTGACCAGCCACTGGGAACCAGCAGTTCTCCCCATGTGCAGGTATTGTGTGTATTAAAGCATAAATTTAATTTCAAATATGATGACTTGTTTGTGTATATTTATATTTTTGTATATTAAACTATGAGGTTATAAATGTGTATGCAGGTGCGAGCACCTCGGCCTACCAGTGCCATTATTCCTCCCTCCCCAACCTTTCAGCCACCCTATATGCCAGTTGTATCCCCTAGCATACATGCCCCATTCCCCAACCCCTTCCATCCAGCCCCCCTCATCCTATATAGCACCACAATTCCATCCAGCTCCCCCTTACGCATCATATCCAGCTCCAACTCTGTATCAGTTTCCCATGTTCCCACCCTCCCCCATCCAACCACGGTACACGATCCATCCACAGTCACCCATCCCTCTACCGCAACACAGACCTCACCCCCCCCCCACATTCCCCCACCACACTCGCTTCCCCTTCCAGGGTGCTCCCATCCATACTGCAGCCAGTTGGGGTTTATAGCCCTAGACGTACATCTCCACTTCCCCCACCCCAGTCCATGCCTCCTCTTGCCACACCCCCTTCTTTCACTGTTCCCCCAAGTGGTGTAGCCACCATTGATGTGGCTACATCCTCCCCTTTACCATCCACCCTAGCATCGGAGCAGGCTGTCTAGCCGACGACTCCATCCGCTAGCCGCAAAGACCAACCGATTTTGTTCACAGTGAGATTGACTAGTTTATCATTTAACTCTTGTTCAATTTTAACAGAAATTACTATATGCATCTAGTTTTAGCATTGATCTGATTGTTCTAAATGTTGCAGGGTGGCATTGCCGAGAGACTTGGATCATGGAGGAGGGAGACCCCCTCACAACTTACAATCTCACATGTGGTGAGTTATCCAAGTTTTGAAAACTATTTTTAGTTTGAAATTATGTTTTATACTTGTATAATTGCCAGAAAAAGTTGACATATTATTGTTGTCGTTTCAGGGCTTAGGGGGACGTGCTCAAAGACGCTGGAAGGACCCAGCTTCCTCTAGCACAAAGGAGAGGAAGATTGATTTTGGAGATGCACCTGGGAGCTCCGAGGGTGGGCAGGAGGATTGAGAGACCCTCCTATGTACAGTAGCCACGATGTGGCATTTTCGGCACGAGTTGCCTTTTTTTGTATGGGGCACGAGTTTCCATTATATAGACGCTGGGAAGGATGTTCCATTTTTCCAAAAATTGTACATGATTGGATTATTTTTGCATATTAATAGATGGATCTGCACTTGTGTATATGAGTTTGTCCTTGATTACATTTTTGCATACATGATTTTGTCTTTGATTCACAGCTCTCATCTATGGATCATAGTGTTAATTGCATGTTATTTGAATGGTTATTATTTCACAAATTTGTCTTAAGCAATTACACACAACATATCCTAAATGTTTATGGTTTTTTGAATGAATGTTTACAATCATCTAATCATTTACATTCTAGAAGTTACCAAACCCGCGCAAGTGGTAATTGATTAACTTCTTAACTATTCTTTTGAGATGAGTTTAAATAATATAAATAGAAATAACAATTCAAAAGGTAGTATATAGTGCCCTTAGTTATGAATCCATGTGCAAATGACAAATGATAATCCATTTATGGGATTAGACACTTAGGAATTATGAGTCCACCTTCTATCCCTTAAGTTATTTAATTAATAATCATGGTTGATGAGATGTAAAATTACAAGAACATCAACTTACAGTTCTTGGAAAATTTAAAGTTTCCCTCAAGCTAAGCTACTGACAAAACATACAATTAAATCTATCTAAAAATTCATGACTTGTTACAAAGATAACTATGCAAGTTACACAAGTATATAGTTACACTTCCTATGAAATGAATTTGCATGCATATTACATTGGCCACTATGGAACACTAATGAAAATTAGGGATTCTACCATTGAACTCTTCTCAGAAAAAGAGAAAAAATGTGCAAGTCACCAAGATCATGCAAAATAAAATTCCAAAAACCTTGACTCCTTACAAGGGTTTCTAAGTGAGTTTGCATGCTAGTTAATGACTTTGCATGTCACTAGAGGTTAGAAAAAAACTAAAAACAACATAGTAAGTAAGATTAAATGATCTAGATTCTAAACCCAAAATGGAGTAGTCAATCTATTTTAGGGATTTTGTTGCAATGATGAGCAAAATTTGTTAATATCTCCAAGTTGTGAGCGAGACAATATACAATGGTTATTTATTTGACAAGCATGAGAGTACTATAATAGAAAATAAATAACTAAGAAGCATGCAAGCAATCATATCATAATATTAAATACAAGAATGTAATTCAAATACAATAAATGGATGGAGAAAACAAAACTCATATATTCTTCAAATGGAAAAGCATACAAATGTGTAACATCATTTGAGAAAAAATTATTTGAGGCAATTTAGCTCCAACACTCTCCTTGGGATGGGTCATTTTCCTTATTAAAATCTCTCTCTAGCTATAGTGACTGAAGAACACTTACTTCCTTAATGAAATAACTCAAGTAAGAATGAATACAATGAATGGTAAAGATGAGAGAATGAGGTGTTTGATATCCAATCTCTTTCTTCCCACATGACCTTACAATTATTCTCTTCTTCAAGTCTACCCCATGGCTTTGATTTATAGTAAAATTATGAGATTCAATGAAGAACTATTTCCAAACCATCTTCCCAAACCCTAGCACATACCCTCAGCCAAACCCTAGCACTAAACCATCTTCTTCATCCTCACCATCACCATCACCATCATCGTCAATGTCTTCATCATCACCACCATCTTCATCATCATCATTAACTCTAACTCTAACCCTAATTCAATTTCCTTCTATAACTCTAGCCCTGACCCTCACCCAAACCCTATCACTAAGCCATCTTCTTCATCCTCACCATCACCATCACCATCACCATCACCGTCACCGTCACCATCATCATCATGTCTTCATCATCATCATTAACTCTAACTCTAACCCTAATTCAATTTCCTTCTATGATTCTAGCCCTAACCCTCACCCAAACCCTAGCACTAACCCATCTTCTTCATCCTCACCATCACCATCACCATCACCGTCACCGTCACCACCATCATCATTAACTCTAACTCTAACCCTAATTCAATTTCCTTCCATGATTCTAGCCCTAACCCTCACCCAAACCCTAGCACTAAGCCATCTTCTTCATCCTCACCATCACCATCACCATCACCATCACCGTCACCATCAT
Source organism: Larix kaempferi (assembly GCA_027924585.1). Classification (NCBI taxonomy): domain Eukaryota; kingdom Viridiplantae; phylum Streptophyta; class Pinopsida; order Pinales; family Pinaceae; genus Larix; species Larix kaempferi. The sequence goes on from BSBM01001920.1 coordinate 357,245, forward strand.
CATCATGTCTTCATCATCATCATTAACTCTAACTCTAGCCCTAACCCTCATGCAAACCCTAGCACTAAACAATCTTCTTCATCCTCACCATCACCATCACCATCACCGTCAACGTCTTCATCATCACCACCATCTTCATCATCATCATTAACTCTAACTCGAACCCTAATTCAATTTCCTTTTGTAACTCTAGCCCTAACCCTCACCCAAACCCTAGCACTAAGCCATGTTCTTCATCCTCACCATCACCATCACCATCACCGTCACCACCACCATCATCATCATGTCTTCATCATCATCATTAACTCTAACTCTAGCCCCAACCCTCACCCAAACCCTAGCACTAAACCATCTTCTTCATCCTCACCATCACCATCACCATCACCGTCAACGTCTTTATCATCACCACCATCTTCATCATCTCATTAACTCTAACTCTAACCCTAATTCAATTTCCTTCCATAACTCTAGCCCTAACCCTCACCCAAACCCTAGCACTAAGCCGTCTTCTTCATCCTCACCATCACCATCACCATCACCATCACCGTCACCATCATCATCATGTCTTCATCATCATCATTAAATCTAACTCTAACCCTAATTCAATTTCCTTCTATAACTTTATCCCTAACCCTCACCCAAACCCTAGCATGAAGCTATCTTCTTCATCCTCACCATCACCATCACCATCACCATCACCATCACTGTCACCATCACCATCATCATCAACGTCTTCATCATCATCATCATTAACTCTAACTCTAACCCCAACTCTAACTCTAACTCTAGGTTCCTCATCAACATTTCCATCATCATCATCTTCTCCATCATCATCATCTTCATCACCATGACCATGACCATGACCATCACTGTCACCATCACCATCACCATCATCATCACCATCATCATCATCATAAGTGCCCGGCGGACGATTTTGCAGAGTTGACCCCCGTGTGCAAAAATTGCGCACTCCCTCACTGAGCAAAACCTTAGTTTCCAAGATGGACATACAATATGGCACCGGGGCCATGAGACCAGAGGAGAGGCGCACCCCTGGCACTATCCCAACGTCCTGAATCCAATGAAGTTGACGGTTCGTTGATTAGAGCCATAGTCGTCATTCTATGGCTCGTTCCGTCTTGCATCCAAAAGGCCTTCAGGGACACCTGTTGGATACCTGCCAGGGGCATAGAAGTCCAACTGTGCACCAAAACCAGGCTTCGGGGAGTCATGTAGGTGTGTCTAGGCAGGTTCCGGCCAGGAACACTGGCCGTAAGTGCTCGGTGGACGATTTCGCAGAGTTGACCCCTGTGTACAAAAATTGCACACTCCCTCACTGAGCAAAACCCTAGTTTCCAAGATGGACGTTCAAGATGGCACCAAGGCCACGGGACCGGAGGAGAGGGCCACCCCTGGCACTATCCTGACTTCCTGAATCCAACAGAGTCGATGGTTCATCAATCGGAGCCACGGTCGTCATTCTATGGCTCGTTCTGTCTCGCATCCAAAAGACCTTCAGGGACACCTGCTAGATACCTGCCGAGGGCATAGAAGCCCAACTGTGTAGCAAAACTGGGCTCCAGGGAGTCCTGTAGGTGTGTATAGGTAGGTTCCGACTGGGAACACTGGCCGTAAGTGCCCGACGGATGATTTTGCAGAGTTGACCACCGTGTGCAAAAATTGCACACTCCATCACTGAGCAAAACCCTAGTTTCCAAGATGGACGTACAAGACGGCACTGGGGCCACGGGACCAGAGGAGAGGGACGCCCTTGGCACTATCTCAGCTTCCTGAATCCAATGGAGTTGATGGTTTGTCGATCGGAGCCACGATCATTAGTCTATGGCTCGTTCCGTCTCGCATCCAAAAGGCCGTCAGGGACACTTGCTGGATACCTGTCAAGGGCATAGAAGTCCAACCTTGCAACAAAACCGGGTTCTGGGGAGTCGTGTAGGTGTGTCTAGGCAGGTTCCAGCTGCGAATGCTAGCCATAAGTGTCCACTGGACGATTTTCCAAAGTTGACCCCAATGTGAGGGCCATCCAAATTTGCTTAAGGGGGGCATTTCTCGTCCGGAGGACCCCGGGCGTGCGTGGCCACTGTGGACAAGTCCACTATGGCCACGTGGACCTATGGGGGCCAACGGAATCCAAGTCCACTAGCTGGTTTGGGTTCCGTGGCCCCAGGGAAAATCCTCCAGGTGTCCCTGAACGACCCCGGGGTGCCCGACTAGAATTCCCGTGGCACCTGGACTGTGGCTTGGTTCTTGAATCCGTTGAATTCGGCAGGTTCAGGATGGCGGGTTTCAGCTAGGGGACCCCCCACAGTGTCCCCCAAAGACCCGGAAGCGGTGCCAACAAGCCATCTCTGGAGCTAGGGGGTTTGCTCAGTGATGGCCATTCAAAATTCACTCAAGGGGTCCATTTCTCGTCTAGATGCCCCCGAGCATGTGTGGCCACCATGGACAGGTCCACAATGGCCACGTGGACCTGTGAGAGGCAATGGAATCGAATTCCTCTCTCCGGGTTGGGTTTCGTGGCCCCGGGGCAAATCCTCTAGGTGTCCCTGAATGGCCCTAGGGTGCTCGACTAGAATTCCCGTGGCACCTAAATCGTGGCTCGGTTCGTGAATTCTTCGACTCCAGTGGGTCCAGGGCCGCAGGTTTCATCTAGGGGACCCCCCCACAGTGTCCCTCGAAGACCGAGAAGCAGTGCCAATGAGCCATCTCTGGAGCTAGGGTTTTGCTCAGTGATGACCATTCCATATTCGCTCAAGGGGGCCATTTCTTGTTCGGATTCCCCCAAGCGTGCATGGCCACCATGGGTAGGTCCACAATGGCCACATGGACCTGTGGAGGCCGACGAAATCCAATTCTGCTCATCGGTTTGGGTTCCGTGGCCCCGGGGCACATCCTCCAGGTGTCCCTGAACGGCCCCCGGCTGCTCGACTAGAATGCTCGTGGCACCCGGACCATGGCTCAGTTCGTGAATCCATCAACTCCGGTGGGTCTGGGACGGTGGGTTTCAGCTAGGGGACCCCCCACAGCATCCCCCAAAGACCCAGAAGCGGTGCCAATGAGCCATCTTCAGAGCTAGGGTTTTGCTCAGTGATGGCCATTCTAGATTCGCTCAAGGGGGCCATTTCTCGTTCGGATGCCCTGGGGCGTGCGTGGCCACTATGGACAAGTCAACAATGGTGACATGGACCTATGGGGGCCAATGGAATCCAATTCCACTCGCCGGTTTGGGTTCCATGGCCTCGGGGCAAATCCTCCAGGTGTCCCTGGACGGCCCCGGGGTGCCCGACTAGAATGCCCGTGGCACCCGGACTGTGGCTCGGTTCATGAATCCGTCGACTCCGGTGGGTTTGGGACTGCGGAGAAAATACCCAAAGTGTCCCTGAATGGCCCCGTGGTGCCAGACTAGAATTCCCGTAGCACCCGAAGGCCATTCCAGATTCGCTCAAGGGGGCCATTTCTCATCCGGAGGTAGAAGAAGATCAATTTTCGACAAAGCAATTTAGTTAGCAGAAGAAGATCAATTTTCAACAAAAAAATGTAGTTATTACATGTGGAGGCAGCGATTTCCCGTGGAAAACGAGTGTAGGGTTGAGTAGAGGAAAGATGTTGGGAAATGGGCTACTACATTAGCTTTTCCGATGGGCGGCTGTAGGTATCTATGATTTTCTTCCGAGGTAAATCCTATTTCCATCGGAAGAAAAGCATAGATACCTACAGTCACCATATTTCCTTCTATAAACCACTTGCCCATTGAAAAAGCTAATGTAATAGCCCATTTCCCAACATCTTTCCTCTGCTCAACCCTACACTCGTTTTCCACGGGAAACCGCTGCCTCCACATGTAATAACTACATTGTCTTGTTGAAAATTGATCTTCTTCTGCTAACTACATTGTTTTGTCGAAAATTGATCTTCTTCTACTAACTACATTGTTTTGTCGAAAATTGATCTTCTTCTGCTAACTACATTGTTTTGTCGAAAATTGATCTTCTTTTTCCTCCGGACGAGAAATGGCCCCCTTGAGCAAATCTGGAATGGCCTTCACTGAGCAAAACCCTAGCTCCGGGGATGGCCCATTGGAACTGCTTTCGGGTCTTTGGGGCATGCTGTGGGGGGTCACCTAGCTGAAACCCACCATCCTGGACCTAGTGGAGTTGACGTATTCGCAAACCGAGCCATGGTTCGGGTGCTACGGTCATTATAGTCGGGCACCCCGGGGCCATTCAGGGACACTTTGGGCATTTGATCCGCAACCACAGAACCCAAACCGGTGAGCGGACTTGGATTCCGTCAGCCCCCACAGGTCCACGTGGCCATAGTGGACCTGTCCACGGTGGCCACGCATGCTCAGGGGCCACGCACATTTCAGGGTCTTCGGGAGATGCTGTGTGGGGTCCCCTAGCTGAAACTCACCGTCCTAGACATGCCGAAGTCGATAGATTCACGAACCGAGCCATGGTTCTGGTGCCACGGGAATTCTAGTCGGGCACCCCGGGGCTGTTCAGGGACACTTGGAGGATTTTCCTCGAGGCCACAAAACCCAACCTGGCGAGAGGACTTGGATTTCGTCACCTCCCACAGGTCCATGTGGCCATTGTGGACCTATCCACGGTGGCCATGCATGCCCGGGGGCATCCGGATGAGAAATGGCCCCCTTGAGCAAATTTGGAATGGCCATCACTGAGCAAAACCCTAGCTCCGGAGATGGCTCGTTGGCACCGCTTCTGGGTATTCAGGGGACACTGTGGGGGGTCCCCTAGTTGAAATCCGCTGTCCCAGACTTGTCAGAATTGACGGATTCGTTAACCGAGCCACGGTTTGGGTTCCATGGGCATTCTAGTAGGGCACCTTGCGATCGCTTAGGGACACCTGGAGGATTTTCCCCGGGGCCACGGAACCCAACCCGGCAAGAGGACTTGGATTTCGTTTCCTCCCATAGGTCCACGTGGCCATTGTGGACTTGTCCATGGTGGCCACGCACTCCTAGGGGCATTCGGATGAGAAATGGCCCCCGGGAGCAAATTTGGAATGGCCATCATTGAGAAAAACCATAGCACTGGAGATGGCTCATTGGCACTGCTTCCAGGTCTTCGGGGGATGCTGTGGGGGGTCCCCTAGCTGAAACCCGTTGTCCTGAACCCACCAGAATTAACGGATTCACGAACCGAGCCATGGTTCGAGTGCCATGGGCATTCTAGTCGGGCACCCTGGGGTCGTTCAAGGACACCTGGATTATTTTCCTCGGGGCGGCGGAACCCAACCTGGCAAGAGGACTTGGATTTCGTTGGCCCCCACGGGTCCATGTGGCCATTGTGGACCTGTCCATGGTGGCCACGCACGCCCGGGGGCATCCGGACGAGAATTGCCCCCCTTGAGCAAATTTGGATGGCCCTCACATTTGGGTCAACTTTGGGAAATCATCCAACGGGAACTTATGGCTAGCATTCCTAGTCAGAACCTACCTAGACACACCTACACGACTCCCCGAAACATGATTTTACTGCACAGTTGGACTTCTATGCCCCCAGCAGGTATCCAGCAGGTGTCCCTGAAGGCCTTTTGGATGCGAGAAGGAACGAGCCATAGAATGACGACTGTGGCTCTGATCAATGAACCATCGACTACGTTGGATTCAGGATGCTAGGATAGTGCTGGGGGCACCCCTATCCTCTAGTCTCGTGGCCGCGGTGCCATCTTGTATGTCCATCTTGGAAACTAGGGTTTTGCTCAGTGAGGGAGTGTGCAATTTTTGCACACGGGGGTCAACTCTGCAAAATCATCCACCAGGCACTTACGGATAGCATTCCTAGCTAGAACCTGCCTAGACACACCTGCAGGACTCCCCAGAGCCCGGTTTTGCTGCACGGTTGGACTTCTATGCCCCCGGCAGGTATCCAGCAGGTGTCCCTGAAGGCCTTTTGGATGCGAGACTAAACGAGCCATAGAATGACGATCGTGGCTCTGATCGATGAACCGTCAACTCCGTTGGATTCAAGACACCGGAATAGTGCCAAGGGCACCCCTCTCCTCTGGTTCCGTGGCCCCGGTGCCATCTTGAACGTCCATCTTGGAAACTAGGGCTTTGCTCAGTGAGGGAGTGTGCAATTTTTGCACACGGGGGTGAACTCTGCAATGGTGATGGTGATGGTGATGGTGATAGCGATGATGAAGAAGATGGATTAGTGATAGGGTTTGGGTGAGGGTTGGGGATAGAGTTATAGAAGGAAATTGAATTAGGGTTAGAGTTAGAGTTAATGATGATGATGAAGATGGTGGCGATGATGAAGACATTGACGATGGTGGTGATGGTGATCGTGATGATGAAGAAGATGATGATGATGGAGATGTTGATGAGGAGCCTAGAGATGATGTTGGTGATGATGATGACAAATCCCTCTAAGTGGTTATCTATAGGAATAAAGCATCGATCTCCAACCATAAATGAGCATGTTTTAAAATATATTAGTGGAACCCTAGGTTGATGACACGATGCTTGGATAAGGGCAAAAACCCAAAATCTAGCTAGATTTGGGTGAGCATTGAGCATGGGGAACCAAATCTATGAAAAATGTTGGGGATATAAGAGTTTTTTGGGTTATAAGAGCATGGGGAACCAAAACCCTAAACCAACATAATCATCATAATATAGGAGTTTTTTGGGTTGGGGATATACCTCAAGGTACCCAAAGCATGAAAAAGGTTTGGGTAAACACAAAACTAAAGAGAGAGAAACTAAAGAGATATTTGATTGATAAGGAATTTCACAGTTTCCCAATGCTTTTCTCAAGTATAGATCTCAAAAATACCACCCTTGAAACCTTATGATAACTCCCTACCCCAAGTGGAAGACCCTTCTATCCATACATGGATTCCTAGAAGGTTTCATCTACCAAGTTAAATTTTCAAGACCATTGTAATAGACTATGTACTTCAAAAAATTTCCTAAAACGTAGGTAATTCTAATCTTGAGAACCTATCAAAACCACTATCTTCAAATGCTACAAACATAAATAGATATATTTAAGAAAATACTAACTCAATTTACTCAAATTTGATCCAAATCACATCACCATTTTATTCAACATAAAAGAGAAGCATGGAACAGTTTAATACATATAGGAAAAATAAAAAACATAGGCAAAGACATGTATGTATGTATGTATCAACAAAAAATGCATTTACCAACAAAATAACATTAAACTACACATACCTCGATGTAGAACATAACATTCTTTGATGCAATTCTTTCTCTTATGTAAAGTTGACTGGCCTCATTCAATAAATCCATATGGATCCTCTCTATTGCTAATTGTCTCCATCAATCTCTCGTGCTCTGAATGAGGCAGGTAGTAGCGTACCTTGGTTGAGCTCTTGCTTGACATTGTCTAAAGATGGATGTTTGTGCCAACAATCAAGTTTGTGAAGTGATACACCACTGAACCTGGTCTGTAATCCATGAATACATGCCCACTAGTCTTACTTGACTTCCCATCTAGTGTAAGATATTCCCCCTTAACCACCATCGAGCCAGTAGGAAATTCAATTCCTTCATCGTCGATTAATGATCCGTAGAGGGTTTGCTTACCTTGGATGCACCGTGCCAACCAATAATCCATGCCCCATTCATTGTCTTTCGGTGCAAAAACTACATATATGTGTCTTGGTTGTACAAGATCTGAGATATGCTCATAGTCTATAGAAATCGCTGACTGGCCCTCCTCTAACTGGGTTGTTTCAACAACTGCACGTTGGTCTACTACAAGTGAAACACGATCCCATTCATCAACCCAGTCCATGCATTCGCATTCATCCCATTCATCACTGCTACAAGGGTTGCAAAAGCATGCAAGCTTTTGCGTCTATATTTCAAATATGTGGTTGTTTCAGCTTCGAACTGAATGAAATCCACGTGTTCCTTGTACTGTGCCACAACTATAGGAACACGATCTATCTATGTCAACCACTAGCCAAAAAATTCTTGCCACACATCCTGCCACTGATGATGTTTGTTGTTCTCTTGCTCGTTCTTACATTGTTGCAGAGCACCATTGAACTATGGATTCTGCACCTCGGATATGACATTCCCTTTCAAACCTCATCTCTTCCCTTCGTAGTGCGGTCTTGATGCATGCACCGGCCCCATCATGCTCGCCTTTTCCATGCCCGGTCTCAAAATAGTTCCAGATATGTATCACATTACAAGTCTTATGCAAAGTACTCATCCATTGGATTACTTGAGCATTTTTTATCTGGCCCGCACAACCATCCAACCATATCCAATGCCGATCCATCTGTATATCTCTCTCGTTCAACTGATCATAGAAAATTTGAAAAAATGTTGCACATAATGCAGATCATGGGTTCTATCATCACTTATGTAAAAGTTTGTCGCCTTCAGTATTATCCTCTTGTCATTGCTGCTCTCTGGCCCATGCCTATACATAATATGTACCATGATGTTGACTTGGTCTGAATGGTAGCATTGACTCTGGATTTCATTTTGTGGCTGAAGGGTGTAATTTTCTGCAAAATCCACAATTGACACTATGGTTCCAACGGGAAATGTGTCCTTTCATTTTCTGTACTGCTCATCTTGCCATCGCGCTACATGCACATGTTGAACATACTGCTCAGTTTTCTCATAGAATTCCATCAAGAAGTCACATACCGGTACCTGTTACCATGGAAACAAGGGAAATATTACCATGTGGCCTTTGGAAAGATGTATATGCCATAAATTGAACGTGTAATATGAAAAATATGCAATATTCATTTGTACCTGTGACTTTACCAATGCAATCTTATTACATTCTCCGACGCTGTCTAATTGATAGGTCATGTACTTGAAGCTCTGCATCTCCACACCCATCATGCCAAATTTTGTGTCCTTGCTTTCAGGAATGCAACGGTTCAAAAGAGAAACCCACTGCACATAGAACATGTTCCATATAGACACGATTTTTGATAATACTTTTGTCCTTTGGACCTTGGACACATGATGTTGTGGATAAAGTCTCTTGATGCATTCAGTGGTAGTATGGATTCATTGCAGCCCTGCACAATGTTAGTATGCAAATCACAAGATATATCTTTATATGTGTCATAATAATATTCATATTCTACATGGTAACTACAAAAACAAGTGTTCCGATCAATGCATATAAGAACATACCATGGTTTTCATTCCTCAAAGGACCTTTGGCCAAGTTTCAATTCTATGTGCTTGTTCCTGAATCTCTCATAGAGTTCAGTCTGTGTGGTGTCAAGGAAGTGTTTAACATGGGGCTCACGTTCAGTAGAACCTTTTCTCAGTTTTTGGTTTGATGAAGGTCTAGTATGCTCATGCCCAAACTTTTGTACTAACTCCTTAATAGCATCAATTAGATTCCTATTTGCACAAGGAAACCTACCAACAAAATCCCAGCAATCGTTTCCACCCGGAGTGTCAAGATTTTCTCTTATAACAGAGTACTTTTTAATAGTTTTTCTATTTAATTTGAGTATGTGAGAAGTGTGTGGTAGCAGGCGACGTTGCCTTGTGGACTTGCTTACATCTAATTCCGCTAAAGCACGATGAGCCACACAAAGATCTTTTGTATGAGACTTCTTCCCAATCGCATTAAATGCAGATTGGAGATTTCTAACAATATGAATATTGGCCTCTGAATTTTTAACCATCTTTATGCCCAAAATTCTCCTAACAACAGCTAAAGAACGTGATTTTAACAAACATAGCAATAATTGACATTTACCTGCATAACCTTTGGATTCAAAATATTCTTTGACAATTTTGTTGCATTGCCATTAGATAGTGCACTTTGGTAACTTGCCTTCAAGCGTTGACATAGCACTCTCATCCACATGAATACATCTAGGAGTTCTTCTTCTTGCACTGGACAATCGAGGTAGGGAGGGTGGACATAATACATTAATACCGGAGCTTGTTTGTTGTGGTGCTTCGTTCATAGATTAGGCCATAATGGGAGTGTGGTCGACAAGGTTGTGGTCTTCTTGGGTAGATTGAAAATTAGGCAAGGCTTGTATGTCCATCTCTACACATGCAGCATCTCCCAAAATTCTTGTGTTGTGAGGAACTTCAGAATGACTTGCTGATGGATTGTTGGTTGGAGATTGTGTTGATGTTGGAATTTGAGTTGGGTCTGTTGGACGCGATCACTTTACCCGTGGTTCTGAACAAGAGGTTGTCATGTCAACAACTATGTTAGGATCAGTGGCAAGATCTGGGGCAATGATAGGACCATGTCTCAATATTTCCATTCCCAACCTGGCCTTTTCTCTTAAGTCATTGACCTTTTCAATGGGCGGATTCCTTCTATTTTTTTTTTTCTGTTTCGTGAGTTTCCCATCTCCAAAAGTCTCTTTAACACAACTATCAGGCCTACCCCTGCAAAAGAAACAACAAACAAGATATTAGTGCCATTATACAATGAACCTGACACATTCCAACATAGCTTACCACTTTACAAATTAACATATACAACTACAGACTATGTTGGTTTATTTGTGTTCGAATAAACATCATTATCCCTTACAATTCCAATCAATATAGATGATGTTTGGTCAAGTGTAGAGAGGAGAAACTAGTGTCTTGCCTGGCCATGAATTCATAGAAATTATGGTAGTAACACCCTACAACAGAGATGGCTAGAGATGCCTTGGGAATAGTTTGATAGTTTTTCTACATCAAATAAGGTAACCTTAATTAATTGCATTTTTTGCTTTCTCCCTTAATGTTATCAATTCTAGGACTTTGCACCTAGTTTGATTGCTTTGTCTTCCTAGTGGAATGGTATATCCTTCCATTTGAGGCAATGTCCTTTACCATTGTAAATTACTAGGTTATATAATACATTAAGGATTTGAAGAAACAACAACAAACTATTTCCTTAGATCTATAAACCTTGAGATGATAGAATGTGGTTTTGAGGTTAAAATACCCATGGTTGAATTCAACAATGCATCACAATAGAATGAATGTATACCTTGTTTTGTGCAAAACCTTTAGGAGGATGCAAAGGTTTCTAACAAAGATCATGGTCTTGGGAAGGGTGATTAGGAGGAATAGAATTTGACCTTTCAATGTGGAATATCTAGGGTGGGGAGGTGTTGGAGAGTGGGGAACTAGGGACTATACCAACAATCATCATGTTGAATAGAGCATGAAGTGGGGAAGTCTTGGTTTTTGGAATAAAAATCATTGTTAGAGGTGAGGGGATATTGTAAGGATGGTAAATATGGATGAAAATTATCATATTTGGATTCTTAAAGAAAGGAAAGTGCATATACTTACAAATATCCTCATTCCATACAATGGTATTAAATAAGAGATGAGAGAGTTGAGGTTTTGTGGATGAGTTGAAGTGATATTTTTAGTTATGTTTAGTGAGTGTGTGGTTTTGTTTGCTAACATAATATGAGGTGAAAAGAACAAAATTAAATTGGGAACTAATTACACAATGAGGAGGTTGCATACTTCATCTTGTCTAGTGTTCATATGAGGTTTTTTAGATGTGAAATTGGGAAATCTTCTTGTCAAATTCATTATTGTCTATGCATGGATATTGTTGTGGGAATATGACAAAAACAAAAAGGAATGGCTTCATCTCAAATCTTGTGAATGAAAAGACTCATATATAATTCACCATACCTCTATAGAAATGATCTCCACTTGCAATGGAAACTCATAGCTTGAATGAATCCACTAGATTCCAAGAACACTGAAGATGTTTGATAGATTCCAAGGGTGATTTTGTGTCCAATAGATCAAAGAGTGTCCAAAATATCAATGAGTGTGATCCAATGAGCAACCTGTGAGAGCTTGAAAGCCATGGAAGAAGTGAAACCCGTGATTTTGGTAGAATTCCCGGGAAACAGAAAGCTCTTCCTTTTTTTTAACTAGTAACAGGGCCGTGCACGCGTGTTAAAACACGTGCATGCATGTTTTTTGCGCGTACACATGAGGAGCACGCACGTGCCCAAACCCGTGCACGCGCCCCTGTATAACATTTAAACCATTTATTCCCAAACATTTACACGATTTAATGCCAAACCTTCCCCCCACTTCGAAAATATTTGCATAAATTGCACTCGGTGATAAAGTTTGAAGGGTGGGTCTTAATTTTTATTGGAAAGGCTTACTCTTTGACACATTTGATAATTTATGGTTGTCTATGCGCCTGGACCCAATTGACATTGTAAGGTGAGGATATGCATGCATAATAATCCTTATTTATTACTATGCGATGAGGATTTAACAGGAAGAGGATGTAAAGACGTGTTATTTTTATACGTGTTTTGATGGCGAGTGTCGAAGAGAAATGTGGTGATAAACCACAATTCCTGAGCCAAAAATTGTTTTTTTAAATTTTATTAATAAGCATTGTGGTACTTTGGTCGAAATGTTTTTTCTAACTCATTGTTTCTCCATATTGTCTGCCTACTTCCACCTCTCTATATCAATGCATAAAATCAACCTCTGCTTGGTTTGTGGTTATAGTTGCATGCCATTGAGTGTTGTTTAGATTTTTCGTGAGTCTGTGACATTCATGCAATAAATGAAGTCTTGTAGAGGAGGATTCATCAAAGAGGCAAATTGAACTTCATTTTGACAAAACACATCTTTTGTAAAGATCGAATGCCATGAATGCATCCTCAGCCTACCATGCAAGACCGTGGATATGTTGAAAAGCATTGAACATCATCGAAGAATGAAAAGTGGTTCCTCGAGATCTTATTGAAACATATTGAGCTCAATTGAATTCCACCTAGGCCTTAATTAAAATTATAGAACTCACGCATCATCAATAACACATAGAATCTATGACACTATCCCTCTACAAGGAGCCTCCTCCTCCTCCTCCTCCTCCTCCTCCTCCTCCTCCTCATCATCATCATAATCATCTTCGTCATCATCAGCATCATCATCATCATCCTCATCCTCATCATCCTTGTCATCGTCATCATCCTCATCATCATCATCATCATCATCATCGTTATCACCCACTTCCTCATCATCATCCTCATCCTCCTCCTCCTCAACATCATCTTGGTCATCATCTTCATCATCAACATCTTCATCATTGGCATCATCATCATCCATCATCTTCTTCATCATCTTCATCATCATCATCATCTTCGTCATCATCATCATTATCAATGATGATGATGATGAAGATGATGGATGATGATGCAGATGAGTACGAAGATGAAGATGATGATGTTGATGATGACGAATATGATCACCATCATCATCCTCATCCTCCTCCTCCTCCTCCTCCTCATCATAATGATCTTGGTCATCATCATCCTCATCATCATCATCCTCGTCATCGTCATCATCCATGTCATCATCATCGTTTCCATATACATCATCATCGTTATCCCCCACTTCCTTGTCATCATCCCCATCCTCATCATCATCACCATCATCATCTTGGGCATCATCTTCATCATCATCATCACCATCATCATCTTGGGCATCATCTTCATCATCATCATCATCATCAACGTCATCGTCATCATCTTCATCATCATCCATCATCTTCATCATCATCATCATTATCAATGATGACATCATCATCATCATCTTCATCATCATCATCATTATCAATCATGATGATGAAGAAGATGATGGATGATGATGCAGATGAGTACAAAGATGAAGATGATGATGTTGATGATGACGAATATGATCACCATCATCAGCCTCATCATCTTCCTCCTCCTCCTCATCATCATAATGATCTTCGTCATCATCATCCTCATCATCATCATCCTCGTCATCGTCATCATCATCATCATCATATTAAATAGATTACTGCAGAGGTTGAATGACATGATAACTTCATGTCGAGATCGGCGCTCCTTCGCAATCAAACAAAATAACCCCAACGATCTCCCCAAAGAGAGTCGTATCCTCCACGAAATATCTAATCCTTTTTTAACAAATATATGTTTTATGTTCCTCGCTTCCTTTTTAATATATATGTAATAGATTTTGTACATTCAATGGGATTCTCATCCTAAAAGTATTGAGGTAAATACTTAAATCTATATATGTTATAATGTTTTCCTTTATGCTTAAATATATTTAAACGCAAACTCTATATCAGATTTATGCTTAAGGTGATTAAGTGTATTAAGTGATAACATAATTTTTTTATATCAAATAAAGTTTGCTTTTATGCTGAAGACAATTCCTTTGTTATATATATATATTATTTCCATAATAATTATTGTTATTACAATAGTTTGTTTTCTCTATAGATTAGTCATATTATAAAAAGACATTAAGCCCTCTTATATTTTGGGTAACGAACATATATATATCATAAAAATTTTATAATGATCACTTATTTGAGAATAATTTTCCTCTTAGGAAAGTATTCTTCTTCCATTAATTTGGAATTTAATAATATTTATCTAGTATCCTTTATTGAGCTCAAGATACTAATCATGATTGGGATATTTAACCTTATTTAGGATGGTTAATAATAATAGTTAATTAGTAAGTAGGCCATAGAATATTCTTTAGACACTTGCAGTGAATAGTACTTTCCTACTAGGACGGGCCCTTAGCCTAGGATTAGTCACAATTTAAGATGACACTTAAGACTAAGACAATCAAACTCATGGCTTCCTAGCCATTTCACCTCTCCCTCTAGTGGATCCTTTGCTCGTTGTCTAGTTGTGTCATTGTTTCTAGTCTCCTTGAATTTACAACTTAGGAACTTAACCACCTAAATTTACAAGGTCTTACCAGTGGGGCCTTGGCCTTGAGCTCCTCACCAGGGCCACTTACACAATTTCAGTTACATTTATACTTTACAAAATAATAGGGCATACAATGAGGGATATTACAAATCATTACTTGAAGAGTTAGTTATATAATCTTACTTGGCAAGCATGTAAAAGTAAGCCATATGCACATTTCAAATGTTGGATATATTCTTATTATCTCATTCCCTCGCCTCAGCAAGAACCTGGCTTCTACTATGTAATGAGTAGTATCAGCATTTAACTGACCCCCATACAACCACCAGATTCACGTGAAAGCAACCTTAAAAGGGTCTAAGATATCCAATGAACTCATCATAATTGGCATAAAAGGTTATAAGTAAGCCCCCCAGGCTGTGGTGTCTCGAAGGTTTCAATTGCCCAACCACATGCGAAGAGTATGTCCCTATAATGAATGTAATACGGGGCGAGGATATAAGCAACTGGTTTCAAATAATCTGTACAATCTGGTTTAGAAAATATTTCGATCAATTCCAGGACATACTTAATATTAGAAACCGCCACCAAGCGACTACCACTGATAGGAAAGTACACCTACCACACCTTACGGGGCCACACTCACAAGCATAACCCTATTTAAGATCCATGGATCACAAGAATCTCTGATAGAGAATCTTTGACTTGCCTTTCCCTTAGGTAGAAGTAATAGCTGGGTGTGCCCTTTAAGTTAAGGGATGTTGCTGATGCTATCATTGTTTTGAATATCTATAAAAATATGGTGTAGGTATGTGTCCAATGAAAATGTTGTTCAACCTTCCAGTTGTTATTGGTAAGGATGATAATTATTAAAGTACTGCCACATGTGAACTGAGATTCATTTCATCGATATCGCGACTGATAGCCCATCGAACTATAAGTATTATACATAACACATAACCCCAACTCTTAGCCATGACAGTACAAACACTAACTCGTCTAGACTAAAAAAACATAAAACAATATGAGATGGCCGAGTTAGGCACGTTACATGTAATTTTAATGACAAGAAAAAGTATTGGACGCCATTATAGCCAAAATTGTATTAACACTATTGGGGTATGAAATACACCGTAACATCTAAAGAGGAAGAATAGTTTCTATGCTAGAAGTTGCATGTTTAGAATCATCACAAGTCATTTTACAAGATGTCAAAGTCAAAGTCATTTTTAAGTTTCATGTTGTTCTTGATTAGATAATAATATTGCATATATAATTATCTGATTCCTATGTTACTAATAAAATAAGTTTGTTTGTTTACACATTTACATTTTTAACACGAATTATTTACTTGCACGAAAACACTCTGCTTTACATGAGTATGTTTATCATAATATTTAAGTGATCCTAGTTATAACATCATGGAGAGATATGTATGTATTAATAGAATAAATATTGTAATCATTACGTGAAGAGTTAGTTATATTGAATCTTACTCGGTAAGCATGTAAAGGTAATCCATATGCACATTTCAAATGTTGCAGATAATATTATGCTCTCATTCCCTCGCCTTAGCAGGAACTTGTCTTCTACGATGAAATGAGTAGTATCAACATTTAATCGAACCCCATAGAACCACCATATCCACGTGAAAGCAACCTTAAAAGGCTCTAATATATCCAATGACCTCATCGTAAATGGCATAAAAGGTTATAAGTAATCCCCCCCATGTTGCGGTGTCTCAAAGGTTTCAAGTGCCCAACCACATGGGAAGAGTCCATCCCTGTAATGAATGTAATGTAGGGTGAGGATATAAGCTATTGGTTTGAAAGAATCCATACAATCCGGTTTACAAATATTGTGATAAATCCCACACAATACTTAATATTAGAAACCGCCACCAAGACACTACCACTGACAGGAAAGTGCACCTACTATACCTTACGAGGCCACACTCACAAGCATAACCCTATTTAAGATCCATGGATCACAAGCATATTTGACTTGCCTTTCCCTTAGGTAGAATTAATAGTTGGGTGTGCCCTCCAAGTTAAGGGATGTTGCTGATGCTATCATTGTTATGAATATCTGTAAAAATATGGTGTAGGTATGTGTCTAATGATAATGTTGTTCAAACTTCTAGTTGTTATTGGTAAGGATGATAATTATTAAAGTACTGTCACATGCGAACTGATATTCCTTTCATCGAGATCAGGACTGATACCCCATCAAACTATAAGTATTATACATAACGCATAACCCCAACTCTTAGCCATGACAGTACATACACTAACTCATCTAGACTATAAAAACATAAAACAATATGAGGTGTCCAAGTTAGGTACGTTACATGTAATTGCAATGCCAAGAACAAGTATTGGATGCCATTATAGCCAAAATTGTATTAACACTATTGGGGTCTGAAATCTACCATAACATCTAGGAAGGAATAACATTTTCTATGCTAGAAGTCGCATGTTTAAAATCATCACAAGTCATTTTACAAGATGTGAAAGTCGAAGTCATTTTTAAGTTTCATGTCATTCTTGATTAGATAATAATATTGCATATATAATTATCTAATTCCTATGTTACCAATAAAATAAGTTTGTTTGTTTACTCCTTTACATTTTTAACACGAATTATTTATTGCACGAAAACACTCTGCTTTACATGAGTATGGATATCATAAGCTTTAAGTGATCCTAGTTATAACATCACGGATAGATATGTATGTATTAATAGAATAAATACTGTAATCATTATCAGAAGAGTTAGTTATATCATCTTACTTGAAAATCACGTAAAGGTAATCCATATCCTCATCTCCCCAAGCTCAAAGAGCTCCTCTTTGCCTTCACTTTTAAGAAGACGTGTTCGCCGACTTGGTAATCTTTGTCTTTTCTCTTCTTATCCGCATAACGTTTCTGGCGGTCTTGTGCCTCTTTTAGGTTCTGCTGCACTTTGGTGACTAACTGATCTAGGTATTTTAGTAAGTATGGCCCTAGCATGATTCTGTCTACCGGGCTATCCCAAGTCACCGGTGTCCTACACTTTCTGCCATAGAGCACCTCGAAGGGACTCATCTTGCAGAGGTCTGGTACCCATTGTTGTATGCAAACTCTGCGAGGTGCAAGTAGTCCTCCCACTTTGTGGGATTGTTCATTACATACATCCTAAGAATATCCTCTAAGATTTCTTCTAGCCTCTCTGTTTGTCCATCTGTATGCGGATGGTAAGTTGTAGTGAGTTTTAACTGTGTCTCCAAACCGGAGAATAATGATCTCCAAAAATGACTGGTGAATTTTTTTATCTCTATCCGAGATGATTTCCTTGGGTATCCCATGCAATCAGAAAATTTATTTTAGGAAGATGTCCGCAACGTGGACAACTTTGTACGTAGACTTCACTGGTATGAAGTGTGCCACTTTGGATAGCTTGTCGACCACTACAAAAATGGAATCATTATGTTTCTTTCTCTTTGGTAATCCTGTAATGAAATCCATACTGATAACCTCCCATTTAGCGGTTGCATCAACCCTGAAGGGTGTTGGTTTTCCACTTTGACTAGTTGGCACTCCTAGCATTTGGCGATGAATAATTCTATGTCGGTTTTTAACATAGGACATAAGAAGTGTTTATTTAATTCTGATATCATCTTTTGATATTCACGATGTCCTAAGTAGTGTTTTTGATGAAACTAAGTTAAGATGTTCGACTTGATGTCTCCGCCATCCGGAACATAAAGTCTTTCTTTATACCATAACAACCCTAACTCGTCGACCTTATATTCCTTCTGTTGTTGGAATAACCTATATTCATGTATCCGTTTAAGGATCTCAACATAGAAATGATCACCCCTTCTTGTTTCTCTAATTCTGTCGTGCAAGTCTAAATCTGTCTGATTCACAGTCACCTCATACAACATATGAACTCTACGACTCAAGGCATTGAAAATCTTGTTATCCTTCCCTTTTATGTGTTTCAACTGGAAGTTGTACTCGCTAAGGAAAGGAAACCATCTCGCTTGCCTAGCATTTAGGTCAGGTTGGTCAAAGAGATACTTCAAACTCATATTGTCCGTTTTCAAAAGGCACTTCTTCCCCATGAGGTAGTCATTAGAGGAAATTTGAGGTCTAAAATGGACCTTATAAGAAAACAAGCCATCATATAAGAAAACGAGCCAACCATAATTTATTGATGATTTGGAATTCAAGAACCAATAGAATTTCAATAAAATGAGTCAACCATAATGGTTGACTTGAGATATTTGTCATAAAAAAATTATTTTTTTTGTTCGCATTTTCAACATATATCCCTGTGTTTTTACTCAAATTTCGAGCGGGAGCACTCGTTGGATGAAGAATTTAATTCCGAATTCAACGAGTACCCACACTACATACTTTTGATGGACCTCGCTACCCCGAAAACAATAAATACCTGAAAAAATGTCTTGATGACATCATCATGACATTTTTAAGGTATTTCTTATTTTTGGGGAAGCAGAGTCCATCAAAAGTATGCAGTGTGGATACTTTTTGCATATGTAATTAATTCTGCATCCAACGAGTGCTCCCGCTCGAAATTTGAGTAAAACAACAAGGAGATATGTTGAAAATACGAACAAAAAAAGTAGTTTTTTTCTTTCTTCCTCCAAAATTAATAAAGCACCAAGGTAATCCAGATCCCCATATCCCCAAGCTCAAAGGGCTCCTATTTTCCTTCACTTTTAAGAAGACATGTTCACCGTCTTGGTAATCTTTGTCTTTTCTCTTCTTATCCGCATAACTTTTCTAGCGGTCCTGTGCCTCTTTTAGGTTCTGCTGCACTTTGGTGACTAACTGATCTAGGTCTTTTAGTAACTATGGCCCTAGCATGAGTCTGTCTACTAGGCTATCCCAAGTCACCGGTGTCCTACACTTTCTACCATAGAGTACCTCGAAGGGAATTATCTTGGCAGAGGTCTGGTACCCGTTGCTGTATGCAAACTCTGCGAGGTGTAAGTAGTCCTCCCACTTTGTGGGATTGTTCATTACGTACATACTAAGCATATCGTCTAAGTTTTGGTTTAGCCTCTCTGTCTGTCTGTTTGTCTGCAGATGGTAAGCTATAGTGAATTTTAACTGTGTCTCCAAACCGGAGAATAAGGATCTCCATAAATTACTGGTGAATTTTTTATCTCTATCCAAGATGATTGCCTTGGGTATCCCATGCAATTAGAAGATTTCTTTTAGGAAGATGTCCACAATGTTGACAACTTTGTCTGTAGACTTCACTGGTATGAAGTGTGCCGCTTTGGATAAATTGTCGACCACTACAAAAATGGAATCATTCTATTTCTTTCTCTTTGGTGATCCTGTAATGAAATCCATATTGATAACCTCCCATTTCGATTTTGGAATGGGTAGTGGTTGCATCAACCCTAAAGGGTGTTGGTGTTCCACTTTGACCAGTTGGCACTCCTGGCATTTGGTGATGAATAATTCTATGTCGGTTTTTAACTTAGGCCAAAAGAAGTGTTTATTTACTGCTAATATCATCTTTTGATATCCAGGATGTCCAAAGTAGGGTTTTTGATGAAACTAAGTTAAGATGTTCGACTTGATGTCTCTGCTGTCCGGAACATAAAGTCTTTTTTTAGACCATAACAACCCTGACTTGTCCACCTTATATTCCTTATGTTGTTGGAATAACCTATCTTCATGTATCTGTTTAAGGATCTCAAAATAGAAATGATCACCCCTTCTTGTTGCTCTAATTATGTTGTGCAAGTCCGAATCTATCTAATTCACAGTCAATTCATACAACATATGAGCTCTGCGACTCAAGGCATTGACAATCTTGGTCTCCTTCCCTTTTATGTGTTTTAACTCGAAGTTGTACTCGCTAAGGAAATCCAACCATCTCGCTTGCCTAGCATTTAGGTCAAGTTGGTCAAATAGATACTTCAAACTCATATTGTCCATTTTCAAAAGGAACTTCTTCCCCATGAGGTAGTCATTAGAGGAAATTTGAGGTCTAAAATGGGCCATATAAGAAAATGAGACATCATATAAGAAAATGAGCCAACCATAATGTATTAATGATTTGGAATTCAAGAACCAATAGTATTTCAATAAAATGAGTCAACCATAATGGTTGACTTGAGATATTTGTCATAAAAAAACTATTTTTTTGTTCGTATTTTCAACATATATCCCTATGTTTTTACTGAAATTGTGAGTGGGAGAACTCGTTGGATGCAGAATTTAATTCCGAATTCAACGAGTACCCACACTACATACTTTTGATGGACCCTGCTGCCCCAAAAAGAAGAAATACCTTAAAAAACGTCCTGATGACATCATCATGACAATTTTCAGGTATTTCTTGTTTTGGGGAAGCAGGGTCTGTCAAAAGTATGCATTGTGGGTACTTGTTGGATACATAATTAATTCAACATCCAACGAGTGCTCTCGCTCAAAATTTGAGTAAAACAACAGGGAGATATGTTGAAAATACGAACAAAAAAGTAGTTTTTTTCTTTCTTCTTCCAAAATTAATAAATATAATTTTATTATTTTAACTATTATTTCATTATTTTCCTTAGGAGGTGCATTTTAGACCTCAAATTTCCTCCAATGGTCTCCACATATTTAAAGCGTGGATGATGGCGGCTAAATCCAGATCGTGCATGGGGTAGTTATGTTCGTGTTCTTGTAACTTTCTTGATTCGTAACAGATTGTGAAATCATTCTGCATGATGACTCCACCAAGTCCTTCTTTGCTTGCATCCGTGCAAACAACGAAATCCCCATCGAGATCAGCAATCCGTAGTATAGGTGCGCTAGTCAAAAGTTGTTTTAGTTTCTGAAAGATTTCTTTGCATTTGGTCATCCAAAGAATTTTATTTATTTATTTATTTTTGTTTTCTGTAAGGCGGTCATAGGAAAAGAAATCCATGAGAAGTTCTCAATGAAATTTTAGTAGTACCCTGTTAATCCCAAGAATGACCTTGGTGACGCAAGTAGGTGTAGGCCATTCCTCAATGGCTTTAATCTTTTCTAGGTCGATTGCTATTCCTTTTCTGAAATGATGTGACCCAAATACTGTATCTACGGTTTGTAGAAGTCACACTTGCTAAATTTGGTGTAAAGTTGGTGTTCCCGTAATACCCATAACAGGATTCAGAGGTGTTTCTCATGTTCCTCCTCACTTTTGGAGTAAATCAGTATGTCATCTATAAAGACTAGTACAAACTTATCTAGGTATTCACTAAAGATATTGTTCATCATGCACATAAAATTGGTTGGTGCATTGGTCAATCCGAAAGGCATCGCTACAAACTCGTAATGGCCATATCGAGTTCGAAAAGAGGACTTACTAATGTCTTCATCACAGATCCTCACTTGGTGGTATCTAGATCGCAAGTCGTTCTTTGAAAAGATCTTCGCTCCTCTGACTTGATCAAACAAGTCATCTATCCTAGGGAGTGGGTACCTATTCTTTATGGTCAGTTTGTTGAGATGTCGGTAATCAATGCACATTCACATCATACCATCTTTATTCTTTATGAATAGTATAGGTCCTCCCCAAGGATATACACTTGGTCGGATGTATCCTTTTTCTATCAACTCTTGTAACTGCAGTTTAAGATCAACCAAATCTGGTGCACTGATGGAGTATAGGGCCTTTTTAGCTGGTACTGATCCAGGTGTTAATTCTATGGAAAAGTCTAAGACCCTCTTGGGTGGTAGTCCCAGTATTTCCTCGGGAAATACATCTTTGAAATCTACAAGAACTGTAAAATCCTCAATTTTCTGTTCTCTCCAAACTTCTATGTTTTCAATGTTAACCGCAGAAAATTTGCATCCCTTCCTTATGCATTTCTTTGCTTGTAGGGAAGATATCTGTCTGACAGAAACCTACTTGGGTATGCCATGAATCTTTCTTTAATTCCCCTGGTTGTCCATGCATAATATTGACTTGTTTAAATAGTTAATCATGACATGGTGTTGTTCCAGCCAGTCCATGCCTATAAGTACGCCATACGATCCTAAAGGTAAGATATTTAAATCTACCTTAGTCAGAAAACCATTCATATCGATCCCGCATTCCATTACTAGTTCTGAAACCTTCCTCTTTGTACCTGTGGCTAGTTTTACCATCCATGGTTTCCATGTTTCTCTCGGTTTAGTTTACATGTGTTGACTATTTTGGGGGAAACATAGCTTCGCTGAGCACCAAGGTCAATTAAAATTTAAATAGTTGTGTTTGAAATTTTACCTTCTATATCGACCATGGTAGCCTGATGATTTGCTTGTTGGCCGTCGAGTGCTGCATAGATCCTTGGTGTCCCTGCCATGTCCCCTACCATTGGGTTTTCTTGTAAGTTATGTAGAACTCCATCTGTATTGTTTGGAGAATCTTTGAAGTAGTGGGGCCCTTGGCATTTCCAGCAACTAACTGGTAGCGAGGCAACCTTGGCTCCTGTATTTATCGCTGGTATGTTGGTATTTGGTGTGGGCACATTTGGTCGTGCACCAGGTTTGTTGAAGTTTCTGTTTGGTGGGAAACTATTATTCCTTTTCCTGTATGGTGGTGTCCTAAATACTGGTTTTTGGTTGTCGGAAAAGAACCTGAATCTGTCCCGACTTCTGTTTATATTTTCATTTCTCAGTTGTCCATGCTCGTAGAAAAGTCTGGCCTTGTGCAATGTTATGTCTAGAGTTTTGCATATGTCGAACTCAATTCTCTCTCGAAAATTTGGAGGGAGACACCCCAAAAACTGTTGTATCTTGACATTTTCGCCCTTTATGCATGGCACGTAGTGTAGCAGATCTAAATATCTGTTGATAAAGGAATCCATGGTTAGTGATCCCATCCATAGTTTGTGAAACTCTTTTATCTTTTTGTCAAAGAATATTTCTGACATATACTTTTCTTGAAATAACTTGCTGAAGGTACTCCATCTGATATCTTTTACTTTGTGCTTCTTAGTATGCTTCAGGTCTCTCCACCACCTGGATTCCTTTACGTTTAGTTTACAAATGGTCAGTCTTGCCTTCATCTCACTAGATTAATTGTGCACTCGGAAATATTTATTCATTCCCAAGAACCACTCTTCATCCTTTTCCCCTGTATTCATTTCTCCTTCATAGGTTGGGGCTTTGATCTTATGGAATTCTCCCTCTAGACTATCATCATTTTTTTGCCTTTTCTTGGAAGGGGAGGGTGAGCCATCACTAGAAGAGATTTTCTATTCTTCTTCTATGAATTCAGGTGTGTTTTCTTCTCGTCCCTCCTACCTAGCACTGTTGGTCCTTCTTTTATGATGACATTTTTCTTTGGATCTGTTTGTTGAGTGGCCGGACTGTCTATGGTGGGTTACACCTTTCAAGCTTTGAAGTAGAGCTTTATTTATAGATTGTTGTTCTCATCTTTCATTTATGTTGTCATCTTTAAAACTCGGTAAATCTACTTGTAATCTATGTATTGTCTTTATTAAGTCGGAATTCAGTTCCACCATGAGTTCTTCTTCTCAAAGTGGTGAATTCAAGTTCCCGTGTCTACTGTTGTTCTTTTCTGTGTCCATAATTCAGATTGTTTCTTATACTTGTAGAATTCACTCAGTCAGTAAAAACAAGGTTCTGTTAGTTTTTGTAAATATCATAAGTATAGTTTTGAAAACATGTTTTCTGCAACGAATGTTATTTTAAGTAGCGAGCCCAAAAGGTCTCTGAGTGTTCGAAACTGGGCTCTGATACCACTTGTAATGTCCCTTAAAACCGAAAAGAAAAATAAAAAATTATTATGGGCTAATACTATCATTAATATTCTAAGGTTCATTAAAATTAACTTCAGCATGGTGTAATATTGTTAAGAAAGATAGTTGTGTCTTTGGCTGGATTTCTTTTGTCTATTTGTTACATGGTAGCTTATATTCTTACTGTGATATTTTGATGTTTATTTGTATGAAAATGATTCGTATGTCCTGAACCGGTATTTATTATTTTGTTCTGTCTAATTACTTCATACTTGTTTATAATTGTATGTTGAACTTGATGTATAACCTAGTCCTGTATGAGTTGTTTTGCTATGGCTAACTTACCTGTGCTCCTATTGTGAAATGAAAGGTTGGATTTAATATTTTTTCTTGATGAGTTGGTTTGAAGGACTCTTATGGATTTTGGGATTACTTAGTTCATTATGAGCTAAGGCATAAAAATTCCTTGTTGCATGTGCTATGGATCAACCATATACTAAATGTTTTTTTAAGTGGAAAGACCTTGGTTGAGAGATAAATGTATTTAACTTTGAAACCAAAGTTATGGTTGCATATAAGAATGCTTGTTCTAAAAAAGAGGGATTTCGACTATAGGGAGTGGGTGTTGATCTAATCGCTAGTGGTGGTGGTTGTGAGCATTAAAGGATGCCATGTGAAGGCCTTGGGGCTATCCTCCATGCTGGCTCAAGGTATAAGGTGGTCTACCCTGTTTCGAAAAACCGATTTGCATGTTGTTTGGAGAGGGGAGCAAGCTCCCTTCTCTTTTTGTTTTTGGTAAGTAGCGTGAACTGTATTATGGTTGCGTGTTATAGGATTTCAATCATTGTGCAGCACCCTGAAGGTATGTGTCTCTCTTGGTAGCTTTTTGTCTCTGTTTGTTTTCATTTAAGCATTTCATTTCTGCTAATCCTTTAACTTGTTATGTGACGGGAGGTCGGAGCGTTGTTCTGGGGTCTGCATCCGAAGGAAGGGGAGACCATCAAATGTGAATGGATCAAGTAAGCCCAGGTCTAAGTGTCCCTCTCCTACAGATGGCTATTCTATGTTTTTTAAAAGAATAGGGTGTGCTACTTGTTTTAATGGCCTTGCCATTCATAGTTACAAGGGTTTTAAAGGAAGCCTCTCGGCTTCATTGTGTTTTGTTTGTAAATGTCTTTAAGAAAGGGACTGTGCTCAGGGTTTTAGTAGGGTTTAGTTCCTGTGAGCTTGATAGGTGTTTTCATCAATTTTGTAATTAACGTTATTGTGAGTAAGATACTACAGAACCTGGATTCTTAAACATGTTTCTAAATACAAGTTTATACAGTGATTTTCGTTTATATGCTCAGTGTAGATTTAATGATTTTAGTTGGTGAATGTTGGTATTTTTCTCGTTGGATTTTGAATGCTACATTAATGGTTTAAATGTATCATGTGCTTCCATGTAAAAATCGTTGTCTTGGTAAATGATTCGTGTTTATTCTTACTTTGTTTGATTAAAGAAATATATCTACGATGGTTTTGTTCCTTAGCTTAGGTATTTACTTCTTTAGATTTGGTACCTGGGTAGATCCCTGTTGTATAAGTTTGACGTGTGCTTGGCTTCTGATGGATGGCACAGGAATGGAACCCTGGCCAAACGCGTCTACGCTACCTCTGTATAAAATGGATTATTATTTTCTTGTTTCTCCTATGCATGCTTATTTGGGCATTGCCCTATGATCTATGTTGCTTGTAATTTAAATTCTTATTCCAAAAGGAATTCCCAGTAAAATCAAATGTGAACACTGTAAATTATCATTGTTAGTAGGGAAGAAGGGTGTAGATTTGAATGCTATGTTTCTTTGGTTTTAATAAGTTGGTAAAAAGTTTCTCGACCGTCTGAAAACTGGGAAAGGAATCCTAGGGTTGAGAAATCCCTGTTGCGTAATGCATCTATGTCTGTGTGCATTCATTCTTAGGTGCTTCATTTGCTTATCTTAGGGCTAACTGACCATCGTTTTGAAGTCTTCTATGTTGTTTGCAAACATTCTGGGTATAACTATCTAGGTTTGCTAAGGAAGGGATTTTATCCTTGGTATTTGGGGTTCTAAACATATACTCTAAATATGAAACTCCTTAGTGTATAATTCGCTTGGTTGAAACGTTTTGATGTTTAAGCTAGGGTAATGCAAATTCGATGGTTAGCGTTTTTATTTTAATTAAAAAGAACAGAGAATCTCGTAGGGAGGCTCTCCTACTAGTCGTTTATGTTTAAGTTTGATATTCTTGCATGGATGATTGAGTTGTATTAATTTATGAGTATTAATCCAGGTTTAGAAAATAGAGCTCTAGCACGATCTTGATTTGCTAGAGCGATCTTCGCAAGAAATCGGACTCTGCCCTCTAAATAAAAGGTTAATTAATTTAGCTTTAATGTTGTTGTAAAAGTTCTAGGATTTGCGATTCTAGTGTTATGATTTTGTGTGGAATAAACGTTGTTTATGGTGTTTGAAATAATTTACCATAAACTTTATAAAATGAGTATTCATAAATTTTGATTTCTTGTAGTTGTATGTAGAGTTTGAAAAGTAAATGTTTGGGGTTTGAAATTTTTGAAAGAGTCTGAGAAGTTCATTTTCTAGTTTACAAAAGAAAGAGAGAACTACCCTACGTTTAGTTTAATAATAAATAAAAAATTTCAATGCTAACTTATCTATAAAATTATTTAAGTAAAACCCAGGGTACCATGAATAAATACTTTTGTCAATGGACCAAAAGAAATAGATAATTTATTTAAAGTTCATGAAAGACAATTTGCAACTTTCAATTGAAATATTAATGAATATAAAACCCAGCCTGTAATCCTATTTAAGAACAGAAACATGATCCTATATAGGGAACGTGTAAACCTCTTACCTAAGGTTGCGCTACTTGTAATAGCTTTATAACCTGCACACTTCAAAAACCAATTAATAGAAAATACTCTTTAGCTAACCTATAGAGTGGTAACTGAATAACCTCAAAACTGCCATGTTCCTCCCAACCTTTGACCCGGAACCATTCCTAGTTCTTAATCATATCATCCCCGAGCTAGTTCCAACATGCAAGAGAACTAGAGCACCTAAGGATGAGGATGCTGGTATCTTGGAAGTAATCTATGTATCTTCTAAGCACAAGGTTTGGAATTCTTTCCAATCCCATACAGAAATAATGATCAGATGAGATGCCTTCTCTTGGCTCTTGCCCTTATATAGGTTTCTTTGGAAATGGGCAGTTTTGTTATCTTGAGTTAACATCAATATTTTTAATATCTTCTTGAATTTAACGCCTAGTTTCAATGATATGCAATATATTTAGAATATCATTTTTAATTATATTTTTTTTTATAACTTGAACTTTTCAATTCGTTTCTATTTGAGTTTAGAAAAAGAATTTTAGTTTATTTAAGTAGTTTATATAATAACATATATATATATATATAGACTTTACTTATTTAATTTTGTTTATCTTTTATTTTTCAAATACTTTACATATATATTATTTTCATATATGTATATAGACTTCACTTATTTTATTTATTTTTTAATATTCAATTAACTTCACATATATAATATTTTCATATATGTTTATAGACTTCACTTATTTAATTTATTTATCTTTTATTATTCATGCATCATATAGCATAATCGCTTATTCGATGCTTCATTAATTTATGTCAATTCTTTAACAAAGTCTCTTGTGGGGTTTGGTCAGTCAACTAAGGTAGGTGGCCCTAGATTCCCTTGCATGTTGGATGACCTCGTATTCATGGCAGTATCTTTCAGTCCTTGATGAGAGACAGATAATGATTTAATTAATCAATTTGAATAAGTATGATAAACGTTGGTGCTATTCAGAGTCTTTACAACTCAACACCTTTAAGTAAGGTAACCCCTAGTGATATTCAAAGCTTATGCTCAACACTCTCAAATGGGCGTTACACTAGTGCAATTCCAGATCCTTTTGCTCAACACTAGTACTAGGATGCATTTGTAAGATACTCCTAGGGCTACAATGGCCAAAGATCCAATTCTCCAGAGCTTATGCTCAACATCATGTTGGAGTGCTCCATGGCTTATTCCCAACACTAAATCATTTATCTTTTGGGGTTACCTATGTGCTCCAGATCTTGTGCTCAACACATAGCTTTGTAACCCATGTGCTCCAAAACTTATTCCCAACACATCATAGAAGTCAATCATGTATACCAGAACTTCTGCATAGTACATAACAAAGGTCATCTCAGTAGATTAGGGCTTGTACCCAACACATAATAAACATCAACCAAGTACATCGGGGTTTATACGCAGTACATAAAAATAAGCCATGTCCATCAAGGCCCATGCCCAATATATATATAACAAAAGTAAACCATGTGCATTGGGGCTTATGCCCAATATATGTAACAAAATAAAACATGTGCATTGGAGCTTACCCCTAGTATCTATATAATAAAAAATAAATCATGTGCATCCCAGCTTACGCCCAATATATATAATATAAACATACTCAAAGTTTTGGGATATTACATCCCTCCCCTCTTAGAACAACACCGTACCGGTTCTCCAGGGACTGGAAATTAAATCATGAAATAAGGTGGGGGTAAGCCTTCTTCATGTTGCTTTCATTCTCCCATGTGGCCTCAATAGGCCCGAAGTGCCACCATTGCACTTTTAGCTGGATGATAGTTCACTTCCTAAGATGTACTTCCCTCTTGTTCAATATGTGAAGTTGTTATAGCATAAAATCCCCCTCTGGTTCTACCTATAACAAGGACCAATCAATCACATGCTTAGTATCATAGACATATTTCTTTAATAAAGATGCGTGAAAAACATTGTGAATGTTTATGTGAGCCAGCAAGGCTAATACATAAGCTATTGGCCTCTTCTTGGCGAGTATCTCAAAGGGTGCACAAAATATGGGGGCCAACTTTCCGCAACTCCCCAAGCTCAATGAGATCCTCTTTGCCTTCACTTTTAAGAAGACATGTTCGTCGACTTAGTAATATTTGTCTCTTCTCTTCTTATCTGCATAACTTTTATGGCGGTCCTGTGCCTCTTTTAAGTTCTGTTGCACTTTGGTGACTAACTATTCTAGGTCTTTTAGTAAGTCTAGCCCTAGCATGAGTTTGTCTACCGAGCTATCCCAAGTCACCGTCATCCTACACTTTCTGCCATAGATTACCTCGATGAGACTCATCTTGGTAGAGGTATGGTACCCGTTGTTGTATGCAAACTCTGCGAGGTGCAAGTAGTCCTCCCACTTTGTGGGATTTTTCATTATGTACATCCTAGGCATATCCTCTAAGATTTGGTTTACCCGCTCCGTCTGTGCATCTTTCTGCAGATGCTAAGCTGTACTAAATTTTAACTCCGTCTCCAAACCAGAGAATAAGGATCTCCAAAAATTACTGGTATGAAGTGTGCCGCTTTGGATAACTTGTCAACCACTACAAAAATGGAATCATTATGTTTCTTGCTCTATAGTAATCCTATAATGAAATCCATATTGATAACCTCCCATTTCCATTCTGGAATGAGTAGTGGTTGCAGCAACCCTGAAGGGTGTTGGTGTTCCTCTTTGACCAGTTGGCACTCTTGGAATTGGGTGATGAATAATGTTATGTCGGTTTTTAACTTAGGCTAGAAGAAGTGTTTCTTTACTACCGATATAATCTTTTGATATACAGGATGTATAGAGTAGGGTTTTTTATTAAACTCAGTTAGGATGTGTCTCTGTTTGCTTTCATTTAAGCATTTCATTTATGCTAATCCTTTAACTTGTTATGTGATAGGAGGTCGTAGCGTTGTTCTGGGGTCTGCATCCGAAGGAAGGGGAGACCATCAAATGCGAATGGCTCGGGTAAACCCAGGTCTAAGCGTGCCTCTCCTATGAATGGTTATTCTATGTTTTTGAAAAGAATGGGGTGTGCTGCTTGTTTTAATGGCCTTGCCATTCAGAGTTACAAGGGTTTTAAAGGAAGGCTCTTAGGTTCATTGTTTTCTATTTGTAAATTTCTTTAAGAAGGGGACCGTGCTCAGGGTTTTCGTAGGGTTTAGTTCTTGTGAGCCTGATAGGCATTTTGATCAATTTTGTAATTAATGTTACTGTGTGTGAGATACTACCAAACTTGGATTCTTAAACCTGTTTCTAAATACAAGTTTATACAATGATTTTCGTTTATACACTCAGTGTAGATTTAATGTTTTTAGTTGGTGAATGTTGGTAGTTTTCTCGTTGGATTTTGAATGCTACATTAATGGTTTAAATGTATCCCGTGATTCCATGTAAAAATCGTTGTCTTGGTAAATGATTTGTTTTTATGATTACTCTATTTGATTAAAGAAATATATCTACGATGGTTCTATTCCTTAGCTTAGGTATTTACTTCTTTAGATTTGGTACCTGGGCAGAGCCCTGTTGTATATTTGATGTGTCCTTGGCTTCCAACGGATGGCACAGGAATGGAACCTTGGCCAAACACGTCTACGCTACCTCTGTATCAAATGGATTATTATTTTCTTGTTTCTCATATGCGTGCTTATTTGTGCGTTTCCCTATGATCTATGTTGCTTTTAATTTAAATTATTATTCCAAAAGGAATGCCCAGTAAAATCAAATGTGAACACTATAAATTATCGTTGTTAGTATGGAAGAAGGGTGTAGATTCAAATGTTGTGTTTTTTGGTTTTATTTAGTTGGTAAAAACAAAATTCGGCCGTCTGAAAAAACTGGGAAAGTAATCCTAGGGTTGTGAAATCCCTATTGCGTAATTCTTCTTTTTTTTTGTGCATTCGTTCTCGGGTGCTTCACTTGCTTGTCTCAGGGCTAACTGTCCATCGTTTTGAAGTCTGCTATGGTGTTTGCAAACATTCTGGGTATAACTATCTAGGGTTGCTAAGGAAGGGATTTGATCCCTAGTCTTTGAGGTTCTAAACATAGACTCTAAATATGAAACTCCTTAGCATGTAATTCGCTTGGTTAAAATGTTTTGATGTTTAAGCTAGGGTAATGGGAATTCGATGATCGATGTTTTTATTTTAATTAAAAAGAACAGAGAATCTTGTATGGAGGCTCTGCTACTAGCCGTTTTTTTTAAGGTTTGATATTTCCGCGTGGATGATTGAGTTGTATTAATTTCTGAGTATTAATCTAGGTTTAGAAAACATAGCTCTAGCATGAGCTTGCTTTGCTAGAGCGATCTTCGCAAGAAATCGAAACTTCCCTGTAAATAAAAGGTTAATTAATTATTTAGTTTTAATGTTGTTGTAAAAGTTCTAGGATCTATGATTCTAGTGTTATGATTCTGTGTGGAATAAACGTTGTTTGTGGTGTTTGAAATAATTTACCATAAACCTTATAAAATGAGTATTCATAAATTTTGATTTCTTGTGGTTGTATGTAGAGTTTGAAAAGTAAATGTTTGGTGTTTGAAAGTTCGAAAGAGTATGAGAAGTTCATTTTCTAGTTTACAAAAGAAAAGGAGAACTACCCTAGGTTTAGTTTAACAATAAATAAAAATTTTGAATGCTAACTTATCTATAAAATTATTTAAGTAAAACCCAGGGTACCATGACTAAATACTTATGTCAATGGACCAAAAGAAATAGATAATTTATTTAAAGTACATGAAAGACAATTTGCAGCTTTCAATGGAAATCTCAATGACTATAAAACTCAGCCTGTAATCATATTTAAGAACAGAAACAGAATCTGATATAGGGAAAGTGTAAACCTCTTATAACCTGCACACTTCAAACACCAATTAATAGAAAATACTATTTAGTTGACCTGTAGGGTGGTAACTGAATAACCTCAAAACTGCCACGTTCCTCCGAACCTTTGACCTAGAACCATTCCTGGTTCTTAATCGGATCATCCCTGAGTTGGTTCCACCATGCAAAAGAATCTAGAGCAACTAAGGATGAGGCTGAGATGAGATGAGATGCCCTCTCTTGGATCTTGCCCTTATATAGGTTTTTTTGGAAACGGGTAGTTTTGTTATCTTGAGTTAACATCAATATTTAATATCTTCTTGAATTTAATCCTTAGTTTAAATTATATGCAATATATTTAGAATATCATTTTTAATTATATTTTTTTTTGATAACTTGAATTTTTCAATTGGTTTCTATTTGAGTTTAAAAAAAGAATTTTAGTTTATTTAATTAGTTTATATAATAACATATATACATACATACATACATATATATATATATATATATATATATATAGAGAGAGAGAGAGAGAGAGAGAGAGAGAGAGAGAGAGAGACTTCACTTATCTTATTTATCTTTTAATATTCAATTGACTTCACATATATAATATTTTCATATATGTATATAGACTTCACTTATTTAATTTATTTATTGTTTATTATTCATGCATCATATAGCATAATCACTTATTCGAAGCTTCCTTAATTTATGTCAATTATTTAACAAAGTCTCTTGTGGGGTTTGGTTGGTCAAGTAATATAGGTGGCCCTAGATTCCCTTGCATGTTGGATGACCTCATATTTGTGGCAGTATCTTTCAATCCTTGATGAGAGATAGATAATGATTTAATTAATCAATTTCAATAAGTATGATGAATGTTGGTCTATTCAGAGTCTTTCCAACTCAACACCTTTAAGTAAGGTAACCCTTAGTGATATTCAGAGCTTATGCTCAACACTCTCAAATGGGTGTTACACTAGTGCAATTCCAGAGCCTTTTGGTCAACACTAGTACTAGGATTCATTTGTAAGATACACATAGGGATACAATGGACAAAGATCCAATGCTCCAAAGATTATGCTCAACATCATGTTGGAGTGATCTAGCGCTTATGCCCAACACTACATCATTTATCTGTTGGGCTTACCTATGTGCTCTAGAGCTTATGCTCAACACATAATCTTGTAACCCATGTGCTCCAGGGCTTATGCCCAATACATAAAAATAACCCGTGTCCATCCAGGCCCATGCCCAATATATATATAACAAAAATAAACCATGTGCATTGGGGTTTACCCCCAATATATGTAACAAAATAAAACATGTGCATTGGCTTACACCCAGTATCTATATAATAAAAAATAAATCATGTTCATTGGGGCTTACGCCTAATATATATAATATAAACATAGTCAAAGTTTCGGGATATTACAAATATTACAACAATGGATTCGCCAAAGGAGATAGAAAAATAAATCCAAATAAATAAAAATATTAGTGGCATTGTGTAGCCACATGCTACCAATGTCCAAGGATTTGACGATGTCCCCAGCAATGAGGCCAATTTGTTATCACCCAAATTTGCACTAAGAAGAAATGATAGATTCACGTCATAATTATAGGCAATCTTGTCCTATCACTACTAGATGTATCTCCATTTGGGTTGGTGATTTTCCAATCACATGGAGATGTCCCTAGGGTTTTGTGTGCTATATTTTCTATGTGGATATCTATGTATAATCTTAAGAGAGATCAGCTATAAAGCTTCCCTCAAGCACCTAGAAAGTGTCTAAGAATATGGTAAAAACTCATAAATAAAGTGCAATAAGTGGGATTAGTTTCTTTAAGTAAATTTTAGTAGAAAATGGAAATGAATAGATTAGAGAATGCACTTTGAGTGAAAGAATGAGCCAAACAAAAGCACGCAAAAGAGAATATGCATCTTGAGTTGAAGAAAAATTCAAAACTATTTCTTAAAAGTAACAATACAATCCCTGCCTCATGATTGCTCTTAGGAAACAACCATGAAATTCAAAGAGTTATGAAAAACAATCATCCAATATATCTGATATATTAATATAGCACTACAACAAAATAGCGCTTTAGGGGTGGTTTTGTCTTGCAGGGGTCTTGGTAAACCCCCCCCTAAAAATTTTTTCAGACCTTTGGAGGCGGTCTTTTAAAACCGCCCCTAAAAGTCATGGAAATTGGATTTTTCGGGGCGGTTTTTTTAAATCCGCCCCCAAACGTCCTAAAATTTGACTTTTGGGGGGGGTTTTTGGAAACCCCCCCTAAAAGACCAGTTCTCATAACTTTTGGGAGCGGTTTGTCAAACCCCCCCTAAAAGTCATGAGAATTGAACTTTTGGAGGTGGTTTTTTTGGAACCCCCCTTAAACGTCATGAGAATTGAACTTTTGGAGGGAGTTGTTTGAACCCCCCCCCGCGAAAAGCCCAATTCTCATAAATTTTGGGGGCATTTGGTCAAAACACCCCCTAAAAGTCATGAGAAATGAACTTTGGGAGGCGGTTTGTTTGGAACCCCCCTTAAAAGTCATGAGAATTGAACTTTTGGAGAAAGTTGTTTGAACCCCCCCCCCTAAAAGTCATGAGAATTGAACTTTTGGAGGTGATTGTTTGAAACCCCACCCTAAAATCCAAATTCTCATAACTTTTGGGGGTGGTTTGTCAAAATCCCACCTAAAAGTCATGAGAATTGAACTTTGGGAGGTGGTTTGTATGGAACCCCCCTTAAAATTCATGAGAATTGAAATTTTCGAGGAAGTTTTTTTAGAACCCCCTAAAAGTCATTTATGTGCATGGGTTAGGTGTGTCACATGGGTTCAACAATGCATCTCATTAAAGCATTGGAGCTAATCGCACACAAGCTATTGTAGTGTTAGGAAGGGTATGCATCATCATTCAACACCATATCCCATTAGAGCTCTACAATTGAGGCAATCATGCTAGGTTTTTCACATCAAAGATGGTTCTCACACTCCAACTTTCCATGATCCATGGTCAAAATACAAACTCGTTCTCCATAACATTATCCTTTATGGCTAATGGGCCATGTGTAGGGCCCTAATCACCACATGATTCCTACACAAAGAATATTTAGCTTGAAAGCACGTATGGTGTCCATTTCAATATTTACAACATCATGGATGGTTCTTGAAGCCTAATCCATCGTGTCCATGGTGTTAGATCAAAATCTAGTTTATAATGACTGGTAGTTACCTCAAGGTCTTGTGACATATGGGCGCTTCTCTATACCACCACATAGGCCATAGGCAAGGAATATTTAGCTTTTCAGTAACACATTGTCATTTTTTTTAGTATTTTCATGTCGTGGATAGTTCTAAGATCCTATGTTATGGTCTAGGGCCAAACTGTAGGTTCGTGGGAAATAAAACTTTATTTTGAGACTCATGGGCCATGCATAGGAACTTGAGTCATCATACATACCCTATATAGGGAATATTTTTTTTATAGTCTAAGTTCTTGTGTTTATTTTTGCACTAATTTTGGTTTGATTAAATCCCATATAGTGATCATTCAAACCTTGATGTCAAAGTCTTTGATCTAAAACCTTGGTTATAAATAACCCAACGTCAAAATTTATTGTGTTAGTGTGTTGATTTGGTGCAGTAGGCATGTTACTGATTGGGTTAGGGGGTAGTGGGTTCGGGTTAGATGGACACTAGCTTAAGGGGATATTTTCTACAATTTCATAATGTGGTAGGCTTTGGGGAGTTTTTGGATTAGAAGCGAGGCACCTAAGGGATCAGTGGGTTAGTGGGAAAGGGGTTCTGGTTTTGTTGGTAATAGTGGTTAAGCTGTTTATAAGTTATCATGTTATTCGGTTTGGGGCTAGATGTTAAGGATAGGTACCAGGTGAGGGGGTTAGAGGTTGAAGCTTCCTAGGTGCATGAATTCATTACATGGATCAAGTGTACCAAGTGCATGACTCATTTACATGGGTTGGTTGTGTTAGGTCAGTGTCTAATTAGTGGCATTATTTATGGTGGCCATTTCAATATTTGTAACACAGAGGATGGTTCTCATGGCCTAGACTATGGTATGTGAAGTAAATTTAGGGTCGAATGCTATATTAATTTTCCACGGGGTTGATGGTCCATGTATGTTAACCTAGATTAACACATAAGAATATCTAGCCTACATGTGAGAGCATCATGATCATTGTCACCATCGTCGATGTCATTGTTGTTGTTGGTTTGTCAAACCTTCCTTACCCTCATTCCCAAAATTGACAAATCGGCTGATCCTGCAAACTTTCATCCCATTTCCCTTTGCAACGTCATTTAAAAAATCATAACCAAAGTCATCGCCAATCGCCTCAAACCCCTTCTGCCTAATCTAATCTCCCTATTGCAATCAGGTTATGTGGAAGGAAGACAAATCCTTCATGGAATCATTACGGTGCATCAGGCGATTCACACTCTCAAAGTCTCCTCCTCGTCTGGTATGCTCATCAAACATGACATGGAAAAATCCTTTGATAAAACTAAATGGAACTTCCTCCAGGACACCCTTCTCGCTTTTGGTTTCTCCCCCTCCTGGGGCAATTGGATTATATTTGTTATAGGTCAAATCTGCACTTCTCCATCCATGATCACATTGCCTTGTCGATCACACAAAAGGACACTATGGATGGAAGAGCCAGATTTGACCTTGGATGAGTTATTGCTGAGATCAAATTCTTCACCATGTGTGCACTACTATTACCATAGTCATCTTGCGTTCTGAACGCTGGTCTTGTTCATGACAACCCATGCACATCCTCCAAAATGTTGCAAATGCTGGTTGTCAACTGCAAATGTTGCATACTGTGCGCTAGTCTACTTGTATGAAACCCGCACACATATTAAGATGAAATCAAAAACTTATATTGGTTTTTTTGAAACATCAATCTATCGATTTTCTTCATTGACAAGATCAATATAGGTACCATATTGTTCAATATTTTTGTCTTTGAGAAAATTTATCCTCGGTTACTAATTCGGTTGTCTAGATTCTATTATCTGGTAGGTGATGAACTTACGATCCCCGAAGCTGTTTTAAGTCATTTTAAGCCCTTGTTTTGACTTTTCAAAAACAAACAAGATTGCTGAGCATACTTGTTCTCTTCAAACTTGTTAAAGGAATTGAAGGAAC
Source organism: Larix kaempferi (assembly GCA_027924585.1). NCBI lineage: Eukaryota > Viridiplantae > Streptophyta > Pinopsida > Pinales > Pinaceae > Larix > Larix kaempferi. The sequence continues at coordinate 394,659 of BSBM01001920.1, forward strand.
ATCCACTTAAGTTTAAGTTTACCCCTTTTCCGGACTTTTGTGGATTAGCTACGAAAAAGGTATACTCTAGTCATCCATGGCTAGAAGAGTTCTTCTCTCATCATTTTACACATTTTCGGGGGAGGAGACTAATTGTACGAAAAAGGACCTTGTGGAGCCTTCTTTAGGATTTTCAGGCTCTTGAAATATGAAAACACCAACGAGCATTAACCTACTCAGGTTCGATGTGAAATCCACCAGAGGGTATATAGAGGATGGTTTAAGTTTTTCTGACTCTTTAAACAAGAAAACACCGGTGAGCAAATACTAACTCGGGCTTGATACTAAAATCCACGAGTAATTGTATGGAGGATTGTTTAAGTTTTTCTGACTCCTTAAACAAGAAAACACCAGCAAGCATAAATTGATCCAGGCTCGATATTAAAATCCATGGATTAGTGTTATAGAGTATTTGTTTATATTTTCTTTGAACTTTGTAAAAAATGAAGAAGGTCCCGAGTCTTCCTCCCATGGGCTCATTAAATTTTTACATTGTTGGACTTATTGAGTTTTCTTTCTTGGACTCATTAAAACAACAAGAAAGGCATTCTTTTACCAAAAAGAATAAGGGAAGAGAAGGGTATCCACATCTTTTCAGTTTCAAAGGTAGTTAAGTCAGTCATGTCCTTGAACACAACACCTATTTGAGTCCATCATTCAGTTGGGTTTTAGTTTTGAACTTTGGGTGAGCCTGATCTCAGAGTTTGTTACTCCTCCAATTGGTTATTGTTCCAATCATATGGATAATCTGCTAATGTCTCCTACATTGCAGGTTTATATCGCATTCCCCTCATGTTAAAAGCTACATAAGTCACTTGTGTGTCGTGCTCATTGTTCAAGGATACAGCCTATGTCTGCCATTCTGCAGTTTACCTTGACTTCATGTGTCGACCATCCTGGTGTCAGTTTGTTTCATCTTGTATTTGTCCTACTCCAAATCAGCTCAAACTTTTGAGTGTTCCTCGTATTGGATGATGGAGGATGCATTAAGGCCTCCCTTCCAGTGGACTTCTTCCCATCAACTTCAACTCATTATGCTCTGGGAATGAAGTTTAGAGTTTGGGTTAGTACCTTGGGGATTGTAGTCATCAGTGGTAGTTTCCCTCACTATTGAATAATGTGAATACATCAATGTCTCTTATTTGACAGGTTCCTCAGGTGTTCGACTTCAGGTCCACTTATTCACACTTGTTGGAACATACTAGGTACCTTAGGCCCCATTATCATTATTGATGGAATCCTTCACATTTGTTAACGGTATACACCAATGATCGATAATCAAATCTTGCCCCCCATGTTCGACGTCAGCTCATTTATTTGCATGGATAGGGTTCATACCTTGGGATGTTTTTGTATGAAGACCTTGGGACTCTGATAACATCACCCTATTCTTGTTATCACCCAAGCTGCGCAATACTGAGCCACACTCATTTTGGCTCTTTATGAGACATAGATCCAACTTGTTGTCATGGCTATGATCTCTTATCTTTGACATGGATCCACGGTTGTATTTCAGTGAAAATGCTATATATACATCTCCCAGTTATGTATTGGAGATCATTTTGTATCACACCAAACATCTATCTGATGTCAAGATTGTAATTGCTCGCTAACCTTGATCCTTGTTTTAGGTACTTTTGTGACTTCGTCATGTGGTTTCTCGCTCCTCCTCTTACTTGGAATTATAATGTATTTCAGCCATCATTTCCCTCTGACGTCACACACTAGGGGGCATCTGTTATAGGTCAAATATGCACTTCTTTGTCCGTGATCACATTTTCCTGTCGATCGCACAAAAGGACATTATGGATGGAAGAGTTGGATTTGACCTTGGATGACTTATTGTTGAGATCACACTCTTCAGCTGAAAAACATATTTTTTTATACATTTTTCACCATGTGTGCGCTACTATTGCCATAGTCATCTTACATTCTTAACGTTGGTCTTGTTCATGACAACCCGTGCACATCTTCCAAAATGTTGCAAATGCTGATTTTCAACTGCAAATGTTGCATACTGTGTGTTAGTCTGCTTGTATGAAACCCACGCACATCTTAATATGAAATAAAAAAATATATTAAGATTACAAATTGAGATTAGTTGAACGTGGTTCTGTAACTCCCTCAACCTCCCAATTCAACCACCTCTCAAATTCAACTGCCAACCTTGTCCCATAAATACAAGGGGAAGCCATGAGAGAGGGACCTAGAAGGAAGAAGCTACTGTTACCTTGGAGGAATTCTTATGTCTTTGTGAAGAGTAGGAGCCCAGGACTCAGTTGCATAAGTGTCTGAACAGATCAGGTATATCTGTACTTATTTACATTTCTTTGACCATAAAAGGCTGAAATAACCTCCCTATCCCAATTAAATGTCTATTTGATTGAATGTCTATTGGATTGTATATTTGATTGTGATTAATGTTAAATTGTTTCCAATTTCATTATCTATTTGCAGTCAAGATACGCTGAAGAAGATTAAATTTGTTTTGCAGGTTCATCGCTATGGAAGAGAGGGTCAAATCTAGGATCATCCATCATTAAAGAGGTACAACTTTCGGAATACCAATCTCTTTCCATTTATAGTAATTAATGCAAAACATGAATGTATTTACCTGTCACCCCACGTAAGTTGGTAGTGTCATCTCCCCCACAATAAGGTATTTTCCTACACAACAATATCCCTAGTCTCCTCAGCCTTCTTTTCCATTCTTGTTAATGGCTCCCCCTCTTCCACCCTCTCCCCTTCCAAAGGCATAAGACATATGCAAGGAATTAAAGTAAGAAGTTACAATAGTACCCATTCTCATCTCTAGTTTGTGGATGGCACCATGTTGATGGGGAAATCCATTGTTATAGAAGTGAAAGCCTTCCGGGAAATCCTCCATTCTTTCAGTGCGGCCGCAGGCATGACCATAAATAATCTCAAGTCCCAGATCTACTTCTTCAATACCTCCTTACAAACACAGATCTGAATCACCCAAATTCTGGGTTTTCAAAAGAGTTCCCTTCCCGTCCAAATTCCTTATTGCCCCTCTTGTTGACTCAGCCATCAAAAACTCATCCTGGAAAGAATTACTAGCTTCCTTGGAGTATAAAATTTCCTCATGGACCTTCAAATCCCTCAACTTTCCTAGTCGCCTCATCCTTCTGAAATATGTTCTCCAGGCCATGCCTCTCTACCTCTTCTCAGTTATGGAGGCCCCTAAGTATGTTCTCAAATCTATTCGCAACTTACAAAGAAGCTTCCTCTGGAGCTGCACCACTCAATACAGAAAATGGGCCTTAGTGGCTTGGGAAAATCTCTGTACTCCAAAATATAAGGGCGACCTTGGACTAAGAGACACCCTCACCCTCAATGAAGTGCTTTGCATGAAGCTGCTTTGGAGGTTCTCCACAGAGGATTCTACGCCCTGGATGAATATTTGGCTGCACAAATATGCAGGCAATGTACATCATTCTAAACTGATCCGACAAGATAATCTCTTGTAGGATCCCTCATTTGGAACTCGGCTTGGGCTCAATGAGATCTTATTCGCAAACATAGCTTCTGGGAAGCCAGGGATGGGAATAAGGCCCTCTTTTGGGAGGATTCCTGGCAATAGTTTCCCTCCTTGCAACAACTCAACATCATCGAAGATCTGCATCATCACTCCCAGCAATAAGGAAAGCAATTGATTGCTCAGTATTGGGATCCTTTCAATAACAGTGACACCTGGCGATCCTGGAATTCAGAAGAAACATGGAACTAGAACTTTAACACTGAGGAAGGAAAAGTGTCCTGGGAAACTCTCAACTCCAGGAAAATTCTTATATTTGACAAACCAAACAAGCTCAGATGGGGATACCAATATAAAGGCTACTTTACCATCAAGGAATCCTATAGCTTAACTCATCCTAGACCACTCCAACCCGATGACAACATATGGACAAAGATATGGGACTTTCACATCAAATATGGTTCTCACACTCCAACTTTCCATGATCCATGGTCAAAATACAAACTCATGCGCCATAACATTATCCTTTATGGCTAATGGGCCATGTTTAGGGCCCTAATCACCACATGATTCCTACACAAGGAATATTTAGCTTGCAAGTGGGTATGGTGGCCATTTCAATATTTACAACATCATGGATGGTTCTTGAATCCTAATCCATGGTGTCCATGGTGTTAGATCAAAATCTAGTATATATTGACTAGTAGTTACCTCAAGGTCTTGTGACATATGGGTGTTTCTCTGTACCACTACATAGGCCATAGGTAAGGAATATTTAGCTTTTGAGTAACACATTGCCATTGTTTTTAGTATTTTCATGTTGTGGATGGTTCTAGGAACCTATGTTATGGCCTAGGGCCAAAATGCAATTTCTTGGGAAATAAAACTTTATTTTGAGACTAATGGGCCATGTAGAGGGACTTGAGTCATCATACATACCCTAGATAGGGAATATTTTGTTTATAGTCTAAGTTCTTGTGTTTATTTTTGCACTAATTTTGGTTTGATAAAATCCCATACAATGGTCATTCAAACCTTGATGTCAAAGTCTTTGATCTAAAACCTTGGTTATAAATAACCCAAGGTCAAATTTTATTGTGTTAGTGTGTTGATTTGGTGCAGTATGCATGTTAGTGATTGGGTTAGGGGTTAGTGGGTTAGGGTTAGAGGGACACTGGCTTAAGGGGATATTTTCTACAATTTCATAATGTGGTAGGATTTGGGGATTTTTTGGATTAGAAGCGAGGCACCTAAGGGATCAGTGGGTTAGTGGGAAAGGGGTTCTGGTTTTGTTGGTAATAGTGGTTAAGTTGTTTATAAGTTATCATGTTATTCGGTTTAGGGATAGATGTTAAGTTTAGGTACGAGGTGAGGGGGTTAGAGGTTGAAGCTTCCTAGGTGCATGGATTCATTGCTTGGATCAAGTGTGCCAAGTGCATGAGTCATTTACATGGGTTGGTTGTGTTAGGTCAGTGTCTAATTAGTGGCATTATTTATGGTGTCCATTTCAATATTTGTAACACAAAGGATAGTTCTTGTGGCCTGGAATATGCCATGTGAACTAAATTTAGGGTCTAGTGCCTTATTAATTTTCCATGGGGTTGATGTTCCATGCATGTTAAACTAGATTACCACATTAGAATCTCTAGCCTACATGTGAGATCGTCATGATCACCATTGTCACCATCGTCGATGTCATTGTTGTTGTTGGTGTGTCCATGGTTATGTAAACCAATAAACCAATCATCATTTAATATTTATAGGTTATGTAAACCATTAGTGGTTCTCATAACCTAAATAATGGTCCATAGTTATTAAATTTACTATATGATTCATGGTCCATGTGTAGGGCCCTACACATAATTACTTTACCTTACAAGAGAGATATTGTGGCCATTTCAATATTTGTAACATTGACGATGGTTCTCGTGGCCTATACCATGGCCTATAAACTAATTTTAGGGCCTAATACCATATTAATTTGCTATGGGGTTGATGGTTTATGCATCTTAACCTAGACTACTACATATGACCTACATATGGAATATCTAGCCTATATGCAACAATTCCCTATGTTGCTCTTGAGTGATGATTAAGGCCTTGCAACATCAAATAATATCTAAAGAATGAATCTAATTTCAACTACAAGTGGGATATGTTGGTAATTTTTAGATATGTAACACCAAAAATAAAAAATTTCCTGCCAATTTAAACATGCTAGTTTTCATTCCTTCACCATTTCTTCTCATTGTTTTCCCTTTTTTGTGAAGGGTGACTCAAGTATCCGCCTCCCATTCCACGTCTAATATGAGTTAATTAATTAATTAAATAATATGAATCTATTTTAGGAAGATGTCTAGTCAATTAATTAAATAATATAGGTTAATTAATTAAATACTTTGGGCATATGCTTTTTATACATTTAAAAAATTAAAATAATATTGAAGAATTATTTATAAACTAGCCCTTCTTTAGAAATTTATAAATATTTTCTTTCCTTCGACAATGAAGGGTAAATTTAAAACTATGGATTTTATTTGAAGTGTATTTTAAAAAATATACTTCAATCTTTAGTTGGAAGACCTTCATCGGGCGAGACAATTGCTAAGTATTATTGGAGCCTTGCTAAGTAGAGCTCAACAGTGCGTGCAGGGCTGAGATTGTGCTTAGCAGTTCCGATCAATAAAAAAGTTGGGGCTATTATTATATGGAAATAGGGGCCACACCGAATATATCGAATCGTTTTATCGAGTGGCTATTGGTGCACCCGTCCATGCTACTAAGCTACCGATGCTTCCCAAACTTGACAACCAACTTTCCATCTTAATTAAGAACCACCCCTCCCTCTCGGAGTTAATATGAAGGACTAGACTCCTTAGGAAGGGCTAAGGGCTAGGAAGTATTCAATTTTTATCACTTCTTAGAAGGATTTGTTGTGTGTTATAGGTCAAATCTGCACTTCTCCTTCCCGTGACCACCTTGCCTTGTAGATCACACAAAAGGACACAAAGGATTGAAGAGAATGATTGCCTTAGATGACTTGTTGCCAGAAGTACACTTCTCACCTGAGAATTTAGCAGTTTCTTCTGATTTTGCCACCTGTACGCCCCTCTTTGTACACAAGACCTACATACTGTACCCTACTCTTCTCAAGGGAAACCAGCGTACACATCCAAAAAAGTTGTAAACGCATGTTGTAAAGATTAAAAGTTGCTTCCTGTACGCTGCTCTTGTTGTATGAAACCCGCGTACATCTTAAGATGAAATCAAAAATATATTAATTTGATGAATTTGGATTAGTTGAAGTTGGTTCTGCAACTTCCCCAACCTCCCAATCCAACCACCTCTCGATCTAAACCGCCTACCTTGACCCATAAATACAAGGAGGATCCATGAGAGGGGTTACTCACAATAGCCATAAAATCTTGAGAGAAGGCTTGAAGTATTGTTACGCTGGAGGAAAGTTCCAAGTCAGAGTGAAGTGTTAAATTTTGAGCATTAATTCACAATACTCTAGGATCTTCACTGAGAGAATAACATATACAGTATATCAATGCATAACAATTACAATAAGCATGACAAGCATCACAAGAATCAAAACAATGAGAGACAAGAGACACAGAGTTTCCGTGGGGAAAACCCTAAGGTGAAAAACCCCACAACTTCCTCAGAGATAGAGAGAGCAATGGCTCAACCAAAGTACAACCAAAATACACTTGAGATAGTCTCCTAGAGCAGATGATCCTCCTCCTCACTAGTGCGCCACTTTCTGAGTGAGAGAAGTGTGTCTTTTCGAATGATACAAAGAGAGATCTCCCGATCTCTATTTATACTTAACCTGTTTTCCCAGTGACCTTATGGGGCCGACTTGTCTATCTAGATACATCCACAATATAATATATATTTTAGGGCCGACCCCACACATGGTGGTCTAATAACCCATCAGCAAGTACACACACTTGCGACACTTGTCAATCCACATGACGACACTTCCTTATAGAGGAATAACACATCTCTTATAAGGGTACAATAAATATATATGAAATACATAGATGAAATACATTCTGAAGTTACATATACATCAACACTCCCTCTTAACTAGGAAGGTATTTCTCGACACAGTTCTGCTAGACAAGTCTTCTTCTCGGTATCATCGTCATCATCACCATCACTGCTGCTGCTATCTCAACCAATCTCTGACTCTACTCGTCATAGGAAGTTCTATAGAGCCAGTCCTTTTTCATAGTGGATGTAGGCCCACCACTTGCAGGTCTTCATCATCTGTGTGAACGGTCTGATAGAGGTGGCCTCTCAGGACTAATTTTATGTGTGGATGCAATACCAGAAAGAGTATCCTAGGAACATTTATGTGCCTAAGCACGACCGACAAGATCTCCCAGGACTAATTACATGCATCTCCTCCACAATACCTTTAAAGAGAATCCTAGGAACATTTATGTGCCGCAGCATGAGCGGCAAGATCTCTAAAGAGCATCCCAGGACTTATTACGAGCACACAACTCAACCTCTCGGATCTCCAGCACTGATTACATGTGGATAAAAAAAAACCTTTAAAGCGCATCCCAGGAACATTTATGTGCCGCAACATGACCGACAAGATCTCTAAAGAGCATCCCAACAATAATTACGAGCACACAGCTCAACCTCTCGGATCTCCAGGACTGATTACATGTCTCCATAGTAATACCTCATCCCAGGACCGATTATGAGCACACAGCTCAACCTATCGGATATCTGAGGACTGATTACATACTACATAGCAATACTGGAAAGAGTACCCCAGGAACATTTATGTGCCACAGGAAGACTGACAAGATCTCTTAGGACTGATTACATGCTATTTGCACAACCTCCCACATATCATCTCTAACCTCCAAGTATCAACCTGATACTCATTATCCAACAGATCATCATCGCACTAGGCATCATCCTGATGCCCATGATCATACTGATCATCATCACTTGTACCATCCTGGTACATATCATCTGGACCAACATCCTGAAGCTCATCATCATGATCAACCTGATCATACAATGCATCCACCTGATGCACACCAAGTATCTACCTGATACATATCATCATACATGATCCACCTGATCATACAGTGTATCCACCTGATACAAATACAAATACATGATACATATCAATATGCATGATCTACCTGATCATACAATGTATCCACCTGATACATATACAGATACATGGTCCAAGCATCCAACATGATGCATATACAAATACATACAAATGATCCAACCGATCATATCCATCATTCAACATGATGCGTACATACATATAAATGATCCAACTGATCATATCCAGCATCAACACGATGCGTACATACATACAAATATAAATGATCCAAATGATCATATCCAGCATCCAACATGATGTATATACAAACCAATAACTGGAGCATCATCCTGATGCTCATCATCCAGCGCTTACATCCACAGCCATGTGAAGGATCCTCCTTCCAACATGCTTGGAATGGCTTCAGCAAATGTGACCATCACTTCTTCCTCGAAGTGTCGTCGATCTAAAGAACACCAAGCGTCTCCCTAAAGTACTCGAACTTCACCCTGGCTAGTGGCTTCGTTATCACATCTGCAATCTGCTCGTCCATCACAACATATAGGAGCTTCACGGCTCATCTCTTCACCATATCCCTGATATAGTGATATTTGATATCTATGTGGTTCGACCTGTCATGAAACACTGGGTTCTCAGATAGCTTCACACAACTCTGGTTATCGCAGAATATACCAGTAGTGTCCAATGGGAGATCAAATAACTCAGACAGTAGCTTCCGTAGCAATACTGCCTCACAACTAGCTGAACATGCTACAACATACTCTGCCTCAGTTGTACTCAGTGCTACGTAGGACTGCTTCCTGCTGAACCAAGAGATCACACCTGATCCCATACTGAAGTAGCACCTAGATGTGCTCTTCCTATCTGCAGCACTGCCTGCCCAATCTGAATCAACATAACCCTGTAGGTTAAACTTTTGATTTGCTTCATACTTGAGCCCATAATCCACTGTACCCTTTAGGTACCTCAGGACATGCTTTAGAGCAACTAGGTGAACATTCCTCGGATATTTCAGGAACTGGCTCAATGTGTTCACTACAAAGCAAATATCTGGTCTCGTGTTCATCAGGTACATCAAGGACCAAATCATCTGACAATACATAGAGACATCAACCGGCTCAGATGAAGCATCACATAGAAGCTTTAGATTCGATTCCATGGGTGTGGCCATGGCCTTGCAATCCATCATCCCAAATCTCTTCAGGATATCTATTGTGTACTTCCCTTGACCAAGGAAGATCCCACCTAAATTCTACCACACCTCCATACCTAGGAAAGAATGCATCATTCCCAAATCTTTCATATTGAACTCAGCAGCAAGCTTCCTCTTAGTATCTGCAATCAATCTGTCATATCCTGTTACAAATAAGTCATCCACATACAGGAGTAGAATCATAGGATTCCCTTCCTCAACCTTGTAGTAGAGGTTGGAATCCACTTTACTCTTGGTAAAGCCCAAGCTAGATAGGAAACTGTCCATCCTACCATACCAAGTTCTGGGAGCTTGCTTCAATCCATACAAGGCTTTCTTCAATCTACACACATATGACTCCCTGTTGTATATTTCAAAACCGAGTGGCTGCTCCATGTATACTTCCTCTTCAACTACACCATTCAAGAAAGCAGTCTTGACATCCATCTGGTGTATTTTCCATTTCATTGCTGCAGCCAGGGAAAGTACTATTATGATGGAAGTAAACCTGGCTACAGGTGAAAAAGTTTCTTCATAATCTATTCCCTCTTTCTGAGAGAATCCATGAGCTACAAATCTTGCTTGGTATTTCTCTACACTGCCATCTGCAGCATGCTTGATTTTGTAGATCCATTTGGAAGTCAGAACAGACTTCTCTTTAGGTCTTGGGACAACATCCCAAACATCATTTTTCATTCTTGATTGGTATTTCTCAACCATAGCATCCTTCCATTCTTTCTTTTCCGCTGCTTCTTCATAACTGGAAGGTTCTTTGTTCATAATGTCACAGAGTAAAGCAACATAGCTGGTATGTGATTTGGTTGTCTTCTTTGCTCTGTGTTCTTCTTCTGTAGTTCCAAATCTTTCTGCATCTTGAATGAGCTCTCTAGCCCATGCAGGTTTCCTCTTGTGAGAGTTATCCTCACGGGGTGGATCTATAGGTTGTTGCGGATCTTCAAACTCACGAACAACTTCTGGAATTGCTTCAGTCATGGTAGTGTCTTGAAATCTAGATTCCTTAGGTTCTTCATAAACTTCGATAGGTGCCTTCCTTGATTTGATGGATGTTGAGTTTTCATCAAATGTTACATCCTTGCTGACATCAATCTTCTTGAACCCTGGAAAGTATATTCTATAAGCCTTCGAGCTTTCACTGTAACCCACAAAGATACCCTTCTTTCCTGAAGGATCTAGTTTGGTCCTCTTTTCCTTTGGGACATGAGTGTATACTGGACAACCAAATATTCTGAGATGGATGACTTCAGGTTTCTTACCAGAAAAGACCTCTTCTGGTGTCTTGTTGTCCAATATCTTGTGGGGTGTTCCATTCTGCACATATACAGTTGTTCTAGCTGTTTCTGCCCATAGATGTATAGGTAGATCCTGGTCATCCAACATTGCCTTTGCTGCTTCCATGATTGTTCTGTTCTTCCTTTCTACAACTCCATTCTGTTGAGGATTATAAGGAGCAGTCAACTCCCTCTTAATCCCTGAATCACTGCAAAGCTTCTTGAAGTCACCTGAGGCGAATTCTCCACCATTGTCGAATCTGAATGTTTTGATCTTCTTGTCAGTTTGATTCTCCATCAAGGTTTTGAATTCCTTGAACTTATCAAACACCTCATCTTTGTTTTTCAAGAAGTATACCCAAGTATTCCTGCAGAAATCATCAATAAATGAGACATAATAAACATACCCACTTAGAGAACTAGATGACATGGGACCACAAACATCTGAGTGGATGATTTCCAAGATATCCTTTGCCTTGCTTTCACTACTTGGGAAATCCTTCTTAATGTTCTTACCTTTTGCACATCCTTTGCAAACACCTTCATGTTTGGTCTTGATTTTAGGAAGACCCTCTACAGCCTTGCTTGCAATTGGAAGTGCACTATAGTGCATATGAGAAAGTCTTCTATGCCAAAGTTCACTTGGCTCCATGGATTCATGCACCATGGCATGTTCAGGTTGTCCCTTCAATTTATACAAACCTCCCTCTTGCTCTCCAATCACTACTGCATCATCTATGGTCTTTCCCTTTGGCCACATTAGGACTTGGCCATCCACAAATGCAACCCTCATACCTTTTGCATCCAATGCAGAGATGGAGAGTAATTTCCTCTTGAGCCCAAGTACATAAAGGACTTCTTTCATCTTCAAAGATTTTCCAAAATCTAGGTTGTAGGAGGCTTCACCACTTCCTTTGATTGGGTATTGATAATCATCCCCAAGTTTCACCTTATGGGGTGATTCATGTTCAGATAGATTTACAAAAGATTCTTTAAACCCAGTCATGTGTTTGGAAGCTCCACTGTCAATTAACCAATCATTACAACCATGGGAGATAGTACCTGTGAGAGCAGAGATTAGAACATACTCTTCTTCACTTGATGAGTCATCATTACTATCATCACTTTTTGCCCTAGCCTTCTTCATTGGAGGTTCATCATCTTCGGCAGCATGAGCATGGTACCTTCTTTTGTTACCCTTCTTCTTCTTGCTGGAGTTGTTGTTGTTGTGGTTGTCCCTTTTGTTCTTGGGACACTCTGAAGCAAAGTGACCCTTCTCATTACAAGTGAAACACCTTAGATCTTTCTTGTCTTTGTGAAAATGATGAGAAGATTTCTTCTTGTGATGGGATGGCTCCCTCTTGAACTTGCCCTTCTTAGTGTGAGCTGTGAGAGCTTGATCTTCATTTCCCATCTTCTCTTCTCTTGCCACAAGCCTTGCTTCTTCTTGAGAACATTTCTCCCACGATCTGTTGAAGGAGATTAATTTCTTTCTAGCATAGATCCCCTGGATAAAAGAGTCCCATGACCTAGGTAGGCCATTCAAAGTGGTCATAACAATTTCACCATTCTCCACCATTTCATCTACAGCTTCAAGTTGTTCCGTGATCTGAGAGACCTTGGAGAAATAGGATTGAATGGTTTCTCCATTCGACATCTTGACCCCTTTCAATTGATTCTGCAGGGTCATCTTTCGATTTATGTTCTTCCCTTCAAATAGCTTGGTCAAAGAGTCAAACATAGCCTTAGGTGTCTTTAGAGAAGACACATGAGGTATGAGAGGGTCTTTGATAAAATCAGCAATGATTCTCTTTGCCTTGACCAAGTTCTTCTTATGCAATACCTTAGCCTCTTCATCCTTTGGGATAGGGATGTCTTCTTTTATATATGAGTCCAACTCATTCTCTTCCAGGATTAACCCAATCCTATACTTCCAAGCTCAGAATTTATTAGCCCCTTCAAGCTTATCCTCAAGCTTGGTGTGGTGAGACATCTTAAAGAGTACTTCAAATAGAAATCGAAAAGATTTAGGTCTTATCACTTGAAATACTGAAAATTGGATTTGGTCCCGGATTAGGATTTGTCGGAAAAACTCTAAAAATTCAAAATGTGAATTTCAACTTTCTGAAAGGATAGAAAGATGTGCCTTGATGAGATGATCAGCCTGGTGTATTCAAAATTTGAGATCAGCAAAGTTTTACCCTTTAGATTTTCCTTTTTGTCCTCCCAAGTTCACTAGGGAGAGCCCTGAATTAGGGTTTGAGTTTCCCGGAGATCTACCCAGCCAAAAATCTCGATCCAAAGCTCTAAACTTCGATTTTTGCAAGGATCTTCCAGCTATGTCTTCAGATTTCAGAAATTCCTATTTTGTGGAAACCCTAATTTTTAGGGCCAAATCTAAAAATGCTCAGAATTGAATTCTAATTGGATAGATAAATTCTACTTGATGAGTAGAGTCAATCTACTATACTTCTTTTCCAAAATATGTGGAGAGAAACCCAATAAACAAGAAACTCAAGTTTTCGTCACTGCAAAATGTCTTCTTCTCAGGTTAGCTCGGATACCATGTTAAATTTTGAGCATTAATTCACAATACTCTAGGATCTTCACTGAGAGAATAACATATACAGTATATCAATGCATAACAATCACAATAAGCATGACGAGCATCACAAGAATCAAAAGCATGAGAGACAAGAGACATAGAGTTTCCATGGGGAAAACCCTAAGGTGAAAAACCCCACAACTTCCTAGGAGATAGAGAGAGCAATGGCTCAACCAAAGTACAACCAAAATACACTTGAGATAGTCTCCTAGAGCAGATGATCCTCCTCCTCACTAGTGCTCCACTTTCTGAGTGAGAGAAGTGTGTCTTTCCAAATGATCCAAATAGAGATCTCTCGATCTCTATTTATACTTAACCTATTTTCCCAGTGACCTTATGGGGCCGACTTGTCTATCTAGATACATCCACAATATAATATATATTTTAGGGCTGACCCCACACATGGTGGTCTAATAACCCATTGGCAAGTACACACACTTGAGACACTTGTCAATCCACATGACGACACTTCCTTATAGAGGAATAACACATCTCTTATAAGGGTACAATAAATATAGATGAAATACATTTTGAAGTTACATATACATCAACATGAAGAGCAAGAGCCTAGGATCTGGTTGCAGAAACATATCTACACGTCAGGTATATTGTACTGATTTCATGTTTCTTTGACAATAAAAAGGTTGAAACACCCTTCCTGTCCCAAATATGATATCTATTGGATTGCATGTCTATTTGGTTTAATTCTTGATTATAGTTGATGTTAGATTACTTAGTAATTTCATCATACGTTATATGGTCAAGATATGCTGAGGAAGGTATCTCTTATATTGCAGGTTTTTCAAGTAGATGCTCGAGTGGGAGATCAAGTGAAGGACCAAGCGAAAGCTAGGATCAAACATCTAAAAGAAGTATGTCCTTCAATCCCAATCTATTTCTTTTGTAGTAAACAAATGCAGTATAATCAATGTGTTTACCTGTCAACCCGGCCCAGTTGGTAGTGTCCATCTGCTCACTATAGGGTAGAAATCCCGAACAACAGACTGGCGACTCCCCTGGGGAGTAACTGCTTAGTTGTTCTGCTCTAGGAGACTTCATTGTGGTTTTCTTCCACCCTTTTTATCAGTTTTTTGATTGTCTCAAAGGCCCTGTAGGTCTATGTTATCTTTCCTGTTTGCTTTATTCAACTCTGTTTTTGGTTTGCAAAGCATGATTATGCCCTTTTGAGGCATGTACGCTAGTCTCCCTTACACACAGTAGTGTTTTCTGGTTGATGTATTCCCCTCCTTGCACTGCATAGTAGTATACCTGTCCTGGTGTACGTTGGTTGTAACACTGCACAGTGGTGTATGTTCCTGTAGTGGCCTGTTTTGCTGTTAGGGTTTGTTTTTTAAGCTTTTCTTGTTGTTCCAGCCTGTTGCTTTGCTATCTTAACTGACCCTTGATACCTCTTATGCCTTTCCTGAGTCTTGTAAGCCTCTCCAATCTCTTTGAGATTCATTTTGCTTGCTTGATCCCTTGTTAAGTGTCTTTGCCGCTTACGAGCCCTTTCTTGAAGTTCGTGCGCTATTCTTTTTGGACATAGCTGTATCTCTTCACCCTAGTTGTTGTTGCAGTCATATAGACCTACACTTTGATTGTTTGTTGTCTATTACAATGTTTAGCATGCTTTCACTTGGTCTCATCCTTCTTTAGGGATGACTGTCAACTTTAAGTCATTAGGGTTGCTTTCGAAAGGTTGCTTGGTTTAGTCACTTGCTGATTGTTCTATCAGTTTGTTCAAGTAAGTTAAAACCTCTTAGTCTTCTTGTTGTTGAGTTTGTGTGTTGTTTAGGTCAGTCTTGGTTCACTTGCTTACTTTTTGTTTGGCTTAGTGTTTCTTAGGGTTTTGATG
The DNA here is from genome assembly GCA_027924585.1 of Larix kaempferi. Lineage (NCBI taxonomy): Eukaryota > Viridiplantae > Streptophyta > Pinopsida > Pinales > Pinaceae > Larix > Larix kaempferi. Next base: position 410,251 of record BSBM01001920.1, read on the forward strand.
CTTAAGAGAAGCCTGTTTAGGTTTTCCTTTCCATCACAAGTGTCTCTTTCCCTTATTTTCTTTTCACTTCATTTCCAAGCCTCAAGTTTTTCTTTTTCAAAAACTTGGTAAGTCAAGTCTTCATCGAGTCTTTCGATTCGTTTGCTTTGAGCCATTTACATGTTTTCCTTGCACACTTTTTATAGTTAGATCTTGCTTGCTATTGTACAAAGTTCTCTTTCTTTTATAGTTATCAGAAAAAGACAAAAAAATTATTTCAATAGCTCAGTAGTAAGATCTTGCTTTATTTCGAGGTAGCTAATTTGCTTTGAAATATTCAAAAAGAAAATACAAAAATATGTTTTAGGATTGCTTAGGTTTCAAGTTTTTGAAAGAATTCTAAACAAAAAGAGAAAATTTTGTGAATTTGAAAGCGTTATCTTTTCAAGTACTTTACTTTCATAACAGATCATTCCACACACCACACTACAACCTTTGAGTAACAAGTAACCCTTAAAAAGAAATTATTAATAAAAAATTTTAGCAACATTTTCTTTTTAGGAATACACGACATCAACTAGCTTAGGCTAGAGTTTCGAGCTTAAATTACCTTAAACTGCTCGGAACTGGCTTCATTACTCAAAAATCATAGTAAGACTTTCATTTAGGTAAACCCATCTATATCAAATAGTCCTGGGAAACTCTACTTAAACCAGAGCTAAGAACTAGGCCATGGGAGACTGGAATTGCTGAGGATATCCCCTCACTTTCCTTTTGACCATAAACCACAGTCGATTCGCGTACGGGGATCCTTTTGGATTTCGGGATTTGCTACCCTGCCCATGCGTTTTGACTAGGCTGACGACTATCCCCACAGGTTATTTCGTATTGATGGTAGCCTTAGTATCATACATTTAGGATTCTACATAGGTAGAGTGGGAGGTTATTCCCACTTCACCTCGGACAGGCATGGAAGGTAACCCTCTAGCAGTAATACCGGGAAAGTGGTTTGGTGATTCAAGCGCTTGCACCCAGTGGACCTCCGGTGGATGCCACGAAACTCACCATTGATGCTCTGTTAGTCTGTTCTGGGCCCTGATCATCCCAGACTTGCTTCCGAGAGTATTTGCTATCCGTTTGATTGGTTTGATTAATTAAGAAATGTAATGTCCCCTTCTACCCTTTAAATGCAGGGAAGGAAACGTTAACAACACACCGGGTTTATGTAAAGACTTAGCCTCAATATCTTTACTCATAAACTCATAACAATTAAAAGCTTCTGTGTATAGATGCAAACTCAATAAAACACAGCGAAATTAAATATAACAACACACATAAGCATAGATTCACATCAGCATATTTATCTCAAGCAATCAATAGGCAGAGAATTCAATCCCCTTCTTATGCTACTTCATATCGATTTCTTTAACATGCAGAATAATCATTCAACTACCACATTGCAGAACATAGATTGTATATAATTTAATCCACAAAGAATACTTATCTTGCAACGCAAATGTCCAACGAATGGCTACGTGAGAGCAATGTTCCACCCAACCATAGATCTCTGTTCATCCTGTATTCTTTCAGCTGAGAGATCACCCCCGAGCTGGGCTGTGTATCCACTAAGGAGGAACTAGATGGCTCACTCACAGCCAGGGTTTCACTCAAACAACCATGCTAAGCCAACACACAGTTGGGTTTTTCAAGCATGCAATAGGAGATGGAGGAGGATGCTAGTCCACTGAGTTCAATCCCAGAGCCACATACACTTCAAGCTAGACTCAGCAATCCCATCCTCTGTTCATACATCCACTCTTGGATTTCTCACAACTCTATCACAAATAACTCCAAATCCGTCATTGATTTTCTGGGTAGTTAAAACTGGGTTTTCCCATGGATTTTGGGGTAGCTATTTCTCACAAATTCACCCCAAGGCTCATACCAACGGATCCCCCATTGGATTTCACTGTCCAATACCCATTCTGGGCGTTTTTGGCTTCCCAAAATGTGGGTTCATTCCAAGTCGTGATTTCTTGTTTTTCTCACTATTGGGAGCTCGTTCTTGGATGAGGAATGATGTTGGCCCTCCACCGTGGAATGGGGATGAGGAAGAAGCAACCCTTAAGAGGTAGAGTGACTTGTGGCACAAGTAGAAAGAGTCCATACCTACCGATACGAATTTCAGGGCTGCCCATGCTCCATTGAAGCCATGAGCTGACATCTCAACCACTTCCTTACAATCAGGCATAGATGTCATCTAGGGAAGTCAATGGGTTCTCATAATGACATATGGCAGCCTAGGGTTTAGTCCCATAGCCCCCTCACCACTCCCTAGTGGATACACGTGGCCCCTTCTCATTCGTTGCCTCCATAGCCAGTCTTGGAAATTTTTTTGCATGATGTTTATTTACATCCTATTACAATTTCCATGGTTTAAGAGCACATGGGCATCAAATATCAATGTTTGCCCTTTTAAATCGAATTCGGGCTTTCACTAGCGGGGCCTTGGCCTTGAGCTCCACGCTAGGAAAACATACATTACATGTACACATTATTTTCATTAAATGCTAATACATCCTAAGAGTCAAAGTGGGGTATTACAGGAAATTTTTTTAGTGGTTTGTTGTTTTCTCCTTAGTAGTAGTGGCCACTAGGTTTTTATTTAGTTTTATTTTATTTTAGTTGTGGAGGACCAAGATCTTCGTTGGTCTTGAAGGTTGCAAAAACTTTTCCCACTTATAGTGGATCCTCCACCGCCACCGCAACATAGGAGAACTGATTCCCATTGTTCTTTTGAACTTACGGGCGAGACAGAGGTTCTTGGAGAACCATAGCCTAGACACTGTTGAGGTTGAGGATCTAACTGCTGCAGAGTTTAGTACTCCTTTCAACCCTTTGCTTACAGGACCTCACGATCCACTTTTGGTACCTTTTGGTTTCCAACAGCCTAAGTTTAGTGCTTATCTTTTTACACCGGGTTATGCCATGATTAACCCAGGAGACGAGTAGGGAGTTCCACAAACTCCCACAACTTCTATGGATGCAAGGATTCTTAATCCTTCTTTCTCAAACACTGCATAATCGAGTTCGTCGCAGAATGATTTGGCCTCGACCCTGTTCTTTAGTTTCAATGTTGGCACTTTAGGCATGCCGAGTTCATTAACTTTGACGTCTGCCTCAGCCACCACACCCACTTTTGGACCCAACAATGTACCTCTATCAGTGGTACCAGCAATGAGTTTTACTCAGTCTTCTGCCACACAATCATTGCAAGGTGTAACTCAGAACATTGCTTCTTCATCCGTGGTAGGATCCATCCCTTCTCCATCCATGCCCGCCATGGGTATGAAGATGACACCATCCACTACTACCACACCAGGTTTCAACCCCTATCAAGGTTATCACATTAATCCGTCGAACATACTTGTAGGGAGTGTCCCCTTCTCTTTGTTTTCTGGAGGAGGGGGTAATATCATTAACCCACAGTTCGGTGGGGTTAACCCCCAGACACAATGGACTGCTGCCCAAGGATTTAATCCACTTACTTTCGGATGGAACAATTTCAATCATTTCATTTCACAACCGGTGGCTGGGGGAAACCCCAACCAATAGTACACGAACCAAGCCATGGGTGGTCCCCAATACCAGGTTCCTGTTTACCAAATGCCATTGGCTCAACCATGCTTACCATTTCTGGCAACTTTAAGCTTGTCAGACCTTTCAAAGATTATGAATGACCTCATGCACCATGATGTTGCATGGCCACCCGTTCCCACCAAACTTCCCTCAGACATACCAAAGTTTGAATGTAAGACTGGTGAGGACCCTGGCGACCATGTAACAACCTTTCATCTCTAGTGTTCCTCCAACTCACTAAATGAGGATTCCATAAGGTTAAGGCTCTTCCAAAGAACCTTGATGAGTGTTGCAGCCAAGTGGTATATTGAACTACCAGCGGCCTCCTTTAGCACCTTCCGGGATCTCACCATTGTGTTTTTGAACCACTTTCAGCTTCCTATCCGGTATTATGTTGGTACAGACCTTTTGTCGACATTTTGGCAAAACAAGGCCACTCATCTATTTGATCATATTCAGGAGTGGCGGAGGTGAAAGAGGCTCATAAAGGCTGACATTTCCCCAACATTCTTGTTAGAATGGTACCTTAAGTCTCTTCTTCCTTATGTTTCTAAGGAAGTTGCCACTTCAAGGGTGTCTTCCGAGGAGGATGCCATTTTGAGAACTCAACAGCTCGACTTAGTTTATGCTCAGTTTGGGCTATTGTACGAAATTATTCGTGATGCACCAAGGTCTAATAAAGACCTAGGTAAGCCTAAACCTGGACCACATGCCGATGGCATAGTGGGTTCAGTTGATTCTGCAGCGTTTGACGCCTTAACAAAGCAGGTGCATGCCTTGTCAGTCAAACAAACTGCTGCAGAAGCAACTTCTATTGCATCCTCCCCTTCTACAACTGAAGCTGTACATCAGGTGCAGAAAAACCAAAAGGGCTCTCGACAACCCAAAAGAAAGGGAAAGAAAGGGGAGGGAAACCAACAAAAGCCCAACAATAAGCAAAATGCCGAGGAGGGAAAAAAAGAGAAACAGAAGGCTAAGTTCCCTTGCAAACTGTGTCAAGGGGACCACCTTACCCACCAGTGCCCTCTTATGGAAGAATCCCAGAAGTTGATCCGTGAGAAGAAACCGGCTGTCCTGAAAGATCCTTTCCTCATGGACAGAGTTCATCTTCTGGCAAATCTAGTGCTGGGGGCACCCCAGCTGATCAGTCTTTTATTAATATGGTTAATTCAGACGCTCTGTTACAAACTTGAGCTAGGAACTATACCCTGGACCCGCAGCAAAAGGACACTCCTGAATCTTCCACTCCTCTTCACATACCTATGGAGATGCTGCCTAAGATACCGAAAGGTGTCTACAAATGGGTTGTGCACAACCCTAACTCACGGGATGCTCCCAAATACAATGTTGTGGAGGACTTATCCCAAATACCCTGTGCCATCTCCACCTTGGAACTACTACAAAGTTTCCCATTGCAATGCAGTGCTCTTCTGGCAGCAATCGGGAGTGTTGATTCGTCCATCATGATTGCATGCTTTGATATGAAAGATATCAAGTACTGGTTTCCATATCATGTTGCTCTCCAGATCGAAGTCATCCATGGTCCTAAGACCATCGGACGAGCCATAGTGGATGAGGGCGCATCGACATGCGTAATGTCTATTTCCTGCTGGAGAGCCTTGGGTGAACCTGAGTTAGCTCCCTCGAACACGATACTCACTACTTTCGATGGAAGATCCTTCCGTCCACACGGAGTCTTACCATCCTTCGATGTCGAACTTGTAGGAAAGCTAGTATCAGTAGAGGTCGAAGTTCTGGATGCCCCACTCAATTACAACTTGTTTTGGGGTAGGATATGGACATATGCCATGCACGCAGTGCCATCAGCTGTTTTTCGGGTCATAATGTTCCCACATGAAGGAAAGATCGTCATAGTTGATCAACTTTCCTTTACCCGGAAGAACAACCAGGCTTCATCGGACTTATCCATTCCGTTGATTGATCAATCTGGCCCCGTCACTGAGAGTTTAGGAGCAGGGATCTATGGGTCCTTAATAGGAACTTTTGACCTATCTGCTCCTACCTTGTTCATTGGTTCTGAAGAATGTTCACCTTCCAAGAATTCCACTGTCTGTTCAACAACGGATATGCAGAGTCTCACCACTGAATCAGAACTAGCTATGCCTGTATATATTGCAGAGGTAACCTACTTAGATTCACAACAAATTGCAACAGAACATATCATGAATCCGTTGGTCTCTGCCGAGTCAAATATGGACTGTGCTCTTGCACGGTCACTAGAATCCACCTACTCTCCTAATTGTTTAAACATGGTTTTTCCTTCTGACGAAACATTTTTGGAAGCTATGATAGGCCTAGACCACCCTTGGGAATAGTTACACCTGAGGTCCTATCTACTTCCCATTCTAAACTTGATAGAGAGAGGTGAGTTCTCTCCAAGACCCAGTGAGAATGTTGATTGGTCCTCTATCCCTTCCACTTTACAAGTTGTTCTTGCCAAAGGGAATAGGACAAGTACAGGGAGAACCATCCCGATCAACATTTCCACTGAACCAAGGGTCACCAAAAACATATTTATGGGAGAGGATTGTTATCTTGATGAGATGATTTCGTACACCAATCTATTTAATGATTGCCATGACATCTTTTCCCGATCTCATGATGAGGTCCGAGGCACTGATCCTACTTGAAGAAGTGCCATTGTGCTTTTTCATGTATTTTTTAGCTGTACATTTCTGTAAAGTTAATTTTGTTTACAGTTGTTGTAGTCATATGTATTTATTGCTTTGTGTTTCAGATGTCAACATAACACTTTATAGGATTTGTTGATGGCGCTGGCTGCTACACCCATCAGTTGGTCGTAGCAGCTTGGGTTATTTACTCACCAGCTGGTCAATTGGTATCTTCGGGAGGGGCTTGTCTAGGTCCCACCACAAACAATGTGGCTGAGTACAGTGCAGTCATAGAGATACTACAAGATGATATGTTTAATTACATTTCACGTTTGGAGGTATGGCTCGACTCATAGTTAGTTGTTTTTCAGTTACTGGGTGTTTATTAGGTTAGATATCCTACTTTGCTACGTCAGTTCAAGCGAGTTAGGTTACTTGAGAGACAGTTTGATTATATCGCATATCATCATATTCCAAGGAACTTGAATGCATTAGCTGATTCATTTGCAAACTATGTTTTAGATTGGCATTTGTATCATTCACACACATAAGTATTTCATGCATAAAACACAATAACACACATGTAGATAACCGACACTGTATATATATCCAATACTGTATCAAAAAATAATATGAGTTTGGATCACAAGTCTGTCACAAAGTCATAAGATACAAAATTGGGCTCAATGGCCTAGAAATATACATAGAGTATCCTTCTCCTATGGAGAAGGTGGGGCCTCATCTCCTCTGCTTCCTCTCAGTAGCATATGACCAGCCTAGCTACTTTCCGCAACAACCTAATCCAGGCTAGGGGCACACCTACTACATCCTCCTACATATCAACTGGCATCCGCTCAATACGGCATGTAGGAATATCATGGGTCAACTGACCCATCTTCCTCTCTACGAACCCCAGAGTGGCATCAACTGCACCCACCTCTACTAGTCTCACGAAAGTATATGGGTGTCCTTCAGGGTGCACTGGTCCAACATCTACATTTGAAACTTTGTTTCAGTATTTCGAACTCATCATAAAAATCATATATGCATAAATTTGAAAAAATTAAATAATTTTTCAAAAAACATAAACATACCCATATCTCCCCAAGCTGCTCTTGGAGGAATTATTAGCTCTAGATCATGAAGGAAATCTAGGCCTGCATACGGAAACTGCTCAAGAGCTGGTACCTGCCGTTCCCACCAACCCCAGAAGTCATCCTCTTGGTAACATAGGTTGCTCTCGCCACCACCCCGGTGGAGGAAGATCTCACCCCAACGAACCAGCATAGGCTCACGGGGGTTGATAGGGGGCAGTGCCATGCCCAAACTAATAGCACGCATCCTCTCAAAGAAGAAGGTGAAAAGTATGCTTCCATATCCGAAATTATTCATTCTCTCGGTCTTACACCCCGAGAGTTGAAGTTTCTTGTTCTCCAACAGACTAGAACACCAATCATAAACATGCCCTTGCAAGCATTCAACACCTATATGCATATAGTGCCTTGAGGCAAGATGTTGTGAGGCACTTCCCCACATTCAGTTGAGAACACTCAGAATAACTCGAAGAGAGAAGCTCACAACGATAGAGATGAGAACTTGACTACCACATTTCTTACTTCCTGGTACACAGTATGCATTGATATATTCTTGCACTATTAATGCACCCACTTTGCTAGAAGACCCTTTTAGATTCACCGACTCTCCTCTACGAGAGAGACCCGTGATAAATTAAATGTCATCAATGGTGAGCTCTAGTATCTCACCTCGGATATCAAATACCATGGCATCTGTATCCTAGTATCGGACAAGTCTTTCTAGCAAGCGGATTTGGGCCCGCATGTTAACTGTTCTATAGAATTTCAATAATCCACACCTTCTGAGTGTATGAAGATTCATTGGATCTTTCAATGCTTCTCGATCCATATCTTCATATTCTCTTTCCCTCCATACCAACACCATCATGCCAAAAAACAATCAATTTTTAGCATTTTTTTCAAGTTTTTGGCCACTTTCAGGGGTGTACGCTGCTCTTTACACTAGATAACCACGTTTAGAATGTTGTTGTTCTTCATGAAGAGTAGCATACACGTAGAGCACATTGTAAGCATTACCAAAACAGGGTTTTTTTACCATAAAAATTGATAAAAAAGACATGGAAATGCAAGTTTTGGAGGAATGAACTTACTTGGTGGAAGCGGAAAGTTGATTGGTACTCCAGTTTAATCGTAATGAGCGGAAGAAGATCAAGGTTTTGCTCCAATTATTACTCTCAAATTCTCAATTGTGATATTTGCTTTTCTATTTTTTGAAACTAGTTATATAAAAGTGAGTTTAATTTTTACCCACTTTTTGAAAAAGTCTATAGTTTCAAATTATTCTTAATGGGTTCTATTCAATCACTAATACTTGCTGGTCTTGGTGAAGTAATTCTACCCTAGGTATTTCAATTTTTCACTAGATTCTAAAAGTGTTGAACTGGTATGACTTTGTTTCTTTATTGATGGACCAATATAGACGTTGTATTGATCATTTGTTATATCATTGAGAAATTTTGTCGCCACTTACTAACTGGATTATTGAGATGACATTTTGGCAGGTCATGAACATATGATCATAGTAGTTGTCCTTTAAGTTGTTTTAAGCTCTTGTTTTGACTATGAAAACTTAAACAAGATTGCCGAGCAAACTTGACCTCTTCAAGCTCATTAAAGGAATTGAAGGTCCATCTGCTTAGGTATAAGTTTAACCCTTTTCTGAACCTTTGCGGATTACTTACGAAAAAGGAATACTCTAGTCATTCGTGGCTAGAAGAGTTCTCCTCTCATTGTTTTATACTTTTTTGGGGGAGGGGACTAACTATACGAAAAAGGCCTTTTGGAGCCTCTCTTTAGGGTTTTCAGGCTCTCTAAACATGAAAACACCAAGTGAGCATTCACCTACTCGGGCTCGATGCGAAATCCACGAGAAGGTAATTATAGGATTATTTAAGTTTTTCAGACTCTATAAACAGGAAAACACCAGGGAGCATTAACCTAGTTGGGCTCGATATTAAAATCCACAAGTAGGTGTATGGAGTTATTGTTTAAGTTTTTTAGACTCCTTAAAATTGTAAACACCGAAGAGCAAGAACAGATCTCAGCTCGATATTAAAATCCATAGATCAGTACTATAGAGTATTCTTCTATCTTTTCTTCGAACTCTATAAACAATGAAGAAGGTCTTGAATCTTCCTCGCATGGGCTCATCAAAATTTTTACATGGTTGGACCTATTGAGTTTTCTTTTTCTTTTCTTCTTGGACTCATTAAAACAACAAGAAGGATATTCTTTTATCAAAAAGAATAAGGGATAAGAAGGGTGTATCGCATCTCTTAAAGTTTCAAAGGCAGTTTAGGTCATTCATGTCCTTGAACACAGCACCTACTTGAGTCTTTCATGTCAGTTGGGTTTTAGTTTTTGACCTTAGGGTGAACCTGATCTCCGAGTTTTTACTCCCTCGGTTGGTTATTCTTCCAAACCATATGGAGGGTCTATTATGTCTCCTACATTGCAGACTTATATCATTCCCCATTATGTTGAAAACTGCCTAAGTCACTTTGTGTCATGCTCACTGTTCAAGGATATAACCTGTGTCAGCCATTTCTGCAGTTTACCTTGACTTCATTTATCGGCCATCTTGGTGTCAGTTTGTTTCATCTTGTTACTCATCCTACTCCACATCAGCTCATACCTGTGAATGTTCCTCATGTTGGATGACGGAGGATGCATTAATGCCTCCCTTCCAATGGACTTCTTCCCATCGATCTCAGCTCATTATGCTTTGGGAACGAAGTTTAGAGTTTTGGTTAGTATCTTGGGGATTGCAGTCATCAGTGGCAGTTTCCCTCGTTGTTGAATAAATGGGAATACATCAATGTCTCTTATTCAATAGGTTCTTCAAGTGTTCAACTTCAAATATTCTTATTCACACTTGTTGGATCGTACTAGGTACCTTGGACCCCATTATCATTATCGATGGAAGTCCTCGCGTTTGTTAATGGTATACATCAATGAGCGGTAATCAAATGTTACCCCCCATGTTCGACTTCAGCTCATTTATTCTCATGGTTAGGGTTTGTACCTTGAGTTGTTTTAGATGAAGACCTTGGGACTATGATAGCATCACCATATTTATGTTATCCCCCAAGCTGCGCAAGACTGAGCCTCACTCATTTTGGCTCTTTATGAGACATAGATCTAGCTTTTTGTTATGGCTATGATCTCTCTGTTGACATGGATCCATGCTTGTATTTCAGTGGCCATGCTCTATATATACATCTATTAGTTATGTATCGGAGATCATGTTACACATCTATATGATGTCAAGATTGTAATTGCTCGCTAACCTTGATCGTTGTTTCAGGTGTTTTTTGTGACTTGGTTCTACGGTTTCTTGCTCCTCCTTTGACTTGGAATTATAATGTATTTTGGCCATCATTTCCCTCTGACCTCACACATTAGGGGGAATCTGTTATAGGTCAAATTTGTACTTCTCCATCCCGTGATCACCTTTCCTTATAGATCACACAAAAGGACACAAAGGATTGAAGAGCATGATTGCCTTAGATGACTTGTTGCCAGAAGTACACTTCTCACCTGAGAATTTAATAGTTTCTTCTGATTTTTCCACCTGTACGCCCATATCTATACACAAGACCTTCATACTATACCCTACTCTTCTCAAGGGAAACCAGCGTACACCTACAAAAAAGTTGTAAACACATGTTGTAAAGCTTAAAATTTGCTTCCTGTACGGTGCTCTTGTTGTATGAAACCCGCATACATCTTAAGATGAAATAAAAAATATATTAATTTGACGAATTTGGATTAGTTGAAGTTGGTTTTGCAACTTCCCCAACCTCCCAATCCAACCATCTCTTGATCTAAACTGCCTACCTTGTCCCATAAATACAAGGAGGATCCATGAGAGGGGTTACTCATAATAGCCATAAAATCTTGAGAGAAGGCTTGAAGTATTGTTATGCTGGAGGAAAGTTCCAAGTTAGAGTGAAGAGCAGGATCCCAGGATCCAGTTGGAGAAACATCTCTACACGTCAGGTATATTGTACTAATTTCATGTTTCTTTGACAATAAAAAGGTCGAAACACCCTTCCTGTCCCAAATATGATATCTATTGGATTGCATGTCTATTTGGTTTAATTCTTGATTATAGTTGATGTTAGATTACTTTGTAATTTCATCATATGTTATATGGTCAAGATACGCTGAGGAAGGTATCTCTTGTATTCCAGGTTCGTCAAGCAGAAGCTCGAGTGGGAGATCAAGTGAAGGACCAAGCGAAAGCTAGGATCAAACATTGAAAAGAGGTATGTCCTTCAATCCCAATCTATTTCTTTTGTAGTAACCAAATGCAGTATAATCAATGTGTTTACCTGTCAACCCCGCCGAGTTGGTAGTGTCCATCTCCTCACTATAGGGTAGAAATCCCGAACAACATTGAGTTTCTCCGCTCATTAAGTAAACATTTTCTTCCTCTTTCCCATGGTTAAAAAAAAAAACATTTTCTTCCTCCACCCATTAAGAAAACATTTTCTTTCTATACCTCTTGCGAGTGCTTGCTGGAATTTCTTTTGAAACGCTGGAATTTCTGTTAGCAATGGACATTTTCGCTGCTCAAACATGTAGGTTTCTGTAATTTAAGCGGATTTTTTCTTTTCCTTTATGAACCCTATATGATCCCCTTTCCTAGTCTTGAATGTAGCATACTAGGTTTCTGAGAATGCTTTCTAGTTCCTATGTTCCATTTCCCTCAATGGTTGTGGTCCAACAGAAATTTTATCACAGAAAGGGATCAATGTTGTTGAGTTATTTCTTTCTTCTATAGGATTGGTAACACAGATCAAAATTCCATTGTGGTTTTGTTTTATTTTCTAACCTGAACAAAAAGACTGCAAATCAGACGAATATGCTCTAAAATAACAACATTCAACAAGTCGTAGAGTATTCAGCAAAATGACCAATAATTAAAATGACAAATTTACCTTGTCAAATTGCATTCTATAGTTGTGAATGAAGAGCTGGATGCAGAGTTTATTCTTGTCAATTTCCCTCTCAAGTAGATATCGCTAAACACAATCTTCAATAGGCTGGGTGCACCCCTCGGAAATAAATCGATTCTCTCACTGGTGATTTACTTCCTGACAGTGGTTCAATTAATTTCCAACGTTCCCCAGTGGACCAATTCTATATTGACTAGTGTTCAATTCTACCATAGCAGTAATTTGAGAGCTGGGCGCACCTCTATACTTTTTTATTCACTATCTCTTCTGCAATAGTTTGATTTAATTACTCTACGTTCCAAAATATTTGACTTCCAGCATTCACATGTTATGAGCATTGAGGTTTACACTTGATCGCTGGAAAACAAAGCACCAATTCAAACATGTTTGTTGGAGGATCGTTATTCTTTTCCTCTTATGCAGAACATGGCAGTAACAGCTATGACATAGCAAGCATACATTACCACAGAAATTATTATTTTCCTCTTATGCAGAACATGGCATAAATAGCTATGACATATAAATCATACATTACCACATAAAATATCCACAGCGATGGAAGCATAAATGCATTGTTTGAATATAAATCAATCCTTGTTCATGGATGTCCTACCTTTAGACAAATATACACATAGAGTGTTCCTTGCTACAATCAATATAACCAATTTCGATTTGGGTTTGAACTCTTCCCAAAGCCCATTCTCCAATGACTTCCTCTAATCTATGCTAGTTGAAAAAGTTTATAGGAACTGCGTTCTCACTTTTTTATCTTGTTCGCCCAAAGTCAGACTTTGAGATGCCTCTTTCTTCAAAGGCTTATCCTGTCGTAAACAAACAATCTTATACATGGTTATGGTATTCAGAGATCAATACACACAAAGAATAAATGCTTACAATCACCATTCTACTCTACATTAAGTCGGAGATTAGCACATAAGATCTTCATACACAACGCTTGAGGCATAAATACACAAGTTTCATCAAATCGATTTCAACCTTCTTGGCTTGATTACATAAGTTTGGGCACATATCTGCCCCCTGGTCTCCCTTTCTCTATGCCCACAACTTACATTTTTATATTTGGAAGTTGATGCTTCAAGCTCAATAAAAACAAATCCCTATCTTTTGCAACTGTCTTCCAAATATAGAAGTTCGACCCTATATTTTAATGACTCACAACTCTCAGTCATGAATTCTAGACTCAGCTACATTACTGAGCACCTTAATTCGGTTACATGACTGAGTACCTTAATTGACATTCTAGACTCTTCTAGAAATTGTGATTGCAAACTATAGACATTTAGAATAATTTTACATAGAAACCCCTTCCTTTGGGCAAATTTCAAGACCAACAGGCTTGATCAACAATGTAATTGTTTAGGAAGAATATGCTCCTGTGTCATATAACGTGATGTAATTGGAGTTAATTTTGACCTAATTCTATGGACACATGATAACAAATACACATCCCTAGGCAAATGCTTGAAGCAAGCCATAAATTGTTGCAATTATGATTTTGCACCCCAATGGGAGTGTTGTATGTTTGAAAGAACGTTGAGGGAATGGTATCATACAAATTCCTTTCCATCGGAAATACTACCTCTAAGAAATACCAAATCAATAACTTGAAATAATGGTGATGGAAGTCTACATGTTGGAATTCCTTTAACTTGCTACCCACAATCTCACACCTTGATGCCTTTTGTATACAGCACATGCCCCTTACAAATGCACTCCAAAGCTCATATTCTGAAGCTATTTCAAAAAAGGAAGTAATGCTAACTGCATAGCATGTTGTAGAGGAAGTCACCTCACCAGCCAACTCATCAACCACTGACTCTTTAACTAGATGACAGTTGATATATGCTAAAAATTTCATCCCACCTTCTATCAATGTAGAATTTTATTTGTCCTCCAATAGGTGCACCTTTTCTACATATCAGTAGCACAATACATGAATGTTGAAAAACCAAGCATGCTCTTGCCACGACTTTCAAAGATCCCAACTTGTCCAATCTTTACATATATTTTGGAATTACAACAGCGAAACTAAGCTCATAGGAGGTTTTCTCCCACACATTAGTTTTAGTAACAAAAGGCACTAATGAGTCTACTGAAACAAACACACACAAAAAAAAACCACACACCTATTCTTGCTGCTTACCTTCCCTTTTTGCTCTTTTGCATGGCCTTGCCTCTTTCGGTTGAGGAAGCTCCTCCAACCTTACATCTTCCAAAATTCTGAGTACCAGTTTGGTCTTTGTTTTCAATTCTGTTGTCCAAATTGCACATCTACCCATGCTGATTACCCCTCTTGCACATCTTGTATTTGTATACCTAGAAATCTGGCCGACTTTTCAGCATCCAAGTAGCCAAATCAATAGTTTTGGATGTGAGTTAGACTAAAATTCCAGCATGCAAGCTGGCATTTAGTGCTTTTCACCAAGGCATGTGACTTTGACACTTTGTTACATCACCTGCCACAAACAAAGGCCATGTTTGTTTATACTTGGCACAAGTATTTTTCCTATTTTATTTCCAATCAGAAAACAATGATCTCCTCCCTTGAATATTACGTCCAAATGTGGACTTTTATTGGTCATTTCACTCATTGAAAGAAGATACTTTTTCAAATTTGAAATGAAAATGACAATCTTAAATATGAAAGATTTACGTTTTGATTCAGTTTGAATATTGCCTCTGCATTCTTCATAACAAGCTCTATCATCATATAGAATGACAATATGATCTGGGTTTTTCCTTAAAAAACTCAACAAACCAATAAAATATGCTAGTCACATGTTTTGATGCATTAGAATCAAAATACCAGGTTCTTGGCTTGCCTTGTGTTTTTGAAGCATCACAGGAATAAAGTTCCTTTTTCTCTTTTTCCTTCTTTTTCAACAATGTTAGCTGCTTTTTTTGTGAGTTTTCCATGCTTTTTTGTTGAACTTTAATACATCCTAGGTATACTTGGTTTGTGACATGAAAATGCTTACCTTCAGCCATACTTTAATGCCTAAGAAATGCCTAGAATGCCTTTCCTTGGGAAACATAGATTCTTCGAGCAACGTTGGGCTACAATTTAAGATTCAACCATAATATAGGGTACATTGGTTCTTCCTTTATCAGTATCCATATGCTATTAATATAGTTCCTATACCTTTTCCTCTTCCCCTCAGGGACGTATTTTCTTCTTCCTGGATGAATTGTGGACTACCTGATTCAGTTCTGAGGACTACATCTACCCTCCATTTTGTGCAGAACGTTTATACTACTTGGTCTTTAGTAGGAAAGTCAAGTGCAATTTGGCTAGGCCTTTTAATTATTTAATAGCTAATACATGAACAACTTAGAATGTTTACAATATCCATGGTTAGAATTATATAAAATCATTAGAGGGCTTTGAGCTTGGGAAGTCAATATTTGGACTGTCACCCAAATATGAACCACTATTACGCTGTCATTTTTATTGATATTTATAGAAGTACTCCAAGAAAAGTGGGGCATGATAATTTCCCCTTTCCTGGATTTATTTGTCTTATCCTTGTTTGGAGTATATGGGGTGACCTTTTGTAAAAAAATCCTAATTAATAATGTGATAATATAAATATTATAACCATATATTATTTGCAATAATGTTGGTGAATGTGTAGGGTGATTTTATACACTTTCTGATTCTCCAAATGTTAATCAAACTAGTGCAACTCGGGATACTCCATTATCAGATATAGCAAGCTTTTGACTCTAGATTAATATTGCACGCGCATCTAAATATGTAATTATGTATGTTACTATCCATATTTTATAGCATGTTTTGGAAGACTGTCACCGATGATCTTTTCTCCTTCATAATTTGTCACTTAACTTGTGTTGATTTTTTCAGATGTGTATGTGAGGAAATTTTAGCTATTCTAGGATACCATACTTCAATGTATTAATTTAAAGTTATGTAAGTCTACTTGAGTACATGATTTGTGCTGCTTGTTCTTAACATAAGAATATCGATGGTCCTAATTTTTATTAATATATGGAAAATTACAGGCCCTGAACAAGGTTCTTTGATCATCTTAATGTTAGATTTAATAAAAGAATTTATTTTACTCCTAATAACTTGAAATCAATATTTCCATTGTTTCCTCTACCTCATGCCAAAAGGGGACTGGGTCCTGGGAT
Source organism: Larix kaempferi (assembly GCA_027924585.1). Taxonomy (NCBI): domain Eukaryota; kingdom Viridiplantae; phylum Streptophyta; class Pinopsida; order Pinales; family Pinaceae; genus Larix; species Larix kaempferi. The sequence continues at coordinate 426,736 of BSBM01001920.1, forward strand.
ATGGGACTCCCACTTCCACCAGCATCCCTAGGATGTTAGGGGTGCTTGTTTGTAGACATCCATCAAGCACCATCAAAGGATGTGTGGACATCCGTGATTCAGATGCCTGGAAATCACGTGTTTCGCAGTGACACATTTCTTGGGATGGGGGATTGGCTTCCACATTTATTTCCAAGGGGAATGACTGTACCTTTCCCCCACATTCCCCAACATCCCTGCAACACTAGGTTTTCCTATTCACATCCTTGGGATGATCCGAGCAGATGGGGTCATCCCTAGAGTCCTGTTGAAGGACGTCAATGCATGTCACTAAAATCTGACCAGTAAAGCAATAAAAAGGACATTTTTTTTTTTAAATTATTTTAAATTGTTTCCCTATTGGCAGGTCCCACCACTGACAAGGCTATCTAAATAAAGTAGTTTGCTATTTCATGTTCTCTAACAAACTGTCCTCAAGCTTTAGTAGGCATCAAGTTTTACTGATACTATCACTAAAGCAATTTGTATTGGTGGCGTTGATCAGCCTCACTATTATTGTGTATTGATGATGAGAAATATCCCCTTGATTTTTAAAATATGTGGTTAAGTGACGAGTCCTATTAGAACTTGGGATGTATAATAATTTTAGGTCAGTTAGATTTGGTGTGGCATTGTAGGTTTTCAAATTTAGTTGTTCATCCTAAAGGGAGAAATAGATAATCTCCTCCATTGATCTTCTTTACAGATAGTTTCTACCTCTTGGGATTACAACGAAAAGTGATCTCGGGGAGCGATGTCAAATTCAATGTTAGCAGCCTGAGATTGAAGTCTGTGATGGCACTGAGGTTCAAAAAGGTGACATTGGTCCTAACCCAGCTCGTGACAATATTGACAATGAACCAAATGTTAGTGTTTCTTCCTGTATTTTTGATATGAATAATACTAAGCTGGTTGGAAATACTACTTTGTAAGTTGATGAAAGCTTCTGCAAGGTTTTTGCTCCTACCATTTCAATTGATAATATTGCTTGCAAATTGGAATATAATTTGGCAATTGATGAAGGCTTCTACAATGTTGATGCTACTATGGCTATTAATGATATTTTCTACAATGATGATGTCTACAACTGAGTGATACAAACCATTTAAGTGTGCCGTTGTTCTACAAAATTAACCCATAATGCCAAAGGAATCATCATGTAGGAAATATATACCACTTTTGCATATAAATAATGTCCCAAAATATCACCATAATGCTGAAATATATCACGATATCCATGGTGAATAACAATAATGAATGAATGGAATCCTGGTAAGCTCTAGGGGCATAAGCCAATAAATCTATACTAACCACTCTCCTCTAGACATTGCACACCCACTATTGAGGAAGTGGTTAGAAGTGTCATAAGGGCAATGCCAGGGAAAGTGTGTGCGTCGATAATAAGGCCCTACATGTATAGGCTAACCCATCTATGTCATCAAGAAATGTATGCCATGTATCACTGGATCATGATGGAAATAGCCTCATGCAAGATGAGGGGTGAAAATGCCACTTGTACTTTTGAGACCCATTGGCAAGATTAGCAATTTGTGGACATTAATTTACTTCCAATTTTTACTTCATGGGAATGCACGGTACTCCCCATCTGCTATCTCCCTTTATTTTCTAGTTTTCAACAAAAGAGTTTCTTTTGAGTTTTTTGTTGTTATTGGTCATTGTTTTCCATCTTTGTGCATAGCAGAAAGAATAGTGCTAAAACAAAATTTTCATTTAATAGGTTTATTCATTTCAATGATAATAATGGTCTCCTCGATAGCAATAAAATGTAGTGTACTTGATGTAAGTGTAATCAAAGATTCAGAACTAACAACAGCATGGATGGACATCATAAGTGAAGGCACAACAAAAGAGAATATTTTGAGAATAATAATATGCACATGGGTATTCGTGGTCTAGAGTAGGATGATGTTGAACTTCCTTCTCAGTTTATGAACTAGTGTTTCCACAGAGACACACTTATGGGAATTACAAATACAGTGAGACTCCCTTTGAAGAAATATATTTGAAGCTTGTACATTCGGGGCAATTTCACAGAACCTACATCAGATATTCGAACTTCAAAGTATGTCTTTGGTAGTTTGGAGAGTATTTTCGATGTTGGTCAGAGGTTCTCCCAAAGGACACATATTGTTCCACTTTTACAGGAATAATTTCACTTAGAAATCAAAGCAAGTCCAACCCTAGAGCAATCTGAATCATTAAACATGCATGTGTTTAGTTGAGAGGCAGCCTATGGTGGTCTTCATTTTGTGCATCAATGGGATTTTTATCTTGTTTTCGCATATGCTAACTTTTGGATGTATTCTCTATCAGTTTTTGTTAATTGTGGTTGTTATCATTCTTTTTATATGATGGGCATGTAAATATAGAAACAATGTGACATGGTCATGGCCAATTCGAGTCCAACATGCAAGCCATTTTTCTCCTTGTTTCAGGATTGGCATAAAGATGGTTACTTGAGATAGAAATTTAGGATATCCGATATTTAAAATTATAAGCAATGCAGAAGACTGTACTTTAGTTTTCTTCCTAGGTGAGTTAACAATATAGTTTCAGCATAATCACTTAAAGAGCCCTTTGTATTTTTATAGAAAGCAAAGATTATTTATGTAAAGGAGGACGTTCTTTTTTGGGTGAGTTGTTGTGGACTATGCTAATGATTTTATATTTATGCTTGTAATATGAGTCTTCTTGAGGGTATTGATTATGGTTGAGTTGTTGTGGAGTCATCTGTAAACTGAACTAGATGCTTGCATATTGCAAAGAACTTGAATCATATTTGAAATTATAAAATATGTCTGTTAAGGAATGCATGGATGCATCACTGGATTTGCAATGCAGGGTGACAAAAAATTCAGAAAATGTTTCAAGGTGCTGAACACATCATAGACATTTGTTTATATGTTTTTAGATTTTGGCATGGCCTTTTACTTGAAGTTTTTATTTCTTTTCTTTGTTAGGGTTAGCCTTTAAATTTGGGCTATAAGGCAATCTAATTTGAGCTTATCTTCACCACTCTAGGTGAAAGGTATTGCAAGAAAATCCTTTTTTCTTATTTTGCATGTCTTGTATGAGATCATGAAAATGAAAACATCTGTCATAACATCCCACTAGACCATTTCAAGGTATATTAGGTTAGGTCTAAGTAATCAGTAGGATGGTAATGTCGCTTCAAATAGCATTGTGGATATGCTTGTTGGTAGATTTTTGTGACAATTAAGAAAATATTGCTTGTTTAGGATTCAAACAATGCTTTATCACTTTGTAGACAGTCTAGGTGTGCATATGACTTAAGGTTGTTAGACAATCAAGGCATGCTTATGACTTCTAAAGGCTGTTAATTTTTTTATCCTTGTTGTACTTCTGAGGATTAGATTGAGTTTGATGCTATATTTACGTATGTTTCCATTGTGAATGTGTTCTGGAATGTTATCAGAACTAGCTAGTTCTGCACTGTTTTAGGCTTAAATTGTTCTAGACCGATTGCATGAATTGGTTTTTGACTGGTTCTATCTTGAATTGGTCAACTGGCTAGTTCAAGACAATAAATAAAAATTCCTTTAAACTTCCTAAAACCCTAATCTTTTGTTTATAACCTTAACATTCCAAACTATAGGGTACCCATGTATCAGATGATGAGGATGATCTAGAGGATTCAGCAAAATGCTATTGTTGATGATCTTTGTGACTCATGATTGATGACTCATGACATAATATGGTTTTGTGGTCATTTGATTATAGTATGAAGTTTTTTGGACTCTAGAGGTCATTCATAGCCTCAATGTTTGATGTTTCTTCTCTCAAAGATTTAATATTATTTATCTCAGAACTATCGATGTAATTTTGCTATTTGCAACCTTAGATGCAATATAAATAACTTAGTAAGCAAACTTTGCACATTTGTTATCTAATGCTTTGGATTTACATTGATGTACATGAATATGTACTTATTTTTAATTAAAATTTGATTATTTTATGTGTTTTATATTTGATTGGTTCGTTTACCAGTTCTTTGTCCTATTTCAGTCCAGTTCCAGTATCAGTTGAAAATTTGGGAAGAAAAGGGCTCTGGTCTTGTTCTGACTACTTCATTTCTAGGTCCAATGTGCATTACTAGTGTTCTAGAACTGTTCTTTAGGAGCATTCTAATTTTCAAAATTCCACTAACATGTCCAACCGTTATTTATCAGGTTGGAACAAAACAAACAACAACTAAAGAAGTTGTATGGGCAAGTTGATGTGCTTGTGTTAAGGGAGTCATATTACAAGGAGAAGAACAAAAGAAAATGTTGCAATCTTCAAACAGTTAAGGAAGAGGTGAACAGAATGTCATCATAATTGGCTCAATAAATTGAGTTTGTAGTCTATTTTGATTTCTCTCTATATCTCTCCCTTTCTATCTTAGAAAAATAAGTAAAATGTTTGTTATTGTTTCCATGGATTCTGTCGTGTTGTAGATAAATGGTATCCTTTATTCATTATGCATATTTGACTAGGATGATATTCGACAATGTCGAATAACACCAATTGCACATTGGTTGGTAGCTTGTAGTGTTAAATAAGTGCTATTGCTATCTATTGCTCAAGACATAAAACAAAAATTGGAAGTTGTATTCCACATGATAAGTTTAGTTCCTTAACGATATTTTGAGACAAGTGATCCATTTAAACATGACATTGTAGTGTGCTAAATATTTCATGATTCTGTGTGCAGATCCCTGAATGGGTTAACTCTGTGCAATAGGAATGAATAAAACAAAAATAAATCCTAACAAGAAAGGTCTTATGGAAGCACTTTTATCCAGTGTGTACATTTGAGGTCCCTATGGTGCATTCCTCTTGCTCTGTGATGAAGAGCAAGATAGATAAATTTTTCTTTTTAACTGTACTTATGAAGTGAAATGCCTTCAAAGACTTTTGTGAAGCGATGTGTCTGAATGATGGAACATATATAGATATTTATATCTATAGGATTTATAATGTCTATTTTTTTTCTTTATCTATTTAATGTATATAAAAATGGTTGGAAGAATCTATTTATGTGCTCATCTGTTGGTCTAGGATTTTAAGGATATTGAAAATATCCTATGAGCATTCAAGATGAGCCTTTAGGCCCGTGGGGTGATTCTTGTAGGTACATGAGATGTGATCCAAATGGTCACATATGGTCCTAGGGCGCCCTACACACCATAAATCAATCCAATTTCAAACATTATATGCCCAAAGTACTCTATCTTGTCAATAATTGACATTGCTTGTACTGGTACCAGCATATATCATTATTCCCAAACTATCCACCCATAAGTACTCAGGAATGCCTCATGAGTCCTCTCTTTCATGTTAGCTTAAATTATACCATTATGTACTTATGTTAGCCATTGATAGTATTAATAAAGTTCATATTCACTTTGGTGCTCGAAAAAAGTGAGACATTTTCAGCCAACTAACCTACCAATCTTGAAGAACATTTATTTGGATTAATCATATTTGCTATGATTGTGTCTCTAGATTTAACAATGAATATATATACATCAAAATCCTATAATCACCAAATGAGCCCTGACTTGAGAAATTTTGTGGGATATGCTTGAGCTGTCTATTGTATACATTAAAGGACCACCAAAATGACAAAACCAAATATATTGAGTACCGATTTCCATTCAGCTGTTTTAGAGAATGCTAATTTGGCTTGAAAAACTTGAGCTTTAAACCACTATCAACCATGCTCCATACTCCACCAATTGAAAATGCCAGACTAAAAAGAATCCCAAGTATACCAAGACCCCAGTTCAAGTACTAAAAAGGGTATGCAAAAGTCGCTGGCAGATCAAACCTCCCAACAGACCTGCAAGGATGGAAAGAAAGGGAAGTGCAACCCCAATGAAGAAAGAAATGAATCCATAGAACACACAAAATCCAGCACGAACCCAACTGAGGGCACGACTTATTGGTACTGCTGGTATAATCTGCTTCAAAGCTGTCAAAGTCTGGCATAGAATAAATTTGAAAGATGCTAAGACAATTGAAGATGACCAAAAGGAAAGTTGTTTCCAAAAGACCCCTCACAATATCCTGGTTGTGAAAGGCATACAAAGCATTCAAAATTCCTCCAGCAGGCATCTGCAACGAGAGCCAGAGAATGAATTTAGCATGTGGTCCCAAAGAGGCATTCTAAGTTTGTTGGTCTCGGTGGAATGGAAAAGTCAAGATAAAACCAGCCTAACCAATGGTAAAAGTGAAGAAGTCTAATTAATATTACAGAAAAAATACGAGGGGAACTGGGTTACAATTCTTTAGGAAACTCTTAACAATAAAAAAAAAAATTTGCATGAGAGAGAAAGTCCTATGATAGTAACATGCCCAATGAAAGAAGAGAAATGGCATTGTCAAGCATAGTAGATTCTGCAAATAGAATAGAGTGAGATGAGAGGAATCTTATGTGTCTGGTGTGATAAAGCAGGTGCATTCATCAACTCTTGACCACAATATCAATTCAACAATCCTCAACCTAAACAACACCCGGTTAAAGGAACTAGATTTCTCCATTACAAGGAAACAATTTCAACCATGGTTTTCTTGAACCTGGTTGTCTTTTTGTTGTTAATGTAGGGAAGAACAAACTACATACAAGTTAAATATGGCTACACAAGAGGATCAATTAAGTAACAAATGGAAAATTTCAAAATGATGCCAGTTAGAGTAAGTTCATGATACTCCAAAAATTATAATGGTAAAATATTATGTTCTTTAAGAAAAAATGACATGTACAACAATATGAATGAGACCAACCAATTAACAAAAGAATTTTGAATGATGCAGGTTCAGAAGACGCTGAAGGAGAATATATTATTTGTAACTTAGCATGACAAACTAGGAATAAATAAAGCAGTAGCATGGAATTTAGTGCCGTAAAATAATTCAGTAAAATATACAAACTCATGGAATTTATAATTTTACTCACATACGAGTTTGAGAAGGGAAGTGATTGGTATTTACAAAATATCCATAAGCCCAGTAACCTACAATTGCAATACAACAATCATGACCACGATATCAATTCAACAATCCTTGCCACTCGGAAACATGTAGGTTTCATTAAAAAAACTTCATTTGAAATTATGTCTACCCCTTCCATACATAATTTTAGTAGTCTTCTTTTTTTTGGTAATCCACCATACATGAATATGTCTGAAAGACTCAGGAATTGTTTGTAGCATTTTCAAAATTTCAAGTTAGGTATTATATTAACACTCTTCGATTGACATGACTCTCTCTGGTATGCACTATTTGGTAGACTACCATCTTCTATAAAATGTATGCACTGATATTCTGCATGTAGACATTTCTTTCTTTGAAAATCATGCACCCATCAAGTTATTTTTTGTTGTCCAGTCTGGTCTATGACTCTGTAATCATACTTCCAGTTAACATTATTTTACAACCCTCAAGACAAGTCCTGAAGCACCTCCGATTAAAAAATAATTTCATGGTGCATACCACAAATGGCCACACTCAGTGCATTATCACTACACATCCAGTGCATTATCACTGCAGAATCCTAGTGACATCACTACAGGGATACAAAATATATGCCCCAATCCACATTATACTTAGTTAATAAAATTAGAGCTGTAAACAAGATTCATATCGGTAAATACTCCATTTTTATGTTCATATCCCCTGAATAGTCTAATTTGTTATTGACTTCTGGTCTTTTATTTTCAGCAAAAGAAAGTAATCTTTTTTTTGTAAATAGTACAGGTATCCACTTTTACCATCATAGCCTATAATTGTTGACATATTTAAGAATGCTAGTACATGATTCTTGTAGCTTTGAACTTGATAAGGAGTGAAAGTTACTAGATAAAAATATGTTTAGGGGTCTGAAGGGAAGACATGCTTTACATTCATTATGCTATAACATTTAATTTATCTTCTAAATCATGATGGACAAAGTTCAAACTATTAGGTTTGATCTTTAGGATTTTGCACTGTGTCAGAGTTTAAACATGATCGATGCATTTCGTGTGGACACTCCACCCGTCTTCAGGATCCGATTGAAGCTACTAATTTTTTCATATAACAATATGCCTAATTCGTTTTTTCCCTAAATTTGCAAGTCAAGCAACGTCGATGACATTCATATAAATTGTTGTTGTAAATTCAGTCAACATGGAGGTGTATCAAGGTCCATAATCATGAACACAACTTTATCCCTGCTTGATATCTTGAATTCTCTGTAATGAACTGAGGCATACAGGAATTTATGTTTTGTTTCCCTATGCTCATTGTTTGGGAAAAAAGAACTGGATAATGCTTTCTTTTTGTGATATTTTTATCTGATGACATATGATCTTTTTGATTGCTTTGTGGCAAGTCCAACGAGTTTTGCTCCAGTAATTGAGGCTTCAATGGACATTATGGAAAAGTGTGGGGACCAGTATCATGTCCTTCTTGTTGTTGCAGATGGATAGGTATTAAATATATTACTTGTTTCTTTTTTTTTCCTAGAGTAAAAGAATGTTAACCCACTCTACATTATTTTTTCGGAATTCATTGCCTAAGCTTGTATCTTGTAGAGTCTTGCTTCATTACATTCATATCATAGTTATGTGTTTTACCCTTTTCATGACCTTTACTATTATTAAAAAACTAAGGTTCTAGTTACTGAAATTTGGCATTATACGATCTCATATCAGTTCTCTTGCATGGTGATCTGACCATTTGTGGGTAAACTAGGAGTAGTGAGACAAGATCCAGGAAGTTAAGCTTACAAGAACATAAGACAATTGATGTTATAGCTACTGCAAGGTATATTAGAGCACTTATGTTGCACTACATGGTATAGTGCTTGTGTTTTTCTTTAAAACCGACGTAGTTCTTACACCTTTCTATTTGTGCAGTCATTATCCTTTATCAATAATACTGGTTGGAATTGGTGATGGACCCTGGGATGTGATGCAATAATTTGATGATAAACTCCCTCACAATGAATTTGACAATTTTCAAGTGCGGTTTTGTTGCATTTAAACTCAAATGTCTTGTTTTTCTTTATTTAATTTTGTCTATATTGGCGTGGATGCAAATTAAACTGTATGCTAGTTGTGATTTAACTGGCAAAGATTAATATCTGCTACTCATGATTCCACTAGTTCTATTCTTCTGGAGTGACAATGTGTGTGTGCGTTCCAGTGCACATGTGGTATAGAGAGAGGCAGAAGAGGTAGTGACTGGGATTTCAAACCTTCATGCTGAATCTAGTGGTTTGGGGAAGAAGCCAGTTTAGGTTTCTTTCTCGATGGACATCATAAGCATAGCAAGTTAATCTAGCATATTTTTCTTGTTTGTAAAATTCTTTGATCTTCACTCTCCTGGCGAACAAGTTTGATACATCCGTTTCCTTAGTTTGTTATGCATGGATCGTAGCTTTTTCCTGAAGTACTACTTATGCCCTAAAATATTCTCAGTTGGGTGTTTGATTTGTGTGGAATTTACTTTTTATAGACAGTGTGTTTGGTGCCTCATCATACTATTCTTTTGGTTATGACTGATTTGGAGTTTCATCCATAGAACAGTTTGTGCACTTTTATTGAATTAATGCCGCATATGAAAGTCATCAAGATTGGCCAAAAATTATGTTGGCCTCTGATATGGAGTTTCATCCCTTGTTTAGTTTGTGAAATTTACAAGCATCATGTCAAAAAATCTACCACAATATGTGAAAGAAGCAGCTTTTGCACTTGCTGCACTTATGGAGATCCCATTTCAGTATAGAGCAACACTCAAACTCAATATTTTGGGGTACTTGTATAGAATCAACTTCACTAATATAATGTCTTTTGAAGTTTGGCTCTGTTTCTTATTTCTTCCTCCAGAATATCATTTTGATGTTCCTTATTTACAGTAGATGTGTGGGAAGGGCTCCAAATATAGTGCCTCGTAATCCTCCTTCTCCAATGATTCAACATGATGTTGCTTCCTCAAGTTTTCCAAGGTCCACAACCCACCAATCTATAGATTCACATAGATCAGTTCTATAGGGAATTCCCCAACAAGAATGAGCTCAGAAAGTAATGTAGAGGTAGAGATTTCCAGTTTTGTTGCAGTATGCTTATCATGCATGATCAATGGGTGCTTTACTTCTAAGTGTACAATTTGATGCTATTTTAATTCTAGCTATGTAACTATGACATTTGAAAATTCTGTTTTATCTTACATTTAGGTTTTCCCCATTTGTTTGACCAATTCTAGAGACATGGCACTTGGTTGTGGACATTTGGTGAGTATAGAGAAAACTAGACATCACTATTTTGTTGTTTTCTATTGGAAGAAAGCACTGCATAAATGCTTCAGTTTGTTTTTTGCAATCACATCAATTATGTTTCAACAGACTTGTGGGAGTTGTAGCCAAAATTTGTCAAACTACCCCTTATGTCGTGCACCCATCTTGACATGGTTGAGATTGTACTCTTCTTGAAGATTCATTCATCCTACTGGTAATGGATTCATTCCTGATGGATGATTTTGGTAATGGTTTTGGGTGAATATAAAGGTGAGATTTAAAAGAAAACTCCATTTCTTTGTCTCTCATAGTAGCACCGTAAGACTACAGATATATGTGCACTGCAACTGGTTGAATTGTGGAATATGATAGGGTATGTGCTCCCCATGCTCCCTGGATGTGGGTACTCCAATGGGAACATTTCTTTACGTCCCCTTGAATAATGAACAACTATAACAGTTTCTTGAATAATGAGAAACTATTGTCACCTTACATGTCTAAGACTATTGAATATAGGTATTCTACAGACCAAAAAAGCACTTCCTTAGATATATGCACCAAGTTACTATCAATCTATGCTTATAATTTGACCATATATTTTGGTGCGGAGTTCCTAGGCCCAACCAGTGGCTAATAACAATAAGTACAGAGTCAAGCAATTCAAAAGTAAAATGATTTAACAAGTTCATCAACACGAAAAGACTTAGTAATTGATATCTTATTTTCAATTGTTTTCCTCTATAATGTCAAATTACATTCTATATGTTGTGAATTCGCCTACCTCTCTAAAACGATGATCTGCATTAACTAGACTATTTCTTAGGGAGTCCCTGAGAGATGGAGTGTCTTAAGACTATGCTATTGACTTTAGTTATGTTCCAATGTTTCCAATGATAGGAAACAATGAAGAGAATGGCTGCTTGCAATTCATCCATGTTGGAGAATGGGCAAGAGATGATGTCCCAGGAAAACTTGCAAGGAAAATAAATTGATGTTCATAGTGAGTTTAGAGAATTAACATCAGACATCATATCGCATACTCCATTCGGTAGTAGTTACAATGAAGGCAAAGAATTATTTGAATTGCAGAGAGAGTTACAAGAAATGGCTTCTAAAGCTAAACAATTTGTCTTCATCCCAGGAAGCTAGTAATAACAGTATACTCATCTTTAAATCAATTGTATATTTTTTCATGTAACTGCAAGTTCATTAGTACTTGTACTTCTCTTTATGTTTTTTTTTTCACATCCTTTGGGACCTGCTAGAGCCAGAATCCATAGATCTTTTACTTAAGCATAAGGTTCTACTTAGTGCTATACATAGTACATAGAGCTTCTACAGAAACATATGCTTCAGAGTACTTATAATTGTTGACTTGTACTGTTGGGGTATTTGGCAGATATATTCCTACAAGAAAGAATGGGTATGCCTGGAAGATTGACAGAAGAGTCAAAGAACTCTTGAATTCTATAATTCAAAGTAGGTTAGACCCTAGAACAACAACAAGAGCTCATGCTGGCTACGGGAATGATATGCTTGGATTCATGATGACTGCCAACTAGAAGGAATTGGGTGGGTCTTAAAGAAATCCAAGCATGACTATTGACGAAATCATGGATTAATGCAAGACATTTTTCTTTGCAGGCCATGAGACAACTTCCAATCTGTTAACTTGGGCAGTATTCTTGCTCGCGATAAACCCAGAATGGAAAGAAATATTAAGGAAAGAAGCTACCATTGTATGTGGAACAGATATTCCAGATGTACACATGCTTAGCAAGATAAAATTGGTATGTATTCTATTTAATATATATTCCATATCATTTTTGAGATTTTTTTAATTAGTAAACCTTCAACCATCATTTTTGTTTGGAAAATGCAATTTCATTAAGAATTTTTTAGACAACCATTTGTGTTTAATGAAAATCTTTTTCCGAAGTGAGTACAATAGGGTTGAGCACCTGTACATCACTATCATTCATGGCCAAATAGTGCAGGGATTCCATGGGACCCAATTTTGAGATCCTCTTCAATTGTTTAATCATCCCTCTCTCTCTCTCTCTCTCTCTCTCTCTCCTTGTCACACACACACATACACACACATATATCTACAGAGTATCACATCCCTATGATGACGATTCTACCTCTTTATATGGCAGAATTGGTCATAAGCTTGAAGCTAAGGATGCTGCCAAAATAGCATTAAAATTACCATGGTGGACACTAGGTTGCAAATATGAGGTAACCATTTTAGAATTGGTTCTTTGCAAGTGGTTTCATAGATACAGCAGAATCAATATCATACAATTATGTAGAAGAAATTGGAGAAACTAGGGCTTCCTATTCTGGGAACTTCCCTCCACTGATCAGTTGAAAAAGGAGGACCATCAAAATCACCCTAGGAGGGTGCATCTTTATATGGAATAAGTTTCTCATTCTGTGGAGTTCCATTTTTTACTGCGGGACACTGTTAACAACAAAAGATTCAAATCTACAGAGCTCCAAAATGCATTTATTTGTTGTTACCTTGTGTGTTGTACAGTGGCATGATCATAATCAAGCAAACTGAGTGTTTGCCTGGTTGGCATAATATTCTTCTTTTTAAATGCCAACTTGAGGTCAATTGGATGCATAATTATATGTTTAAGAGTGTAAATGTGAATTTCCTAACATACATCTACATTATCTTGATTACATCATAGGATTTGAAGTGGTTAGCATATATCTAAAGAAGGTCAGAGCCATTTAGTTTTGATGTATATGTAACTTCAGAATGTATTTCATATATATATTTATTGTACTCCTATAAAGATGTATTATTCCTCTATACGGAAGTGTCGTCATTTGTATTGACAAGTGTCGCAAGTGTGTTAACTTACCGATGGGTTGTTAGAGCACGTTGTAAGGGGTTGGCCTGGATTAATGTAACATGAGGTTATTGTGCTAAGCTAGACAAGTCGGCCCCATAAGTTTATTGGGCAGTCATGACAAGGATAAATAGAGATCTACCGATCTCTATTTGGATCACTTTAGAACTCACACTTCCATCACTCGGAAAGTGGTGCACATGTGAGGAGGAGGATCAGCTGCTAGGAAGAGTATGTCTCTGTGTACTTTGGTTGTATCATTGCTCTATCTATCTCTGAGGAAGTTGTGGGGTTTTTCACCTTAGGGTTTTCCCCATGGAAACTCTGTGTGTCTATTGTCTCTTATGTTTGCATCTTGTGATGATTGATATGCTTGATATGCTTGATATGCATTGATATACTGTACATGTTATTCTCTCAGTAAAGACCCTAGAGTATATTGAATTAATGCTAAAAAATTAACATGGTATCAGAGCTAACCTGAGAAGAAGACATTGTGCAGTGGCGGAAACCAAGGTTTCTTATTTATTGGGTTTCTCTCCACATATTTTGGAAAAGTAATATGATAGATTGAATCTACTCAGCAAGGTGAATCTATCTATCCCATGAGAATTCAGTTCTGAGCACTTTCAGTTTTGGCCCTAAAAATTAGGGTTTCCTCAAAAATAAGATTTTTTCAAATATGAAGACACAGCTGGACGCTCCTTGGAAAAATCTAAGTATAGATCTTTGGATTGAGATTTTTGGCTGGGAAAATATCTGGGAAACTCAAACCCTAATTCAAGGTCCTCCTTAGTGAATCCGGAAAGACCAAAAGGCACTTCTGAAGGGTGAAACTTTGCAGAAATCAAATTCTGAGTATACCAAGATGGTTAGCTCACCAAGGAGCATCTTTCTATCCTTTCAGAAAGTTGAAATTCACATTTTAAATTTTAGGGTTTCTCTAACAAACCCTAATCGAGGACCAGATCCAGTTTTTCAGCAAATCAAGTGGTAAGACCTAAATCTTTTCTATTTCCATTTGAAGTACTCTTTAAAGATGTCTCACCACACCAAGCTTGAGGACAAGCTGGAAGGGGATGATAAATTCCGAGCCTAGAAGTATAGGATTGGGTTAATCCTGGAAGAGGATGAGTTGGACTCATATATAAAAGAAGAGATCCCTATCCCAAAGGATGGAGAGGCTAAGTTATTGCATAAGAAGAACTTGGTCAAGGCAAAGAGAATCATTGCTAATTCTATCAAAGACCATCTCATACCACATGTGTCATCTCTGAAGACACCCAAGGAGATGTTTGACTCTTTGACCAAGCTATTTGAAGGGAAGAACATAAATCAGAAGATGACTCTGTAGAACCAATTGAAAGGGGTCAAGTTGTTGAATGGAGAGACCATTCAATCTTATTTCTCCAAGGTTTCTCAGATCAAGGAACAACTTGAAGCTGTCGATGAAGTAGTAGATAATGGTGAAGTGGTTATGACTACTCTAAATGGCCTACCTAGGTCATGGGACTCTTTTATTCAAGGAATCTGTGCAAGAAAGAAATTGATCTCTTTCAGTAGACTATGGGAGGAATGCTCTCAAGAAGAAGCAAGGCTTGTGGCACGAAAAGAAAAGATGGGGAATGAAGATCAATCTCTCACATCTCACACCAAGAAAGGGAAGTCCAAGAGAGAGCCATCCCACTTCAGAAACAATTCACACCACCATTATCATAAGGATAAGAAAGATCTCAGATGCTTCAATTGCAATGAGAAGGGACACTTTGCTTCAGATTGTCCGAAGAAGAAGAAAGACAACAACAACAACTTCAACAACAACAAGAAGAACAACAAAAGAAGATATCATGCTCATGCTGCTGAGGATGATGAGCCTCCAAAGAAGAAAGCTAGAGAAAAAAGTGATGATGATGACTCATCAAGTGAAGAAGAGTATGTTCTAATCTCTACTCTCACAGGTACTATTTCTCATGGTTGTAATGATTGGCTTATTGATAGTGGGGCTTCCAAACACATGACTAGGTTTAAAGAATCTTTTGTAAATCTATCTGAACATGAATCACCCCATAAAGTGAAACTTGGGGATAACTATCAATACCCTATCAAAGGAAGTGGTGAAGCCTCCTACAACCTAGATTCTGGAAAGTCTTTGATGATGAAAGAGGTTCTTTATGTACATGGGATCAAGAAGAACCTACTCTCCATATCCGCATTAGATGAAAAAGGTATGAGGGTTGCATTTGTGGATGGCCAAGTTTTAATGTGGCCAAAAGGTAAAAATATTGATGATGCAGTAGTGATTGGAGAGAAAGAGGGAGGATTGTAAAAATTGAAAAGACAACCTAAACATGCCATGGTGCATGATTCCATGGAGCCAATTGAACTTTGGCATAGAAGACTTGCACATATGCACTACAGAGCATTACCAATTGCAAGTAAAGTTGTAGAAGGTCTTCCTGAAATCAAGACCAAGCATGAAGGTGTTTGCAAAGGATGTGCAAAAGGAAAGAACATAAAGAAGGAATTTCCGAACATTGTAAGCAAGGAAAAAGGTATCTTGGAAATTATCCACTCTGATGTATGTGGTCCGATGTCATCCAGTTCTCTGAGTGGGTATGTTTACTATGTCTCTTTCATTGATGACTTCTCTAGGAAGACTTGGGTTTACTTCTTGAAGAACAAATATGAAGTGTTTGATAAGTTCAAGGAATTCAAAACCTTGATGGAAAACCAAACTGATAAGAAGATCAAAACATTCAGATTCGACAATGGTGGATAATTCACTTCAGGTGACTTCAAGAAGTTATGCAGTGATTCAGGGATTAAGAGGGAGTTGACTGCTCCTTACAATCCACAACAGAATGGAGTGGCAAAAAGAAAGAATCGAACAATCATGGAAGAAGCAAGGGCAATGCTGCATGACCAAGATCTACCTATGCATCTATGGGCAGAAGCAACTAGGACAGCTATATATGTGCAGAACAAAACACCCCACAAGATATTGGACAACAAGACACCAGAAGAGGTCTTCTCTGGTAAGAAACCTGAAGTCAGCCATCTCAGAATATTTGGTTATCCAGTATACACTCATGTCCCAAAGGAGAAGACGACCAAGCTAGATCCTTCAGGAAAGAAGGGTATCTTTGTGGGTTACAGTGAAAGCTCGAAGGCTTACATAATATACTTTCCAGGGTTCAAGAAGATTGATGTCAGTAGGGATGTGAGATTTGATGAAAACTTAGCATTCATCAAATCAAGGAAGACACCTGTTGAAGATTATGAAGAACTTAAGGAAACTAGATTTCAAGACACAACTATGACTGAAGCAATTCTAGATGCAGATCATGAAATTGAAGATCCACAAGAACCTATAGATCCACCCTGTGAGAATAACTCTCACAAGAGGAAACCTACATGGGCTAGAGAGCTTATTCAAGATGCAGAAAGATATGGCATTCCAAAAAAAGAACACAGAGTAAAGAAGAGAACTAGATCTCATACCAGCTATGTTGCTTTACTCTGTGATATCATGAACAAAGAACCTTCCAATTATGAAGAAGTAGTGGAAAAGAAAGAATGGAAGGATGCCATGGTCAAAGAATACCAATCAATAATGAAGAATGATGTTTGGGATGTTGTCCCAGGACATGAAGGGAAGTCTGTTGTGACTTCCAAATGGATCTACAAGATTAAGCATGCTGCAGATGGCAGCATAGAAAAATACAAGGCAAGATTCATAACACGTGGCTTCTCTCAGAAGGAGGGAATAGATTATGAAGAAACTTTTGCTCCTGTGGCCAAGTACACTTCCATCAGATCAGTACTTGCTCTAGCTACAGTGATGAAATGGAATATACACCAGATGGATGTCAAGACTACTTTCTTGAATGTTGTAGTTGAAGAGGAAGTGTATGTGGAGAAGCCACTCGGTTTTGAGACACATGACAGGAAGTCATATGTATGTAGATTGAAGAAAGCCTTGTATGGCTTGAAGCAAGCTCCCATGACTTGGTATAGTAGGATGGACAACTTTCTATCCAGTTTGGGATTTACTAGGAGTAAAGCGGATTCCAACCTTCACTACAAGGTTGAGGAAGGCAATCCTGTGATACTGCTCATGTATGTGGATGACCTGTTTGTTATAGGTAATGATAGTTTGATTGCTGATACCAAGAGGAAGCTTGCTGCCGAGTTCGAGATGAAGGAATTGGGGATGATGCACTATTTTCTAGGCATGGAGGTGTGGCAGAGTGTAGATGGGATCTTCCTTGGACAAGGGAAGTATGCAGTAGAGATCCTGAAGAGGTTCGGGATGATGGACTGCAAGGCCATGGCCACACCTATGGCATCAAACCTGAAGCTTCTATGTGATGCTTCATCTGAGCCGGTTGATGTCACTATGTATCGCCAAATGATTGGGTCCCTCATGTACCTGACGAACACGAGACCAGATATTTGCTTTGTGGTGAACACATTGAGCCAGTTCCTGACAGATCCGAGAAGTGTTCATCTGGTTGCTGTAAAGCATATTCTGAGGTACCTGAAGGGTACAGTTGATTATGGGCTCAAGTATGATGTGAATCAAAAGTTTAACCTATAGGGTTATGTTGATTCAGATTGGGTAAGAAGTGTTGCAGATAGGAAGAGCACATATGGGTGCTGCTTCAGTATGGGATCAGGTGTGATCTCTTAGTTTAGCAGGAAGCAATCCTGTGTAGCACTGAGTACAGCCGAAGCAGAGTATGTTGCAGCTTGTTTGGCTAGTTGTGAGGCAGTATGGATCTGGAAGCTACTATTTGAGTTATTTGATCTCCCGCTGGAGGCTACTAGTATCTTTTGTGACAACCAAAGTTGTGTGAAGTTGTCTGAGAACCCGGTGTTCCATGACAGGTCGAAACACATAGAGATCAAATATCACTATATCAGGGATATGGTGTAGAGAGGAGTAGTGAAGCTCCTGTATGTTGCAACAGATGAGAAGGTTGCAGATGTGCTGACGAAGCCACTAGCCAGAGTGATGTTCGAGTACTTCAAAGAGAGGATTCGTGTTCTTTAGATTGATGACACTTCGAGGAAGAAGTGATGGACACATTTGTAGGATCCATTCCGAGCATGGTGAGAGGAGGATCCTTCCATGGCTATGGATGTAAGCACTGGATGATGAGCATCAGGATGATGTTCTAGTTTCTTCTTTGTATGATCAGTTGGATCATTTATGTATGTATGCATCATGTTGGATGATGGATATGATTAGTTGGATCATTTATGTATGTATGCATCATGTTAGATGCTGGATATGATTAGTTGGATCATTTATGTATGTATGCATAAGGTTGGATGTTGGATATGATCAGTTGGATCATTTGTATGTATTTTGTATATGCATCATGTTGGATGCTTGGACCATGTATCTGTATATGTATTAGGTGGATACGTTGAATGATCAGGTAGATCATGTATGTTGATATGTATCAGGTAGATACATTGTGTGATCAGGTGGATCATGTATCTATGTATGTATCAGGTGGATACATTGTATGATCAGGTGGATCATGTATGATGATATGTATCAGGTAGATACTTGGTATGCATCAGGTAGATGCATTGTATGATCAAGATGATCATGGATGACGAGCTTCAGGATGTTGCTCCATATGACATGCACCAGTATGATGTAGTGTTGATGATCAGGATGATCATGTACATCAGGATGATGTATGGTGAGTATCAGTTTGATACTCTGTTGCCGTGGACAGGTTGTGCAGATGAGCATGTAAGTAGACCTGGGAGATCTGGATAGGATGAAAAAGGCCTTAGATGCTCTTTCGAGGAATTGCTCTAGGAGGACTTGTAAGACTTGGGAGATCCGATAGGTTGGGCTGTGTGCCCGTAATAAGTCCTGGGATGCTCTTTTAAGGGTTTGTCCTGTGACCACATGTAAGACCTAGGAGATCCGAGAGGTTGGGCTGTGTGCCCGTAATAAGTCCTACGATGCTCTTTCGAGGGTTTGCGGTGGTGACTACATGTAAGACCTGGGAGATCCAATAGGTTTGGATGTGTGCCTGTAATAAGTCCTGGGATGCTCTTTCAAGGGTTTGTAGTGAAGATCACATGTAAGACCTGGGAGATCCGATAGGTTGGGTTATGTGCCCGTAATAAGTCCTTGGATGCTCTTTTGAGGGTTTGTGACGAGGGTCACATATAAGACCTGGGAGATCTGATAGGTTGGGTTGCATACCCGTAATAAGATCTGGGATGCTCTTGCGAGGGTTTGTGACGCACATAATAAGTCCTGATAATTCCACAGTATGGCCAGTGATGATGAAGACCTATAGGTGGTGGGCCTACATCCAGTATGAAAAAGGACTAGCTCTGTAGAACTTCCTATGACGAGTGGATTCAGAGATTGATTGAGATAGTAGCAGCAGTGACGATGATGATGATTCGAGGACGATGCATCAGTGATGATGATCCAGAGAAGAAAACTTGTGCTAGCAGATTTGTGTTGAGAAATACCTTCCTAGTTAAGAGGGAGTGTTGATGTATATGTAACATCGGAATGTATTTCATATATATATTTATTGTACTCGTATAGAGATGTATTATTCCTCTATACAGAAGTGTTTTCATTTGTATTGACAAGTGTTGCAAGTGTGTTAAATTGCCCATGGGTTATTAGACCACCTTGTAAGGGGTCGGCTCGGATTAATGTAACATGAGGTTATTGTGCTAAGCTAGACAAGTCGTCCCCATAAGTTTATTGGGCAATTAGGACAAGTATAAATAGAGATCTCCCGATCTCTATTTGGATCACTTCAGAACACACACTTCCATCACTCGAAAAGTGGCGCACATGTGAGGAGGAGGATCAAATACTAGGAGGAGTCTATCTCTGTGTACTTTGGTTGTATCATTTCTCTATTTATCTCTGAGGAAGTTGTGGGGTTTTTCACCTTAGGGTTTTCCCCATGAAAACTTTGTGTGTCTATTGTCTCTTATGTTTGCATCGTGTGATGATTGATATGCTTGATATGCATTGATATACTATACATGTTATTCTCTCAGTAAAGATACTAGAATATATTGAATTAATGCTCACAAATTAACAATTAGAATACTTTCTTAGGTCTCTCAAGTCAGAAACAATGTTGGGATTATTAGTCATTTTTTAGAATTACAAATGATGCAATCTTGGTGTTAATATTGCCCCTTTCCCCAATTCTTAAAGGGTTCTAGCTCAATGGAAGAGTGCCTTCTTTACAAGCAGGAGATCGAAGGTTTGATTCCTTCTTGCCCTAATGATATTGCAATATTGATATTTTTAATAAAATATATTTTATTATGATTTATTATGGCTACGATGGGGGTTCTAAATTGACTTCATCATATGACACTACGAGGGTGGTTCAAAACTGCCCTTGTATGTTACAACGAGGGGGGTTCAAAACATCCCCTGTAAGTTTATATGAGGGGGGTTCATAACCGCTCCCAAATGTTTTTAAAGAGTTTTAGGAGGGGTTTCGAACTGCCTCTATAGGCCTCTACGAGGAGGGTTCAAAACCGCCCCTATAAGCCTCTACGAGGGGGGTTCTAAACTGCCCCTATAGGCCTATACAAGAAGGGTTCCAAACCACCCTTATAGAACTATATGAGGGGGGTTCACAACCGCCCCTATAGGCCTCTACAAGGGGGGTTTGAAACTGCCCCTATAGTCCTCTACGAGGGGGGTTCCAAACCACCCCTCTAGGTTTGTATGAGGGGGATTATGAGGGGGGATCACAACCACCCTCGTAGGTCTCTACAAAGGGGGTTTAAAACCGCCCTCATAGGTATCTATGAAGGGGTCTACAAGGGGGGTTTAAAACCATCTCTGTAGACCTCTACGAGGGGGGTCACAAACTGCCCCCAAAAGTCACTTTTGGGGGTGGTTCCAATCTCGTCAAAAACAACCCTTAAAGGAAAATTTTTTTAACATCGGTGCCTTTAGGGGCGGTTTTGCCAAAATCCCCCCCATAGGTCACTTTTGGGGGCAGAAGAAAACCCCCCCTAAAGGCCAAAAATGTAGTAGTGTAGAGTAAAAAATTAACCATAGATACAATATATCAAGGGTTTCCCTATCAATCTTTGGAATTCTTGTCAAGTATAGAAGGATGGATGAAAGATGGAAGAAGTGCTCTTGAAAGTTGCAAGAAGAATCAAGTTTGTAAAATAATTGTTTCCATCGCTCCTTTATAGAATTATGGGAAAAGAGGATCCCAATGCATGCGCCTAGAGGTGTGAGATAAGGCATGGATCGAACTCCAAGTCCAACCCTTGCATGGCATACAAACTCCTTCTTTTATCCATGCACTCTAATATTAAACTTAGCGATAAATCATGTGTGCATGCATGCATATCTCGAACTCTCCTAGTGCCAAAAAAATACTTAAGCATGTCAACTCATGGATGCAATACCAAGGCATGCAAACTCTCTCCATGCATGCAAATATCCATTTTATAATTTCCAATATCTAAAGGGTTAATGCAAGGTAGAGTTCAGTGTATAAGTGTTGAATTTTCCCAGAATAACAACTCACATGCATTACACATGCCAAACCAGTGAACTTGAACCTTTGAATAGAGAAACATTAGCTTAGGAAAGAAATTTGTTGCACTTAATTATGTCATAAATATCACAACATAAATCTTTAATCAAGCATCATGAGTTCTATGGAATGTCTATATTTAGTTACCACATGTCCCATTTATTGTCACTTGTTGATGATAATCCTAAAATCTAATGAAAAAACCTCCATCCAAATTGCAACCCATCAACAAATCTAACACCCTCATATCGGAACCATGACGTTGCCCCTCCACTTGTTAAAAATAGACCTTCTAAAAATAGACATGCTAAAAATAGTAGTGCCACCTCCTAAAAAAATAGGAGTCTCGGAATGTCAAGATAAGAACTATGGAAACACTTACTATAAATAGCATGCCTATATATAGACTATGCTCACACGTCATTGAAAATAGTCCCATTGGATTAGTATTCATGCATAGAACTCAAATTTGTGCTTTGATTAGACATGCAAGTCTTGTAACTCAAACTGCTAAAAATAATAGTTTCATGAAACACCTTGCATATTGTCGAAACAAATCTCACTGGGATCGTAAGATCAAAAGGAGTGAGATTGTGTAGTTAACTTTGGGTCCTAGAAAACCAAACTGCTAAAAATAGAAAGTTTCAGAAATTTTACGAAACTCATTGTGTAGCACGCTTTGATCAGTGAAAACCTTGGATGTAACTGTAGATGGACCGGTTGGAATTCAACCCTTTAGTTGTGTATTCAATCTGGGGGTTAATAGGGTCATGGCCTCCAAAACTCCCACAACCTTTAATCACCATTGAAATCCAAAGGTCTCATGTTGTGCTTGGTGAGAGAGGAAAGCTCATGAAAATGTGAAATGGATCTAGAAATATATGGAGTGACAGGATGCACTTCGTTCAACGTCTTGAATATCTTTCTATGCAGGTCTAGTAGGTATCATGACAGATATATGGAGTGACAGGCTGCACTTCGTTCAGGGTCTTGAATATCTTTCATGCTTCTTTAAAATTGTATTGCACTAGCACCCATTGTATGACACTATGGTATTTCATTCTTCACATTTTATTGGATGCTTTTAGTGTGATCTTGCTTTTAAAATATAGGCCAAAGATGTCTTACAAACTTACAAAGTTGGCTTTTAAACATGAATGTGCATTATTTTCTGACTTATTATTCGCATAGTTTGTGTAAGAAAATACTGTATTTTTTTTATTATGTTGGCATATATATATATATTGATTGGCATCCCCGTACCGTATCCATTTTGCATTCTGTTATTTTTTTCTCATTTGAAGTAATGGTTCTACAAGCTAACACTTTTCTCGAAGAGGTCATTACAATCACTTATTATCTTAGTAGCTCATTTTTCTTGATTGCTTTAACACCTAAAAGTTGAGGCTTGTTGGCTCTTGGTTGATAAGTGGTGAGACGTTCTGGTTTATATTGGACCATCATTTCCAAGCATATCTAGAAACAATTAACATTAACCATAGTCCTAGACTCTCATGGACACAAGACTTCATAGTAATCTAAGTTGTATAGAAAAAACCATAACTTTGTTGCTACATTTTAGACATTTCTTGTAGTTCAACAAGTTTCAAGATTTCACCTCCAAGATGGAATTTTGTAGCATCTAATAGTTCTTTGTGTTCCTTCAAGAAAGCATGGGAAAATTGTTTGGGAGGCATACTATAATGGTGTGAAGGGGACGTTGACATTGAGAAGACGGTGGCAATGCTACAAAACTACTTCTAATAGCCAAATCTCCAACAACATGTTAGCAATACCAAGGCTTGCAAACTTAAGCATGTGAACTCATGCATGCAATACCAAGGCATGCAAACTTAAGCATGTGAACTCATGCATGCAATACCAAGGCATGCAAACTTAAGCATGTGAACTCATGCATGCAATACCAAGGCATGTGAACTCATGCATGCAAACTCATGTGAACTCATGCATGTGAATTCATGTGAACTCATGTGAACTCATTGTGAACTCATGCATGTGAATTCATGTGAACTCATGTGAAATCATGCATGTGAACTCATGCATGAGTTCACATGAGTTCACATCATTGTCTCTTTTTTTAGCATGATAAGCAAGTTTCTTTTCCAAAAATATTGCACTTTGACTATGCAATATAACCTTACAACTTTGTGTACAAACCCAATACCTGAACATAATCTCTGCAACCATAAAACTACTTTACTTGCATGTCTGGCTGCCATGTATTCAACTTATGTCTAGCCAAGAGTGCAACTACATCATGTCTCTTGTGCATCCAACTAATAAATACTCTAAATATTTTAAACACATAACCACTTTAAGATATGTGATGGTCAAATAAATGCATTAATTATATTGACAACACAACAAAACTATGTAAAATAGACATTTTATCTAATTGGTAAAACTATGTGGTGGTCATGGTATTAAATTTAAAACACATATAAATATCCTAGTAACAATAACAAAAAATGTAATAAATTATGATACATTTTAGTATTTTTAAACCATAAATTAATTAACAATAAATATCAATTTAGTAACAAAACAATATATAGGAGCTAACTTTAAGATATGTGATGGCCAACAAATGCATTAATTATATTGACAACACAACAAAACTACGTGAAAGAGACATCTTATCCCTTCTTAAGACTATTTAATAGCTATAGTATTAAATTTAAAACTGTATGAGTATCATAGTAACAATAACAAAAGAATAATGTTATAATACATTTTACTATTTTTAAATAAAAAATTTGCTAACAATAAACATCAAATTAGTAACAAAAGAAAATATATGAGCTAAATTTTTTATTTTTTTTAACATCATAAAAAACAAGTATAAGGTAAAACAATCCTTCAATCGATACAGTAGTGAATACTTCAAGAACCATAACCATTAAGATGTGTGATGGCCAATGAGTGCATTAATTATCTTAACAACATTAATTATGTGAAATCGACATCTTATCCAAACTATTTGGTGGCTATAATATCAAATTTAAAACACGTATAAATATCTTGGTAACAATATAAAATAAAATTATTATGATACATTTTACTATTTTTAAATCATAAATTTACTAACAATAAACATTAAAAGTGTGTGGTAGTTATAGTATTTAGTAAGAGTGAAAGTCTTCTAACTACCATTTAGATTAGGTGTTTTTAAATAAGTGTTTGATGGCTATAGTATCCATGGTAAATAAGTGCGTTTATTATCTACGTGAAAGTGTGAGTTGGCAGAAGGCATGTGAAGGAGGCATTTTTAGGTGTGGTTAATTAGTGATGCATTTAGTATCTTGACAGCAAAGGCATGTGGAGTCAATTGGTGCAGTTAGTGGTACGAAGCAACAAATACTCGCTAAGCGAAATGTTCGCCAATGCGTCCATTATTTCGTCACCATTATAGACGTCAATATTTATAAGTAGGTCTGAATTGAATTGAATAGTAGGTCTGAATTACGTTCTACTTCCATGATCTTCTTTCTTTGGAGAAGAAGGATTTTGCCATAGCGTCTACAAACGATGATCGTTTGAAGAGATATGTATCCATAAGCCAAGATATGGTAGACGGGTATCTTAAGATCCTCAAAGACACACCCGGTGTAAATCCTGTCCCTGTTGTATTCTCTTGTAAAGAAAAGGAGAACATGGAGAAGGTCTTGTCCCATAGCATGAGGGATTTTCTGGACTCGATAGGGCTGAAATATAATGAAGGCGAGCCTGTGGACTAGTAATGATCTTAGCAAGCACGTCGAGGTATATGAATCCTATAGCAGGATAACTTAACAAATCCGAGGTTAATATGGATCTGTCACAAAGTAAGGCCAGATGCAGCATGAAATTCCATGCTACCGGCCATTGCTTGTGTAAATATCAACAACAAAAGTGTAGTAGAAAGCATTAAAAAGAAGAATCATTATGAGTGCAAAGAAGAGTGCAACCAAGCACATAATTTAAAGAGATGCATCTTGTCAGCAAAGAAAAAAATCCCTACAAGACTACTTTACTATGCATTTTGCATTTATATATGTATGATACTGCTCTAAAAGAAATCACTTGAACTACATATGCTTATAGGAATAGATAACTAAAGGACAAGAGACATTTTTCAGTTTTCCAAAATTTTGAAAATGCTTTTTAAAACCTAAATGGTAATTATATTATTATAAGACCTGACCTAATCTGTCTTTTCAACCATATAACTATTACAAAGCAAATAATTAAGATTGTCATTTGATCCTACTAACAATAATTAAAGTAACTTCTTATGGAAAAAAATAGCTCCTCAAACAACTAGCTCTAATTTCATAGAAGGAAAAATGCAAACTTAAATTCAGCTCAAATATGCCACAAAATTGCAATGAAAGCAATATCAAGGGTAAAATCCCATAAGATCATTCAAAATAAATAAATCTTGAAGCCACTGAATTTTCAAACCTAAAATTAATACTTACATAACCAACATGTTCTTTCATATGCCCATCAATTTTGTATTTAATTACATTATAGCTACACATTATATACCATTAATATGAATCTTAAGATTTCATTCAGTTTCAAAACCACCTAGAAACCCTACAAGAATTTTGATTTGTTTCCTGCGAAAGAGGATAATAAGTTACAATAGCAAGCGCATAACACAATAATACAATAAAAAATCCTTTTAAGACTATCATCAGTGAGTAAACCATTCATAAATATTCTTTTATCCAAATAAACAGGATATATAAGACGTAGTTATGATTAACACGAAGATTCATGATGCATTCTACCTTCTTCATTCAAGAAAACACCATGAAGGAAAAACACAAAAGTTTTTCTTCCATATAAATTCGGATTTGGCTAGCATGCTAAGGCAACACAACGAAGGAATCAATGGTGTGTGTTAGCAACCAAAATAAAGGGGTTGTCCTAATTTTTTTAAGGAAGAGGAGTGGCATGAGAATTGGTGCCATGACTTGTCCTGTGACAATTGGTCGCTCTGTTAGGTCCCACACACCTATACAAAATAAGCAAAGACAACGAAAATAAATTTAAATTTTCAAAACTTAGTAACCATTTATATCCCAAAGATCGCAAATATGCATATTACATTGTAATCTCTGTCATGTCAAGATTCCTACTAGAAATTCAACTTGGTAATAGATTATTCCTACCAGCATTTTGTAGACATAACATAAAAAGACACATAAAATAGCTTTAGAAATATTTACTTCAAAATACACTAAATTAACCAATAAGGACTTTTCAACCATATAAATTTTTAGGGGCGAAATTTCGCCAATTGGCTATTTTTGGGGCATTTTTTCAAAAAATAAATTCACTATTTGGTCATTTTTAGTCTCTAATATCACCTATATTTACATAAAATATGTTTTTTTATCATAATTTTCGCCTAAAGTTACAAGTTTCAAGAGTAAATTGTATGTTTCATATTTGATATTCGCCTACCAATCTATATATATGTTTTTTTCAATATAAAATAATCGCCTAGAATACTATACTTAGGTATACTTTTATAATCCTTAAAAATTACCATGCTTTCAACAAGCCATTTCAACAATTAAAGTTCTCAAAAAGACAAACAACCTAAGGAATACCTTGCAATAAAGCAAAATCCCTAAAACGGCTACGTATAACCCAAATTGTTCAAATAAACATAAAACTGAAAACACGTCGAGTTGGCTTCGTAATAATGCAATTCTTCGTATAGCTTGTGATCATACAACATAATCTATCTAGGTTTCACATCAGAAACAAAAGTTGTGACATGCAGAGTATAATTCCACAGCTAAAATGGAAATCTTAATGAGCATTTCTTATAAACTTGCATTCACAAAGGCTGAACAATATCCTGATGATCATGAACTTTAGAATAACCTAAAAGGATGCAAAGACTTCAGATACAATTAGAAAAATCAGGCAGAGAAAGCAAAACAAAAATGAACAAAGTACATGAAAAATAACAAGTAAAATCCCTGAAATAGAAAACTCAAGCAACTTTCACCATAAAAAGGTTTTCGATCCTCATCCTTACCTTTAGCTGCAACCTTAGATGCTTCGACTATTAATTTAAAACTTTTGAACCTTTGAGTCTTCTGTTGTGGATTCGTTTCCTTAACTTAATTTGATAGGGCTCGAGACAGAAAACTTCCAACGTAGAAATGCTTCACTGCCACGCTGAGAAAATATTGAAACGTGAAATGCAGCAAGCTTAATGGCACCAATGATTACATGTGAGATAATATCTCCTGTGTGAATCTCCTTTTCATCCAATAAAACACACAACCCATGATATTTAGTAAGGCTATTGCAGATTAAGCTGGAAAAATTCTTCTTGACATCAGGTCCGCTATGATTAACGAAAACTTGGTATGGTACCACCAGTACTAGTATTGTCTCTAGCACTTGCTCCATAAGCATAACAAATGACATGGGATTGGATCAAAGATGAGAGGAAATCTTCGCGTGCAAGAGAGATAGAGATTGAAAGAAATTCAATTTCCAAACTCCAAAGAGAGCGAGCAACTAGGTTGTTCAATAAGCATTTAGCCAGACTCTACTCTGCTCTCATTTAAGATGATGTGGACCTTGACTGTAAAATTAGGGCAGACTCTGCTCTCATTCAAGATGATGTTGGAGGCATCAACCTGAATTCCATGTGGAGCATCGCATGCACCTCTCGACTGCATCACATGCACCTCGACTACAACAACATTTCAATATAATATGCAATAGAAGGACAACTTACCAACACTATGTTGCAAGCGCGTCATCCAATCCATAGTGCACCGTGCCACCCCAAAAAGACCGAAGAACAAGGAACACAGTTATTGTTGGAGTGCTTGAATGCCTGCAGGTTACTGTACCGCACAATAGGCTAACCTAGACGTCGGTCAGGAATGCTTTCCTTGGAAGAACCCTATATTGGGATTTTTATCCTACTATTCTATTGCTTGCACAGTACCAAAGAAAGAAAAAAAGACCTAAAGTAGATAACCATTCTCCTGACCCGTATTGGGAATGGAGGATAGACGAATATAAATACATTCTTTGGCGGTCTTCCTTTCTTGGGATTAAGGAGAGATTTTTAATGCAATGCAAGCTTACCTTGATTAGATTCAAGACCATTAAAAACTTGCAGACTCATGTGTACATTAAAAACTTGCAGACTCATGAGAACCCACAAGACATTTAAACCAGGATGACGTCGGCCCGCAGCCCCCTCTTGGGAAGGGAAAAACTAGGACTAAGTCATCCTCCTGCAACCAATAAGAATTTAAAAAAAAATCATTTTTTAAATTTCCATTTGACATAATACATTTCAAATTATAGTTCAGACTATAGTTGAGGAAAAATTTATAGCTTATTTATAGGCTCTAGATGCAAAATAATAGATTTTTCCCGATACATGTATGATCCCCTTCAGGGACATAATAAATGAGTATAAATGTATTTGAATTATAAATTTATTAAGTATTGTGATAGAAGAGGAGAATATCGAGAAGGTCTTGTCCCATAGCATGAGGGATTTCCTGGACTAGATAGAGATGAAATATAATGAAGGCGAGCCTGTGAACCAGTAATGATCTTAGTAGGCAACACAGGGTTATACCTCAGCCCATGAAATGATACAAAAGGTAGAAAAGAATTAGAGTAGTCCACGTTATCTTTCTTGGGTACTACCTAGATTTCTTAATAGCTATAGGTTTACTTGCTTCCTAAAAGCACCTCATTCATCTTCAAGAAAACAAATGTTTCTCAAAGCTGTTTGAGGCCAACCCCTGAGTCTATTTATTCTTTCACCCAAAGAAACATGTGTACCTAACATGTATGGTATAAGTGTAAAAGCTACAGGCCTGAGTAAAACTCAGGAAACGACCTGCATGCCTTGTAAAAGCTGCAGGCCTGAGTATAAGTCTAAAATCATTTGAGTTTCAAATTTACTAAACATGCAAGATTGTTAACAAACTTAAATAAATCTATATTTATTTGAATTACAAATTGAGATCAAATTTAAGTGCATATTTATTTAATATTAATTCATTCATAGTAAATAATTAAAAAAATTACATCTTAATAAATTTTGTTTGATAAATCAAAATTTAAAATGGATTTATCGTAATTTTCATTTTTTAATCTTGTATAAAAAAATAAAAAAAAACTTAATAGCATTATTTTTTTGTTATCATATGATAATGATGATGGTAGTTATTAATGTCCACTAGACCAACTTTCGTCTATGGATGTAATGCCCCTATTTTGACCCTTATGGTTTATTGGCTTCAATGTAAATACAGTGTGTGTTTTCCCTAGTGTGGAGCTCAAGGCCAAGGCCCCACTAGTGGATGTTCAAGTTTTATTTGCATAGAAAAGTATTTGACAGTTTGGTTACCCATGTGATGGTTAAGTTATGAAGATTTGTAAATGATCACTATAACAAATCATGGAATTAGCGTCCCTTTTTAGTGTAATTTTTTCTTATTGAGTGGGACACGCCATGTACAAAACATTAAGAGTCTAAAATAGCATCTTTTTCTGCTTCCTAGATAGCATCCTTTCTGATGTCTAAAATAGTGCCCATTTTTTTGCTTCCAGAATACCGTCCAATTTGGTTCCTAAACGACGTCGAGGTTTACTTCCTAAATAACATCCTATTTTTCTTCCTAGAGATCATCCTCTTTTACTTCATAAATGACAGCCCCCGTAGCACTTTATTTGCTTCCTTAAAAGCGCCATGTTAGCATTTATGTTTCCATCTACATTCACACCATATTTGCATCCAAATTAGCATCCAATTTTGCATCCATATGTGCTACCACTTTAGCATCCCATTTTGCACCACGTTTTACTACCAATATGCACCAATTTTCGCTTCTAATTTTGCACCAATTTTTGCTTCCTTTTTTGCATCATGATTTGCTACCAAAATGGTTCCAAATTTTTATTCTATTGTTGCACCATATTTTGCTTCCTATGTAGGACCATGTTTTGCATCCAAACTAACATCTTATTTTGCTACAATATCAATGCCATGTTTGTCTTCCTCATTAGCGTCAACTGTTACATCCTTTTTAAATCTTAGTTTTGCATCTCTATTGATGTCAACATATGCACCATGTTTTGCTACCACTTTAGCACCCAATTTAGCGTCCATTTTTACTCCCACACTAGTGCCACATTTTGCTTCCCGTTTAGCTCTTTGAATTTCTTCTTGTTTTGCTTCCTGATGAACACCGCATTTAGCTTCCCATTAAGCATCTAATTTTGCTTCTTTGTTGGCCACTAGTTTAGCTTCTCGTTTGGCTTCTACTTTGGCATCCAAAATAGCATCATAATTGACTTCCAACTTAGCGCTAGGTATCAATGTTGCTTCTAGATCTATGACATAGTGAGCTTCCATTTTAGCTCCTAGTTTTGCTTCCTATTTTGA
The DNA here is from genome assembly GCA_027924585.1 of Larix kaempferi. Classification (NCBI taxonomy): domain Eukaryota; kingdom Viridiplantae; phylum Streptophyta; class Pinopsida; order Pinales; family Pinaceae; genus Larix; species Larix kaempferi. The sequence goes on from BSBM01001920.1 coordinate 457,969, forward strand.
TTTCTTATTAGCACCACATTAGGATTCCAATTTAACACCTACAACTATATCCAATTGTGTGCTAATATATTTATTATATCAAATTATTATAATTATTTCATTAATTTCAATAGTTCTCATATATCATTTAGTTCATAGTTCTGAAATAATATAATGAAGCATTCAAATTAATTGTAGATACCATTATTGAAATTAATTGCATAGGATTTATGAAGAAAATTTAACACAAACAAACAACATTTATATAAAGTAGTAAATTCATCATATATATTAATTTTATTTGAAAATATCATCAACAACTTCCAATATAGATAAATTTACAATATCATAATGATAACATCACCATTATCTTTCATCAAAAGAAGTGAAATTATAAAACATCATCACATCAATAACCTATCATACAGATCATCATATTAAGGTTAAACGAACAAGTGAACGATATATATAGTGAAAATACCAATATCACAAGAAATATATTTTTTAATATCCATATATAGAAATGTCAAAATGATCAAGGGTATTCAAAGTTTATCTGTCAACATAAATACACCATACAAATCAAAATGAACTAGAATTTAATATGAACTTGGATCATCACAAAAATACATGTCTAGTAGCATCGAGAAAGCAATAAACATCCACAATATCAATAGTAGCATCAATGGATACCATCATCATCATCATCACCACCATTATCATCATCATCCTCATCCTTATCCTTATCCTCATCCTCATCATCCTCATCTATTCGAACATCATATTCATCATCATTTTCATATGATCCATTTGCATCATTATGAGCAATATATTTCTCTGGTACATTGCTGACAACATAATCTAGATCATCTAAGGAGTCATCTTTACCATTTTTCTGCAAACAAGAAGAAATAATCAATTTAAGACATTGGTATTAATTTCATTGCATAATGCATATTTGTGTTATATTGCAAATATTTGTGTTATAATTTATGCATTCTCATGAGTTTTCCAACCATGAATATAAACATCACCTCATCAACAGATAGTAACCACAGATATAAAGTGTATCCACAACCGTGCACACACTCACACATACACACACATGTACACCATAAATTTCAACATCACAACAAGACATAGAGGCAAGGAAAAATAGACATCCCATTGATTATATATAAAGTGAATAAAAATATGATATCACATATAGTATCGGCTTCAAACCATTTTTTTGGCCTAAGGTTGTTATATCATTAAATCTCTATATATAACATGGTATTCAATCTATATCTTTAAGAGCATTTTAACCATGGTTTTCATTTCTCAATCAAGTTCATGAATTGCTTACATTTTTAATCTAAAAATAAATTTAATATAACATGCTTGATAATATCCCCTCATAAATATGGCTAAAAGAATATTATCATAAATGTAGTTTTTAGCATATTAATCATATCATTGGTATAATAATCGCAAAGCCTACAAAGCTTCTTGGATTCATGTTTGTTGGGTTAGGAACCTCGTTCTTTAACCTCTTATATTGACCCGGGTTCTGTGCAGTTGTGGTCCAACAAAACCCTTCTTCACCGGTCCAACAAAACCCTTCTTCAACAAAAGATGTTTTTCTAAAAATATCTTTTGAAAGATGTTTTTTTAACTAAAATGCCCACATCTCACAAACAGTAAGGAACCAGAGAAAATGCAAAACATAAAAATTGTAGAGAATTTTGAGATATTTCCAAGGGTCCAAAGTCCTCCCAATTCCAAATTACGAGCGAAACGTTACGACCAAAATACGAAATATTCCTAGAATATTTTAAAGCATCTTTTGAGAGATGTTTTTTTACTAAAATGCCTGCATCTCACAAACAGTAAGTAATCAGAGAAACCTCAAAACATCAAAGTTGTAGCTAATTTCAATAGATTTCCAATGGTCCAAAATTATCCCAATTCCGAGTTACAAGCGAAAAGTTATGCCCACAATACGAAATATTCCTAGAATATTTATTAAATATGATACATTTTAGTGTTGGGTGGAATGTTATGATGTAGTGCAATTTCAACATGATAGGATAAGATTTTGAAAAATGTGTCGAGCAAGTTAATGGGCATCACGCTCATCTTTCCCTTTACCAATCACAACATACAAATTTCAATCGAGGGCATAAAAACCAAACCGAACAATGAAATTGAGCTCTGTTGTCTCCTACAGAGCTCTGTTGTCTCCTACTTGAATGGACTTGGGAAGCAAGATGAAACTTGCCATAAATCAAAAACCATGGCTCCGATGGGAAACCCTTAAGCTCTGTTGGATTTGTGACATCCGAGTACCACTAGGGACACCCATTTCCAGTGGCTTTGTGGACAGAAAGATGTCTATTTTGACGACTTTCTGAACTACGGTTATGCTAAGTGAAGTGCAGTGCTATTTATGCACGATAAGCTAATATTTTGAAAAATGTTTCGAGTAAGTGTATGGGCATCGTAGTCATCTCTCCCTTGCCCAAAAAAACATGCAAGAGGCAACAAAACTCAATTCCGTTGATCGGTTTGGTTTTTATGCCACCGGTTGAAATTTTCCTTATGCCCCTAAATGGCCTTGGGAAGCGAGATGAAGCTCTACATAACCTGAAAATCGTGGATCCGATGGACAAACCGTAAATTACATTGGGTACCACTAGGAACACCCCTATCAAGTGGCTTCATGGACCGATAGTTGTCTATTTTGATGGTTTTCTAAACTAGGGTTTTGTTAAGTGACGTGCAGTGCAATTTTTGCACGATAGGCTAATATTTTGAAAAATGTGTTGAGCGAGTGCATGGGCATCATAGTGATCTCATCCTTGCCCAAACACAATTGTCGGAGGCAATGGAACTCAATTTCATTGGTCATATCAGTTTTTATGCCCCAGTTGAAATTTGCCCTGTGTCTTTGAATAACCTTGGGAAGCGAGATGAAACTCGTCATAACTCGAAAACCGAGGCTCCAATGAAAAAATAGTTACTTTCATTGGATTCTTGACACCCAAGTACTTCTAGGGACAACCTTTTTTAGTGGCTCCGTTGATCGAAGGTTATCTATTTTGCCACTTTTCTAAAGTAGGGTTTTGTGTAGTGGTATGCAATGCAATTTCTACACCATAGGCTTAGATTTTGAAAAATGTGGGGAGTGACTGTGTGGGAATCGTGGTCATCTCATCCTTTCCCAAACACACTTGCAGGAGGAAACACAACTCAATTCCGTTGCTTGGTTTGTTTTTTATGCCCCGGTTGAAATTTGCATGGTGTCCTTGAATAAGCTTGGGAAGCGAGTGGAAACTCGTCGTAACTCAAAAACCCTAACTCTGGTAGAAAACCGTCAGTTCCGATGGATTTTTGACATCCAAGTAGCACTATGAATACCCCTTTCCGGTGGCTTCATGGATCGAAAGTTGTCTATTTTGATGGTTTTCTAAACTAAAGTTTTGCAAAGTGACATGCAATACAATTTCTGCATGATATGCTAATATTTTTAAAAATGTGCTGAGTGAGTGTGTGGGCATGGAAGTTGTCTCGTCCTTTCCCGAACACACTTGCAGGAGGAAACAAAACTCAATTTCATTGCTCGGTTTGGTTTTTATGCCCCCGGTTGAAATTTTCCTAGTGTCCCTGAATGGCCTTGGGAAGCGAGATGAAACTCACAATAACTCAAAAATTATGGCTCCAATGGAAAAAGCATCAACTTTTTTGAATTAGTGACACCCAAGTACTGTTAGGGACACCCTTGTATAGTGGATTCGTGGACCGAAATATTTATATTTTGACGGTTTTCTAAACTAGGGTTTTGCTAAGTGAAGTGCAGTGCAATTTATTCATGATAGGATAATATTTTGAAAAATGTGTTGAGATAGTGCATGGGCATCGTAGTCATCACTCCCTTTCCCAAACACACATGCAGGGAGAAACATAAATCAATTTCGTTGCTCAGTTTGGTTTTTATGCCAGCGGTTGAAATTTTCCTGGTGCCCCTGAATGGCCTTGGGAAGCAAGATGAAGCTCTCCATAACTTGAAAACTGCGGATCCAATGGACAAACATTCGATTGGATTGGATTCATTACATCTGAGTACCGTAAGGGACACCCCTTTCAAGTGGCTTCATGGAATAAAAGTTGTTTATTTTGATGGTTTTCTAAACTAGAGTTTTGTTAAGTGTCGTGCAGTACAATTTCTGCACGATTGGCTAATATTTTGAAAAATGTGTCGAGCAAGTGCATGGGAATCACATTCATCTATCCCTTGCCAAAACACAATTGTAGGAGAAAATGGAACTCAATTACATTGATCGGCTCAGTTTTTATTCCCCGTGTTGAAATTTTCCATGTGTCCTTGAATGGCCTTCAGAAGCGAGATGAAATTCACCATAACTAAAAAGCGGAGTCTCCAATGGAAAAACCATCAGTTTCATTAGATTTCCGACACCCAAGTACCGCTAGGGATATCCCTTTCTAGTGGCTCCATTGACCAAAAGTTGTCTATTTTGACAATTTTCTAAAATAGGGTTTTACGTAGTGATATGCGCTAAAGTGGACTTTAAATTGGATGCCAAAGTGGAATCAATTAGTGTCTAGTTTAGAGGCTAATTTCAGAAAAGGGCACAAAAAATGCCAAGAAAAGTGCCATCTCTTGAAATAGAGCCAACTTTTCTAAGAAAATGAAGAAAAATACACTAAAATTGTTAGTGGACTCCAAAAAGGTAGCTAAAAGAGATGCTAATCACAGGGTTTTGTTGTAGCGGATGTAATTATTAATTATTGCAATAAAATACCCAAGAAGATGGCTAAGGAGGCAACCAATGAGAAGGGGAATTGCGTATCCACTTGGGAGAGGTGAGGGGGTTATGGGATTGGTACCCATGCTGCCATGTGTCCAATTGTGAACCCATTTGACTCCCCATGCTGACATTAATGAAATTGTAAGATGGTGGTTGAGAAAACCAGACCCATGAATTCGATGGAGTATGGGGCAGCTTGCTAATCCATATGGAAGGGTAAGGCCCTGTTTTTTGCTTGTTCCTTAAGCCACACCATGCCTGGAATTTGTCCCATCATATTGCTAACCCATGGTTTACCAACAAGCCAATTCATTCGCGCACTTGCAGAGCCGAGATAGGAAGAAAACAAGAGAAAATCGTGATTTATGTGTGAGCCAAATGTACATATCCGAGAACGCCCAAGAAAACCCTATTTGAGACTGGAACCAGTTGGGAAAGCCATAGATCTGTTCGTGGGGATGAATTGCATAGCTTGAATGTCCTAGAGAACCCATGAGAACACTTAGATCGATTGCAGAAGACCGAGTTGCAAAACATAGCTTAGGTCATGGCCCTGTGAGAATTACCTTGTATAATAGTTAAAAGGTCAACTTAGGGTTGGATATGATTGATAAACCTAGTGAAGGCTGAAATCTCATGAAGAACAACAGTTGGAGCTTTCTACGCCCAACCTGAATAGCACTAGAGGGAATCGGCTTTGAGGGAGTGTGTAGTTGAGAAGAGGGCCTTCCTTGTGTTGGATGAGGTAGGTAATGTGGGTACCAAGCTTGCTGAGTGATCTCAGACTCCTGCATCCTTGTGGTTGAGATCAATAGCTTAGAAGGATCCTCCTTATTCCCTGTATTTCTTGATAAACCCAACTGTAGGTTGGATTAGCATTGGGATGAGACCTTGACTGTGAGAGATTTCATTATCCCTTCTTAGTGGATACATAACCCAGCTCAGGGGTGGTCTCTCAGCTGAAAGACTACAAGATGGACAGAGACCTAAGGTTAGGTGGAATGTTGTCCTCACTTATCGAGTTGCTTGGGGCAGCTTCCGTTCCAAAGATAAGCACTTTTGTGGTGTTAAATTATGTTAATTTATGTGTTATATCTACTTGTTATGTTATGCTTGGCATGCTCTAGGATAATGATTGAATGATCACATGGAATGGATCAATAGGAAGCTATGTGTGAGCCTGAATATGAAGTTGAATGCATGTTTGAATACTTCATATTTACATGAATGATATACATGGATAACTCCTGCAAGTTGTTGATATGTTAACTAGCTTAGTTCATTATATGTGTTTATTATGCATTATTTTCACCTTTATGAGGGATGGCTTGACTTGACCTGGTATTGGGGAAGGAAGTGGATAACCCCTGATGTGTTTAGAATCCTTCTGTGGGTCAGGTGAAGGGAGAAGTCATGGAAAGAAGAAGGCAGAGTCCCTTGCAGAAGGATAAAGAAACTTAGGTGGGGTTATGGACAAAATTGCAGTTGGAATTATGGCATGTTTGGAGTGATAAGATAGGGCGGGTATTGCACCATTGGATAGAGATCTCCAAGAGATTTCCAACAGAACCGACCTTGTCCAATTTGGACCAAGGATGAGGGATTTATGAACCTTGGAAGTTTGCCTTAAAAGCTTGCTGGAGCAAGGGTTTGTAGTCCTGATCTTTCTGCATCCTCAAGGACCTCTGCAGATCATGGATTGTGGAGGTCGAGGACCGGCCATGTAATACCACTATTTTGGCCCTTATGGTTTATTGGCCTCAATGTAAATATTGTATACATGATATGTGTGTGTTTTCCCTATTGTGGAGCTCAAGGTCAAGGCCCCACTAGTGGATGTTTAGGTTTTAATTTCATAGGAAAGTATTTCACAGTTTGATTATCCATGAGCTATTAAGCCATGAATATTTGTAAATTATGTAATTATTAATTAATGCAATGAAATATGCAAGAAGTTGGCTAAGGAGGAAACCAATGGGAAGGGGCCATGTGTATCCATTAGGGATATGTGAGGGGGTTATGGTATTGGTACCCATGCTGCCACATGTCCAATTGTGAACCCATTTGACTCACCATGCTGACATTAATGCAACTATAAGAGGGTGGTTAAGGAAACTAGACCCGTGACTTTGATGCAGTATGAGGAAACCTGCGAATCCGTATGGTAGGGTATGGTCCTATGCATTTATTGTTCCTTAAGCCACTCCAAAGCTGTGAATTCGCCATCCTATTTTTCTAAGCATGGATTGACAAAGAACCCAAACCATTCATGCACCTGCAGAGTCCATCCGAGAAGAAAACAAGTGAAAATCGTGATTTCCTGTGTGAGACGAATGTGCAGAGAAGAGAACACTCAAGGAAAACATGTGCAGGACTAAAACCAATTGGGATAGCCATAGATCGCTTTGTGGGATAAATTATAGAGTCTGAACGACCAAGAGAACCTATGAGAACCCTGTGATATGTTTTACAGAGGAAAGAGTCACCAAGCAGAGTTTAGGTCGCAACCCTGTGAGGAATTTGCTTGTATAACAGATTTAAAGTTCACTGAGGGTTGGGTCTACTTGATAAACCTAGTGAAGGCTATAATATCATGAAGAGCAGCAGATTGGACCTTTCTATTCCCACCCTGAAGAGAACTGGAGAGAAGAGGTATTGAGGGACTATGCAACAGAGAAAAGGTCCTTCCTTGTGTTGGGTGAGGTAGGTAATGTGGGTTCCATGCTTGTTGAGTGATCTAAGATGCATGTAGCTCTGTCGATGACATCACTATCTTAGCAGTAGCATCCTTGCTCCTTTGATTGCTTGATAAACCCAACTATAAGTTGGCCTAGCATTGGGATGAGACCTTAACTGTGAGAGATCCCATTAGCCCTCCTTATTGGATACACAACCTAGCTTAGCGGTGGTCTCTCAGCTGAAAGAGTACAAGCTAGACAGATACCTAAGGCTGGGTGGAAAGTTTTCCTCACTTAGTCAGTTTCTTGGGGCAACCTCAGTTCCAAAGATAAGTGTTTCTATGTGTTAAATGATGTTATTTCATGTATTATATCTAGTTGTTATGCTATGTTTTTCATGCTCTAGGATAATGAGTGAATGGTTAAATGGAATGGATCAATAGGAAGCTATGTGTAATCATGAATATGAAGTTGAATGATTGTTTGATTTCCCTCTCATTTACATGAAAGATATGAATGGCTAACCCTTGTAGGTTGTTGGTATGTTAACTAGTTTATCCCATTAGATGTGTTTATCACGCATTGTATTCACCCTTCAAAAGGAATGGATTGACCTCACCTCGACTTGGAAAAGAAAGGGGATAACCCATGATGTGTTTCAGAGCCCCTCTGTGGTCAGGTGAAGGGAGAATTCATGGAAGGAAGGAGGAAGAACCCCTGGCACCAACCTTGTCCCATTTGGACCAAGGATGAGGGAGTTATGCCCCTTAGAATTTTTACCTCGAAGCTTGCTAGAGTAGGGGTCTTTGGTCCTGACCCTTCCGCATCCGCAAGGTCCTTTATGAAGCTACAATGTAGATTACAGATTGCGTAGGTCGGGAACCAATCATAGGGGTGTATGGGATTCCACATTTCTGCATCCGCAATGCGGAATGCAGAATGCGAATTGCGGGAGTTGAAATCTCTCAGGAACTAGGTATGGAACTCCGCATTTCCACATCCGCTTGATGCTGAATGCTGAATGCGGGTTGCGGGAGGTATAATCTCCCCAAAGTCGGAATGTGGAACTTCACATTTCTGCATCTGCAATGCAAAATGCGGAATACAGGTTGCGGGAAGCAACTATCATCAGGAGCGGAGGAGTCTGACTTTCGAGTTCCATGGAAGTTGGATGGACTGATTTTCGAGGCCGAAAATGGCTTCCGACTTTCGACTTCCACAATGCAGATTGCGGAAGTCGAAAGCACGATTTTGATTTTGAATTGGTTTTAGCAATCCAATTTCCAAATCCCACATGTAGATGGCAGAATGCAGAAAGGAGGATTGTAGATCGCAATGGGGATTGCGGACCCGAGCCCATTGCGGCCATGTGTGGAATTTGGAAGAAAAAAAAAGAACAGAGGGTCTCCCATGGCCTCTAAAGGCCACTTGTGAGGTTAGGGAATGTGAAAGGCCATTGGTGGCGCTTGGAATTCCGGCTTTCCGCACCCGCAAAGTGGATTGTGGGATTGTGGGAATCAGAAGAGGATTTCCATGGGGTTTGGTGCATTGGCCATCTGCATTACCCATCCGCAATGCGAGTTGTGGAATTGCAGATTGTGGGCGACAATTTATCCCAGGGCTATAAAATATGGATTCTGCAATTCTGACATCCACAACACGGGTTGTGGATTATGGAATTACGAAGGAGAAAAAACTTTGGGATGACGCTTTATGGATTCCGAATCCTGGGTTCCTCGAGTGGGTTGCAGAAATGTGGAGGGCAGACGAAAAAATTTGAAGCCGCGACTTGGCTTTCGGGTTTCGACTTCCGCACTATGGACTGTGGAAGTCGGGAGTACCAATTCATCGAGGAGACGGATTGGCAATCGGAGTTCTGAATCCCAACTGCGGGATTGTGGTAAGGGAGTTGTGGGTTGTGGATAGGAGGATGTGGGTTGCAAACCTAAGCCCATTGCGGGTGTGTGTGAAATTAGAATAATTTGGAATAAAAAAAAGGATATAGAGGGTCTCCCATGGCCTCTGAAGGCCACCAGGGAGGTCAAGGAACGTGAACTCATGCATGTGAATTCATGTGAACTCATGCATGAGTTCACATGAGTTCACATGCATGTGAACTCATGTGAACTCATGCATGCAATACCAAGGCATGCAAACTTAAGCATGTGAACTCATGCATGCAATACCAAGGCATGCAAACTCTCTCCATGCATGCAAACATTCATTTTATAATTTCCAATATATAAAGGGTTAATGCAACGTAGAGTTCAATGTATAAGTGTTGAATTTTCCCAGAATAACAACTCACATGCATTACACATGCGAAACTAGTGAACTTGAACCTTTGAATAGAGAAACATTAACTTAGGAAAGAAATTTGTTGCACTTAATTATGTCATAAATATCACAACATAAATCTTTAATCAAGCATCATGAGTTCTATGGAATGTCTATATTTAGTTACCACATGTCCCATTTATTGTCACTTGTTGATGATAATCCTAAAATCTAATGAAAAAAACCTCCATCCAAATTGGAACCCAACAACAAATCTAACACCCTCATATCGGAACCATGACATTGCCCCTCCACTTGTTAAAAATAGACCTTCTAAAAATAGACATGCTAAAAATAGTAGTGCCACCTCCTAAAAAATTAGGAGTCTCGGAATGTCAAGATAAGAACTATCAAAACACTTACTATAAATAGCATTCCTATATATAGACTATGCTCGCACGTCATTGAAAATAGTCCCATTGGATTAGTCTTCATGCATAGAACTGAAATATGTGCTTTGATTCGACATGCAAGTCTTGTAACTCAAACTGCTAAAAAATAATAGTTTCATGAAACACCTTGCATATTGTCGAAACAAATCTTACTGGGATCGTAAGATCACAAGGAGCGATATTATGTAGTTAACTTTGGCATGCATGCCTCAAAAATTTGGGTCCTAGAAAACCAAACTGCTAAAAATAGAAAGTTCCTGAAATTTTACGAAACTCATTGTGTAGCAGGCTTTGATCAGTGTAAACCTTGGATGTAACTATATATGGACTGGTTGGAATTCAACCCTTTAGTTGTGTATGCAATCTGGGGGTTAATAGGGTCATGGCCTTGAAAACTCCCACAACCTTTAATCACCATTGAAATCCAAAGGTCTCATGTTGTGCTTGGTGAGAGAGGAAAGCTCATGAAAATGTGAAATGGATCTAGAAATATATGGAGTGACAGGATGCACTTCATTTAGCGTCTTGAATATCTTTCTGTGCAGGTCTGGGAGGTATCATGACAGATATATGGAGTGACAGGTTGCACTTCATTCAGGGTCTTGAATATCTTTCATGCTTCTTTCAAATTGTATTGCACTAGCACCCATTGTATGACACTATGGTATTTCATTCTTCACATTTTATTGGATGCTTTTAGTGTGATCTTGATTTTAAAATACAGGTCAAAGATGTCTTACAAACTTACAAAGTTGGCTTTTAAACATGAATGTGCATTATTTTTTGACTTATTATTCGCATAGTTTGTGTAAGGAAATACTGTATTTTTTTTATTATGTTGGAATATATATATATATATTGATTGTCGTTCCCGTACCATACCCATTTTTCATTCCGTTATTTGCTTCTCATTTCAAGTAATGGATTTACAAGATAACACTTTTCTAGAAGAGGTCATTACAATCACTTATTATCTTAGTAGCTCATTTTTCTTGATTGCTTTAACACCTAAAAGTTGAGGCTTGTTGGTTCTTGGTTGATAAGTGGTGAGACGTTCTGGTTTATATTGGACCATCATTTCCAAGCATATCTAGAAACAATTAACATTAACCATAGTCCTAGACTCTCATGGACACAAGACTTCATAGTATTCGAAGTTGTATAGAAACAACCATAACTTTGTTGCTACATTTTAGACATTTCTTGTAGTTAAACAAGTTTCAAGATTTCACCTCCAAGATAAAATTTTGTAGCATCTAATAGATATTTGTGTTCCTTTAAGAAAGCATGAGAAAATTGTTTGGGAGGCACACTATAATGGGGTAAAGGGGACATTGACATTGAGAAGATAGTGGCAATGCTACAAAACTACTTCTAATAGCCAACTCTCCAACAACATGTTAGCAATACCAAGGCATGCAAACTTAAGCATGTGAACTCATGCATGGAATACCAATGTTGATGTATATATAACTTCGGAATGTATTTCACATATATGTATATTGTATTCCTATAGAGATGGTATTATTCCTCTATACAGAAGTGTCGTCATTTATATTGTAAATGTCGTAACTTATACTTGATGGGTTATTAGACCACCTTGTTGGGGTCGGCCCTATATAAGTCATGTGGGTCAAAGGGTTATTAGACCACCCTATTGGGGGTCGTCCATGTGGGTCGAAGGGTTATTAGACCACCCTATTGGGGGTCGGCCCAGTTAGCATTATGTTATGTGGTTAAGTTCGAGCCTACATGAGTTATGTAAAAGGCAAGTCAAGTCAAGTATAAATAGAGTGCGGGAGGCACTCTATTTGATCACTCACTTCTCACTCATGCACTCAAGGGAGAGTGGCGCACTTGTGGAGGAGGAGGCTCTGCTGCTAGGAGAAGACTATCTCTTGTATTCTGGTTGTATCATTGCTCTATCTATCTCTGAGGAAGTTATTGGGGTTTTTCACCTTTATGGTTTTCCCCAAGTAAATCTTTGTGTCTCTTGTGTTCTTGTATTATTGTCTCTATGATTGATATGCTGTAGATATGCTGTACATGTTGTTCTCTCAGTTAAGATCCTAGATCAGATTGAAGTAAATTTTGAAAATTTAACATGGTATCAGAGCTAGCCTGAAAGAAGGCATGATATGGCATGTATGACACTTGTTGCACTTACGATGCTAGGGCTTGATATAGCAAAAACCAGTCATCGTAGCACTTTCGCTATAAATCCGTTTTGGAAAAGTTTTCGGATCTGAAATATTTATAGGTCGAATACTAAATCCCCATGTACCTTGTGTCCAAAGGACAACCTCTAATTCGTTGTACGTTGTGATGTATGATCTGTACAATATAGGGTTTCTGCCTCTTCCAGATCTGAGTCAAAATCAGGTGACCATGGGAAAAATGTCATAACTTGGGCTAGGAAGATCCAAATGAAATTTCATAAAAGTGACAGGTAGTACACAGATTGTACTATATCAGGAAAAAAATTTAGAGGCCGACGTTGAACCAGTGACACATGGCACGCCGTAAAAGTTCGCTCTCCTGTATTATCCCATAAACAGGTCATGCTATGAAACTTGGCATAAATATCTCTCAGAGTGTCAAATTGAGGTCATACCTATCATGATGGAAATATAACAGGGAAATTTATCTTAGGAAAAAATTTTAGAGGATGAAGTTGAACCAGTGACACGTGGCACGCCGTACAAGTTCGCTCTCCTGTATTATCCCAAAACAAGTCATGTTGCGACACTTGGAATAAATCTCTCTCAGAGAATCCAATTGAGGTCAGACCTGTCAGGATGGAAAGATAAGAGGTCGAGCTATCTCAAGAAACTTTTTCAGACCCTGTGGTTCAAAAAGTTTGGAGTTACACCAGAAACAATCAGGTACATATTTCTGTCAAAACAGAATTATTTTTGAGTACCTTCATTCATGGCTTCCGAAATTTAGGGCTTTGGAGAAAGTTGGAATTTTTGTAATCGGAGACCACGGCTGAATGATACTCATGAAAATAAAAATTTAGAGACCAAGATCAGAATTTTTGGTTGGGAAAAATGCCAGGCTTGATCAGACCCTAGTTCGGGACTTTGATCAGAAAAGTGGAAAATTAGGGCTTCTGTAAAAATGAGAATTTTTGAAATCTGTGACCACGGCTGGAAACTCCTCAGAAAAATAGAAGCTTAGAGATTTGGATCAAACCTTTCAATTGGGAAGAAGAGTGGGCTTCATCAAACCCCAGTTCAGGGTCACGTCCAGTGAATCTAGAAGTTTCAAAGGCAAAATTGAGGAGTGAAACTTTGCAGTTTTCAAATTATGAATATACCAGTTTGATCAGATCATCAAGGTGCATATTTCTATCCTTTTGGAAGTTTGAAATTCAAAGTTTGAATTTTTTTGGGGTTTCTCTGATAAACCCATATCCAGCTCCAGGTCCAGTTCTTGCAAATCAAGTGGATTGGGTTAATCCTAGAAGAAGATGGATTGGTCACCTGCATAAGTGAAGAAGTTCCTGTTTCAGAGAGAGATGAGGCTAAGGCCTTACATAAGAAGATTACAAACGATCTCGACAGGTATGACTTATAGAGGTATGTTTTGAGATTTGTTCATCATTAAGTTTATGGTATGTTTGTCTTCATGTTATTACGGTTAGTACAATCTTGATTTTAGACTTGTCATATCACCCTAATAAAATTATGAATGCACGATAGAAAATATTCATTGATTAGGGTGTTGACACTTATGATTTATGGTGTTGTATGAGGTTTATGTTGTCTACTAACATGAAAGGTACACCAAGAAAGACAAATCATTTTCTGGTTCAAGAACATATGATCATGATGACATGAGGACAACGATTCATCCATTGTCATGGATCTCATAGAAGATCCATTTACGAGGTATGTATAACTTGGTTTTATAATGGTTAACCTATGAGATATACAGGTTACTAGCACAATTCATTGAAGAAGAACAAGAAGACATCATGTGACTATGTTAGACATAACTAGCTAGCATGCTAATCCAGGTATGTTTTTCCTATATCAAGACAGAATCCTACTTTGTGTTAGGATCTTAAACTGTTGTGTTGTTGATAATGATTATTCATGAAGTCATAGGTTTGAATAATCATGGTGGTATGCATATTATGTTTCGTACCATAATTGATGATATGACTAACCAGAAGAATCATGAAGGTATAGTTTTGAATAATCACCGGTTTTATGCATATTATATCTCTTCTCTTGATTGATGATTTAACTAACCAGAAGAGTCCTATGATTAAATAAGAATATGTATGAATAAAAGAAGACTTCCTTGAAACCTTGAATACTAATGTTTATTATCCGTGTTTGAATTGATCCTGACTATACATGCTTGAGATTATTGTGTCTTGATAATATTAAGATTATTAATGAATTATGTATGAGACCTAGAGGATAACAAAATGATGATACTAACAAGCATGCATAGGTATCGAGAATGTATATAAGTTCAGGGACAGGTAATCCAGGAAGCAAAGATCAAGAGGGAGCACACTCCAGTTGTTCCTGCAAGAAAGCAAAGGAGTACACTCCAGTGGTTTCTGCAAGGATGCAGATATTCAAAGGGAGTTGACCATCTCTCTACATTCCACATCAAAAGGTGTAGAAGAAGCTACTTCAGATTAGGACTCCAGTAGCTCCTGCAAGGAAGCGAAGACTCAGAGGGAGTCCACCCAACGAACAAACAAAGATAAGTATCTGAATTGTAATTTCTTAAATAATACTGTTCAATAATGTATATACTGATGTTCCTAGAATTAGTTTGTGTATTATGCATATTAGAATAATTGCATTGATGAACAGTATACTACTAATATGCGTGGGTAAGTGGCCTATGGAACTGTACAACATTCCATTGCTACTTATCTAGAATGAAACCTCTTTGCTGACATGTTGGGAGTTGTGCACACTCTTAACAATGTTCTGGTAGAGATTGGAAGGCATCTAGAAAGTTACGGGATATGGATAAATGTTGTATTGAAGCATTGGCTAAGACAATTGCATGACTGTATGACATATTTCTTTATGTGTAAGAATTTGTTCTGAAAACTATGAGATGTTTTCTAATCATGCAATTTAACTTGTTGTGTAGGAAAGATCGTATGCCATCACCTACAAAAGAAGAACTACAACATTTGTTCAGCAAAAAAATTATCTATTGAAGATATTGAAGTTCCCAGGATACGGGAAGGATGCCATGATCCGTCGATCATGAAGAACGATGTTTGGGATGCAGTCCCAAGAGCTGAAGGGAAGTCTGTTGTGACTTCCATATGGATCTATCAAGATCAAGCATGCTGCAGACGGTAGCATAGAGAAATATAAAAGTGATGAAATAGAAGATACACCAGATGGATTTCAAGACAGCTTTCTTGAATGGTGTAGTTGAAGAAGAAGTGTATGTGGAGCAGCCACTTGGTTCTGAGACACATGACAAGAAATCATATATGTACAGAACTTGGTATGGTAGGATAGGTAGCTTTCTATCTAGTTTGATCTTTACAAAGAGTAAAGCGGGTTCCAACCTTTACTACAAGGTTGAGGAAGGAAATCCAGTGATACTACTATGTGGATGACCTGTTTGTTATAGGTGAAGATAGATTGATTGCCAACACACAGCGGAAGCTTGCTGCCGAGTTCGAGATGAGGAACTTGGGGATGATGCACTATTTGTTTTTGGCATGGAGGTGTGGCAGAGTGATGGAATCTTCCTTGGACAAGGGAAGTATACAGTAGAGATCCTGAAGAGGTTCAGGATGATGGACTGCAAGGCTATGGCCACACCTATGGCATCGAATCTGAAGCATCTATGCGGTGCTTCATCTGAGTCGGTTGATGTCTCTATGTATCGTCAGATGATTGGGTCCTTGATGTACCTGACGAACACGAGACCAGACATTTGCTTTGCTGTGAACACATTGAGCCACTTCCTGATGGATCCGAGGAGTGATCACATGATTGCTGTAAAGCATGTTCTGAGGTACCTGAAGGGTACAGTGGATTATGGGCTCGAGTATGAAGCGAATCAAAAGTTTAACCTATAAGGTTATGTTGATTCAGATTGGGCTGGCAGTGCTGCAGATAGGAAGAGCACATCTGGGTGCTGCTTCAGTATGGGATCAGTTGTGATCTCATGGTTTAGCAGGAAGCAGTCCTGCGTGGCACTGAGTACAGCTGAGGCAGAGTATGTTGCAGCCTGTTCATCTAGTTGTGAGGTAGTATGGTTACGGAAGCTACTGTCTGAGTTACTTGATCTCCCGTTGGATGCTACTGGTATCTTCTGTGATAACCAGAGTTGTGTGAAGCTGTCCGAGAACCTAGTGTTTCATGATAGGTCGAAACACATAGAGATCAAATATCACTATATCAGGGATACGATGTAGAGAGGAGCTGTGAAGCTCCTGTACATTGCGACGGACGAGCAGATTGCAGATGTGCTGACGAAGCCACTAGCCAGGGTGAAGTTTGAGTACTTCAGGGAGAGGCTTGGTGTTCTTCAGATTGATGACACTTCGAGGAAGAAGTGATGGACACATTTGCTGAAGCCATTCCAAGCATGTTGGAAGAAGTATCCTTCACATGGCTGTGGATGTAAGCGCTGGATGATGAGCATCAGGATGATGTTCTGGTTTTTGCTTGGATATGATCAGTTGGATCATTTTTATATGTATGTATGCATCATGCTGGATGTTGGATATGATCAGTTGTATCATTTTTATGTATGTATGTATGCATCATGTTGGATTTTGGATATGATCAGTTGGATCATTTATATGTATGTACGCATCATGTTGGATGATGGATATGATCAGTTGGATCATTTATATATATGCATCATGTTGGATGCTGGATATGATCGGTTGGATCATGTGTATGTATTTTTTATATGCATCATGTTGGATGCTTGGACCATGTATTTGTATATGTATCAGGTGGATACTGTAATACCCCAATTTTGAACCCGTAGGCAATATTGGCTCTAATGTAAATATTGTAAATACGCGATGTATGTTTCCCTAGCGTGGAGCTCAAGGCCAAGGCCCCGCTAGTTTATGCTCGGATTTTATTTAAATTAGACATGCTTGATATTTTGTTACCCACGTGCTATTAAGCCATGGGATATTGTAAATTGATGTAAATGTTTAATATGGAAATAAAATACCAAAAACTGGCTATGGGGGCAACGAATGAGAAGGGGCCACGTGTATCCACTAGGGAGTGGTGAGGGGGCTATGGGATTAAACCCTAGGCTGCCATTTGTCATTATGAGAACCCATTGACTTCCCTAGGTGACATTAATGCCTGCTGTAAGAAGGTGGTTGAGATTTCAGCCCATGGCTTCAATGGAGCATGGGCAGCCCTGAAATTCGTATGGGTGGGCATGGGCTCTGATTGCTTGGGCAAGAAGTCACTCAACCTCATGGGAGGTTGCTTCATTCTCACCCCAGTCCATTGTGAAACTATCTAGCATCATTCCCATCCAAAAACGTGTGCCAGTAGTGAGGAAAAACCAGAAATCGCGACCTTGAGAGAACCCAGTTTTTGAAAGACTAAAAACGCCCATATTTTGCATGGGACGGGGAAATCCAATGGGGGATCCAATAGCATGAACCTTGGGGCGAATTTGGGAGCATTAGCTACCCCGAAATCAATGGGAAAACCCAGCTTTTGCAGCTCAGAAAACAAGTGACGGATTTGAGTATTCGGTGAGCAGAACAGAGAGAAATCAAGTTGGGATTGACTATGCAGAGGTTGGGTATGCTTGATAAACCCAGTGAAGGCTAGGATCTCAAGGATCAGCAGCTGAACCTTTCTATGCCCATCCTGAAGAGCACTGGAGGGAAGAGTTGCCTGAGGGACTGTGTAACAGAGAAGGGGATCTTCCTTGTGTTGGATGTGGTAGGTAATGTGGGTGCCTGACTGTTGAGCCCACTTGAGATGCCTGTAGCTCTGTGGTTGAGCTCACTGGCTTAGCACTACCCTCCTCTATCTTCTTGGATGTTTGACTGAAGCCATGGCTGTGAGTGAACCCAGCTAGTCTTCCTTAGTGGATACACAGCCCAGCTCGGGGGTGACCTCTCAGCTGAAAGAACACAAGCTGGACAGAGGTCTACGGTTGGGAGGAACGTTGCCCTTCCATAGCCAGTCGTTTGGACATCAACTTCTCAAGATAAGTGTTCTTGTGATTTAAATTACTTGCATTCTGTGTTCTGCTACACATTCAATCTGAAGGATTAATTATTCCTGTTAAATAAATGAAATGCATCATGTTTTATGCAATGTGATATTTAATGACTGATTACATGTATGACGGATATGGGTATGATGAACACGTGAAGAAATTGTGTGCATATGTGAAGTTAAATTCCGCTGTGTAGTTCTTGGATTTATGTCTGCACCCATAAGTTTTAAATTGCATGTGTTATGGGTCTCAGTATTGGGGCTAAGCCTTTACGGAAGCCCTGTGTTGTTAACGTTTTCCCTTCCTTGCACTTGATGATGGAAGGGGGCGTTACAGTTTGGTATCAGAGCTGTGTTGCAGCATTGGGCCTCTATGGGCCAAATCTGATAGAGTTTTCTTAAGTCTGTTTTGAAAAAAAAGTTGTTTTAAGACCGTTTTTGAAAATTTTGGTTTAAGACTGTTTCGGAAGGAATTCCCGAATGCCTTCCGAAACAGCGGAAGCATTCGGCGAATCGTTCCGAAATTTCGGAAGCATTCCGAGAATTTTTCCGAAAATTTGCGAAGGGAAGTTTTTCGGAAGGAATTCTCTTCCGAAATTGCGGAAGGAATTCTCTTCCGAAATTGCGGAAGCAATTCTCTTCCGAAATTTCGGAAGGATTCCGCGAACCGCTCCGAAACAGCGGAAGAATTCAGTGAACCGCTCCGAAACAGCGGAGAAAAAAATTCGTTTTTGTGAAAAATTTTCTAAGTGTCGGCGTCGAACGGAAACTTTTTCGGAAGGAATTCTCTTCCGAAATTGCGGAAGGAATTCTCTTCCGAAATTTCGGAAGGATTCCGCGAATCGTTCCGCAACGCGGAAGAGTTCGGCGAGTCGTTCCGAAATTGCGGAAGACTCCGGCGAATCGTTCCGCAACGGCGGAAGACTTCGCCGAATCGTTCCGAAATTGCGGAAGACTCCGGCGAATCGTTCCGCAACGGCGGAAGACTTCGCCGAATCGTTCCGAAATTGCGGAAGACTTCGGCGAATCGTTCCACAACGGTGGAAGACTTCGGCGAATCGTTCCGCAACGGCGGAAGACTTCGCCGAATCGTTCCGCAACGGCGGAAGACTTCGCCGAATCGTTCCGCAACGGCGGAAGACTTCGGCGAATGGTTCCGAAACGGCGGAAGGATTCCGCGAAGGGCTCCGAAATCGCGGGAGGATTCGAGAAAGTCTTCCGAAACGGCGGAAGCCTTCGCCGAATGGCTCCGCAGTTGCGGGAGAATTCAGCGAATCGCTCCGCCATTGCGGAAGCGTTCGCTGAACTGCTCCGCATTGCGGAAGCATTCGGTGAACCGCCCCGCAGTTGCGGGAGCGTTCGCTGAACCGGCCCGAAAAAAAAAAAAAAAAAAAAAAAAAACTCCAAAAACTCCATTTTTGGATAGGGGGAGCACCGGGGCTCGGAATGGGATGATTTCTGTGGGGCTCGGAGGCCATTGACGGGGGCCATGAAAGAACCAGTGAAGACCCCGAGCCCATTACACTCCAATTTGACAGAAAAAGGGAAATAGTGACTTTTGAAGGATAGAGTCCCGAGGCTTGACAGAAGGTCGGTTTGAGCTGAAATTGATCAGGCGCGGCCATGAAGCAGGCACAATGTTAAGTTCCGAATCTTGGAATCAAACTCCAAAGGATGTGGAGTCGGGGTGAGTAAGAAGGCCAAAAAGCACTGTTCCGGGCCACTTTTTCGGGATTTTAAAAAGCTTGTGGGCAATAAAAGTGACCCTAGATGTGGGAGTCAGAAATTTTACTGAACTAGACATTTCATATTCTCATTAAGACGGACAACTTCCGTTAGACGAAGATTTTCCAGAAATGCACCGTTTGGGAGATAGCCGTTTTTGGCCCAAAATTTGGAATTTTGGAAAAATGTGAAAAGTAAGAAGTAGTAAAACCCAGAAATTCATAAAAGATGAACGGTATATCAGAATTGAAATCCGTGAATTGCTGAGTGTTCCTTGTTATATGGACTAACTTCGCCCGATAGATAAGTTTTTGTGGTTCTGCATAGATTTTCTTCCAAAGGTGGCTGAAGTTGACCTTCGGGACCAAAACACAACTGTGTAAACTGTGCAGAATTATTGGTAAGAGTTGTCATTTTTGAAACAACGCTGTTTCCACACCCGATGTCGGAATGGAGCACGGGGACAGGCATTGGAAAGCTTGTCTAGCAAGGAATAATGTAGTATGACCGGAATTTGAATTGGGTTATCAGACATCATATATTATCAGGGCAGAAAAGTGCCGGTGACTGTTTTGTCAAATTAATGGCAATATGGGCAATTTTCAGAATTGCATGAATGGGCAAAAGAATTGAATAAGTAACAGCTATGTGAATTATTCCATGAGTTCTATTATGTTAAATGTTGATTGTTGTATATTCCTAGATGCATTTTTATGAGTTCTAACAAATATCATAATAATGCACAGTGTTTGCAGCTCATAAAGTTTATAATTGTAGCAGAGGTAAGATGGTGACCATTAATGATGCTCAAGATCCTTATGAACACGGAGAAGACGTTCTAGGAGAAAATATGCATGAAGGGAATGCAGAGACTGAATCCAATGGGAGAAGGGAGCAGGTGACTCCTCAAAATTTGGTTGAAACCATGGTGAGCTTCAATTAAAGATTGATGAAGGCTCAAGAAGAACAACACCAACTCAATGCTGCTATTTTGCAAAGCCTCACTGATATGCAGCATAAGATAAACCTTGGGTCCAACCCAAGCCATATGGGTGAAGAAGGAAATGATGCAGGGAGTCATTCTAGAGGCCGTTCGAGGAGGAGGACTCCAAGCCCAAGGAAGAGTTCGGTGAGCAGAAAACATAAAGCATCTTCATCAAGGTCTTCTTCCAGCAGGTCGGGTGACTCCAAATATTCTAGGAGAAGTCCAGGACATGCACCTAAGAGATTGGACGGAAGAAAGAGGTGCAAGGGTATCCCACAGGGAGAATTCAGGAAGGCAAGACCTCCCACATTTGATGGGGAAGGAAAGGCAGGTCAAGAGGCAGAAGCATGGCTTCTGGGAATGAAGAAATATTTCAGAATTCAAGACTACTCAGGAAATGAGAAAGCCAGAATTGCCATTTATAACTTAAATGGCAGAGCTTCCATTTGGTGGGACAATCTCTTGCAAGTGAAAAGAATTAACGAAAGAAGGATCAGTTGGGAAAGATTTAAGGGGTACTTCAAGGAGAAATACCTTTCTGCTAGGTATTATGACGGTAAGAGAAAAGAGTTTAATGAACTTAGGTTGGGACAAAAATCTATGGAAGAGCATGTCCACAAATTCTTGGAATTACTGAGGTATGTTGACTATATCAAAGATGAGAGAGTAAAAATCCAATGCTTTCTTGGGGGTCTACCTCAGAGTTTCAGGGATCGTATTGAGTTTGTTAATCCACCAAGTTTGGATGAAGCCATTAGGATGGCAATGCACTGCTATGAGCAAAATAAAGGAAGAACAGAGGCTAACCCTGCATGGAAAGGAAAGCCAAGAGGGAAGTTTGACCAGAAGAAGGATGGCTTCAAGCCACCATTTAGAGGTCAGCCTAGAACCTTTCCACAGGGACAACAAGCAAGGAGTGGATTCAAACCGGCAGTGGCAGTAGACAAAGCATCAAAGGGACCACTTCAGTGTTGGGGATGTGGAGAAAACCACATGTTGAAGGATTGTCCACATCGGAAAAACAATGCTCGAAAGTTGAACAACCTGAAGGGAGTAGCTACGGTGGAGGACATGGCAAGGGCAGCACCTCGGATTTATGCAGCGTTGGATAATCATCAAGCAGACCATCAGTCCTCAGTGGTGGAAGTCGAAGGTAAGATTGCTACGCAATCTATTTCTGTTTTGATTGATCCAGGATCTACTCATAGTTATGTTTCTCCAAAAGTGGTTGAAGGTTGTTCTCTTAGAAAAATAAAGCATACTAAGTCTTGGCTAGTGCAACTAGCCACGGGAACCAAGAGAAAAGTAAGTGAGGTAGTGATGGAGTGTCCCATAGAATTGAATGGACTCCACACATATGCTGAATTGAATGTGTTACCATTAGGATCCTATGATGCATTAATTGGCATGGATTGGTTAGAAAAACATAGAGCCAAATTGGACTGTTATGGGAAAGCACTTGAGTGCATTGATGAAAAGGGAAGGCCAACATTGGTAACAGGGATTCCCAAGCAAGTTTCAATAAGACAGATTTCAGCACTGCAGTTGAAAAAGTTTTATAAGAAGGGTTGTCAATTATATGCAGTCCATATGCCAGATTCATTAGAGGACAAAGGGCCAAGACTAGAAGACTTCAGGATATTGCAAGAGTTCCAAGATGTGTTTCCGGATGAGGTACCAGGGTTGCCACCGATGAAAGATATTGATTTTACCATCGATCTTGTTCCAGGGGCAGCGCCGAATTCCAAAGCTCCTTATAGAATGAGTACACCGGAATTGGTGGAATTGAAGATACAGCTGCAAGAATTAATAGATAAAGGGTATATCAGGCCTAGTGTGTCTCCTTGGGGAGCACCGGTGTTATTTGTCAAGAAGAAAGATGGGACTTTAAGGCTGTGTATTGATTACAGGCAGCTCAATAAAGTGACAGTTAAGAACAAGTATCCATTACCAAGAATTGATGACTTGTTTGATCAAATGAAGGAAGCCAAATTGTTTTCAAAGATTGACTTGAGGTCTGGCTACCATCAAGTGAGGATTAAAGAAGAAGACATTCACAAGACGGCTTTCAGAACTAGATATGGTCATTATGAGTTCACTGTGGTTCCATTCGGCCTTACCAACGCGCCTGCCACATTCATGTGTCTCATGAATAGTGTATTCAACAAATATTTGGATAAGTTTGTGATTGTGTTTTTAGACGACATTCTGGTCTATTCAAGAAATGAAGAAGAACACGAGGAGCATCTAAGAATGGTGTTGCAAGTTCTTAGAGAACATCAGCTGTATGCCAAGTTAAGCAAGTGTGAATTCTATCAAAAGAGGATCCAATATTTGGGTCACGTCATTTCAGAGGAAGGAATTGCAGTGGATCCAGAGAAGATTAATTCCATCATGGATTGGCCAACTCCAAGAAATGTTTCAGATGTTAGATCTTTTATGGGCCTTGCTGGTTACTACAGAAGGTTTATTGAAGGATTCTCCAGGATAGCGCATCCGATCACTTCATTGCAAAGGAAGAACATCAAATTTGTATGGTCTGAAAAATGTGAGAAAAGTTTTCAGAAATTAAAGGAGTTACTTACTAGCGCTCCTGTTTTGAAGATAGCCGATCTAAGGAAGGATTTTGTAGTATGCACAGATGCTTGCATTGAAGGACTGGGTGGGGTTCTCATGCAGGAAGGAATTGTGATTTGCTATGAATCTAGGAAATTGAAAGAGCATGAAAAGAATTATGCCACACATGATTTAGAATTAGCAGCCATAGTGCATGCTCTTAAAATGTGGAGGCATTACTTGATGGGAAGAAGATTCGAGCTTAGGACAGACCACATGAGCTTGAAGTATTTGTTTGAGCAGCCAAACTTGAATGCTAGGCAAGCTAGATGGATGGAATTTCTGTGTGAATTTGATTTTGAAATTAAACATGTAAAAGGGAAGGAGAATAAGGTTGCAGATGCTCTTAGCAGAAAATTTCATGTTTCAGCAGTAAGTATGTGCAAATCAGATTTGAAGACAAGAGTTCTTGAAGCCCAAAACGGTGACGAAAATTGCCTTCAAATTAAAGAGAAGTTGCAGCATGGTGATGTGGATGAAAAGTATGCAGGATATCAGCTGGGTGAAGACAGTATCCTCATCTACAAAGATAGGTTGTACATTCCAAATAATGCAGATTTGAAGAAACTAGTGATGGATGAAATACACCAAATGCCGTACTCTGGACACCCAGGGTATCAGAAGACTATAACAGCGGCAAGAAAGCAATACTTTTGGAATGGCATGAAGAAGGACATAGCTGAGTACATTGCTAGGTGTCAGAAGTGCCAACAAGTCAAGGCAGAACACCAACATCCAGCAGGGTTATTGCAGCCCTTACCCATTCCAGAATGGAAGTGGGAAGTGATCTCCATGGATTTTATAACAGGTCTGCCCATGACAGTGAAAAAGCATGATTCAATCATGGTTGTGGTGGATAAGCTATCAAAGGTAGCTCACTTTATTCCAGTGAAGTCCACTCACAAGGCTAGTGACATTGCGAACATCTTCATGAGAGAGATATTCAGATTGCATGGATTGCCTAAGGCAATAATTTCTGATCGTGACACAAAGTTCACCTCCAATTTCTGGAAGGGATTATTTCAGGAATTGGGAACTAATTTGAATTTCAGTACAGCTTACCATCCTCAAACGGACGGCCAAACCGAGAGGGTGAACCAGGTTCTTGAAGATATGCTGAGAATGTATGTGATGGACAAACCATCCAAGTGGGAAGATTATTTACACTTGGTTGAATTTGCATACAATAATGGACACCATGCATCCTTGGGAATGAGTCCATTTGAAGCATTGTATGGCAGGGGATGCAGGACGCCAGTGAATTGGGATGGCCCAGTGAACAGGGTGGTGCTTGGACCAGAAATGATCAAGGAAATGGAACAGGAAATTGTTAAGATCAGGCAGAATTTAAAGGCAGCTCAGGACAGGCAAAAGAGTTATGCAGATTTGAAAAGAGTACATAAGGAGTTTCAGATTGGGGATCATGTTTATTTGAGAGTGAAACCAAGGAAGAGTTCCCTCAAGTTGGGAAGTTGTGCCAAGTTGTCACCAAGATATTGTGGTCCATTTGAAGTCCTTGATAGGATAGGGCCAGTTGCATATAGAATTGCATTGCCTGCTAGAATAAGAGCTCATAATGTTTTCCATGTATCTTTGCTTAAGAAGTATGTACATGATCCTAATCATATGATTGATTGGAATGTGATACAGGTGGAACCCGAGGGAGAGTTCCAAGTAGAACCTATGCGCATCCTCGACAAGAAGGTCACAGTGCTCCGGAACAGAGGCATCGGGCAGGTAAAGGTCCAATGGGAGCACCTTAGTCCCGACGAGGCTACATGGGAGCTAGAGGATGCCATGAGGGAGGCATTCCCATTTTTGTTCAGTTTGAGAACACCGAGGACGGTGTTGTTCTAAGGGGGAGGGGAATGTAATACCCCAATTTTGAACCCGTAGGCAATATTGGCTCTAATGTAAATATTGTAAATACGCGATGTATGTTTCCCTAGCGTGGAGCTCAAGGCCAAGGCCCCGCTAGTTTATGCTCGGATTTTATTTAAATTAGACATGCTTGATATTTTGTTACCCACGTGCTATTAAGCCATGGGATATTGTAAATTGATGTAAATGTTTAATATGGAAATAAAATACCAAAAACTGGCTATGGGGGCAACGAATGAGAAGGGGCCACGTGTATCCACTAGGGAGTGGTGAGGGGGCTATGGGATTAAACCCTAGGCTGCCATTTGTCATTATGAGAACCCATTGACTTCCCTAGGTGACATTAATTCCTGCTGTAAGAAGGTGGTTGAGATTTCAGCCCATGGCTTCAATGGAGCATGGGCAGCCCTGAAATTCGTATGGGTGGGCATGGGCTCTGATTGCTTGGGCAAGAAGTCACTCAACCTCATGGGAGGTTGCTTCATTCTCACCCCAGTCCATTGTGAAACTATCTAGCATCATTCCCATCCAAAAACGTGTGCCAGCAGTGAGGAAAAACCAGAAATCGCGACCTTGAGAGAACCCAGTTTTTGAAAGACCAAAAACGCCCATATTTTGCATGGGACGGGGAAATCCAATGGGGGATCCAATAGCATGAACCTTGGGGCGAATTTGGGAGCATTAGCTACCCCGAAATAAATGGGAAAACCCAGCTTTTGCAGCTCAGAAAACAAGTGACGGATTTGAGTATTCGGTGAGCAGAACAGAGAGAAATCAAGTTGGGATTGACTATGCAGAGGTTGGGTATGCTTGATAAACCCAGTGAAGGCTAGGATCTCAAGGATCAGCAGCTGAACCTTTCTATGCCCATCCTGAAGAGCACTGGAGGGAAGAGTTGCCTGAGGGACTGTGTAACAGAGAAGGGGATCTTCCTTGTGTTGGATGTGGTAGGTAATGTGGGTGCCTGACTGTTGAGCCCACTTGAGATGCCTGTAGCTCTGTGGTTGAGCTCACTGGCTTAGCACTACCCTCCTCTATCTTCTTGGATGTTTGACTGAAGCCATGGCTGTGAGTGAACCCAGCTAGTCTTCCTTAGTGGATACACAGCCCAGCTCGGGGGTGACCTCTCAGCTGAAAGAACACAAGCTGGACAGAGGTCTACGGTTGGGAGGAACGTTGCCCTTCCATAGCCAGTCGTTTGGACATCAACTTCTCAAGATAAGTGTTCTTGTGATTTAAATTACTTGCATTCTGTGTTCTGCTACACATTCAATCTGAAGGATTAATTATTCCTGTTAAATAAATGAAATGCATCATGTTTTATGCAATGTGATATTTAATGACTGATTACATGTATGACGGATATGGGTATGATGAACACGTGAAGAAATTGTGTGCATATGTGAAGTTAAATTCCGCTGTGTAGTTCTTGGATTTATGTCTGCACCCATAAGTTTTAAATTGCATGCGTTATGGGTCTCAGTATTGGGGCTAAGCCTTTACGGAAGCCCTGTGTTGTTAACGTTTTCCCTTCCTTGCACTTGATGATGGAAGGGGGCGTTACAGATACATTGTATGATCAGGTAGATCATGTATATTGATATGTATCAGGTATGATCAGGTAGATCATGTATGTTGATGGATACATTGTGTGGATCATGTATCTATGTATCAGGTGGATACACTATGTATGATGATATATATCATGTAGATACTTGGTGTGCATCAGATGGATGCAGTGTATGATCAGGATGATCGTGGATGACGAGCTTCTCCAGATGACATCCAGCAGGATGTTGTAGTGATGATGATCAGGATGATCATGTGTACATCAGGATGATGTATGGTGAGTATCAGATGATACTCTGTGGCCGTGGAACATGTTGTGTAGATGAGCATATAATTCGTTGCCCTGGGATATTTGCAGATAGCCTTTCGAGGTTTTGCCTATGGTATGTAATTCAGTGCCCTGGGATATCTGGCAAATGCTCTTTCGAGGTTTTGCTCTGGGAGGACATATAATTTGGCCCTGGGAGATCTATAGATAGTCTTTCAAGGTTTTCCCTATGGCATGTAATTCGGTGCCCTGGGATATCTGGCAGATGCTCTTTCGAGGTTTTGTCCTATGGCATGTAATTTGCTCCTGGGAGATCTGGACAGGATGAAAAAGGCCTCAGATGCTTCAGCCAGGTTTTTCCATGACCACATGTAATTTTCTCCTGGGAGATCTGGACAGGATGAAAAAGGCCTCAGATGCTTCAGCCAGGTTTTGTGGTGGACCACATGTAATGTGCTCCTGGGAGATCCGACAAGTAGAGATGTGTGCTCATAACAACCTAGGATTATTCAGCCAGGTTTTGTGGTGAGATCACATGTAATGTGCTCTTGGGAGATCCGACAGGTAGAGTCGTGTGCTCGTAACAGCCTGGGATGCTTAAGCCAGGTTTTGTGATGGGTCACATGTAATGTGCTCCTGGGAGATCCTACAGGTAGAACTGTGTGCTCGTAATAGCCTAGGATGCTGTAGCCAGGTTTTGTGATGCATGTAATAAGTCCTGAGAATTCCACAGTATGGCCAGTGATGACAAAGACCTAGAGGTGGTGGGCCTACATCCAGTATGAAAAAGGACTGGCTCTGTAGAACTTCCTATGACGAGTAGATTCAGAGATTGATTGAGATAGCAGCAGCAGTGACGATGATAATGAATCGATGACGATTATCTAGTGACGATGATCCAGAGAAGATGACTTGTGCTAGAAGACCTGTGTCGAGAAATACCTTCCTAGTTAAGAGGGAGTGTTGATGTATATGTAACTTCGGAATGTATTTCACATATATGTATATTGTATTCCTATAGAGATGGTATTATTCCTCTATAGGGAAGTGTTGTCATTTATATTGTAAATGTTGTAACTTATACTTGATGGGTTATTAGACCACCTTGTTGGGGTCGGCCCTGTATAAGTCATGTGGGTCAAAGGGTTATTAGACCACCCTATTGGGGGTCGGCCATGTGGGTCGAAGGGTTATTAGACCACCCTATTGGGGGTCGGCCCAGTCAGCATCATGTTATGTGGTTAAGTTTGAGCCTACATGAGTTATGTAAAAGGCAAGTCAAGTCAAGTATAAATAGAGTGCGGGAGGCACTCTATTTGATCACTCACTTCTCACTCATGCACTCAAGGGAGAGTGGTGCACTTGTGGAGGAGGAGGATCTGCTGCTAGGAGAAGAGTATCTCTTGTATTCTGGTTGTATCATTGCTCTATCTATCTCTGAGGAAGTTATTGGGGTTTTTCACCTTTATGGTTTTCCCCAAGTAAATCTTTGTGTCTCTTGTGTTCTTGCATTATTGTCTCCATGATTGATATGCTGTAGATATGCTGTACATGTTGTTCTCTCAGTTAAGATCCTAGATCAGATTGAAGTAAATTCTGAAAATTTAACAACCAAGGCATCCAAAATTAAGCATGTGAACTCATGCATGCAATACCAAGGCATGTGAACTCATGTGAACTCATGCATGCAAACTCATGTGAACTCATGTGAACTCATTGTGAACTCATGCATGTTAAATCATGTGAACTCATGTGAACTCATGCATGTGAACTCATGTGAACTCATGCATGAGTTCACATGAGTTCACATCACTTCACATCATTGTCTTTTTTTTTAGCATGATAAGCAAGTTTCTTTTCCAAAAATATTGCACTTTGACTATGCAATATAACCTTACAACTTTGTGTACAAACCCAATACCTGAACATAATCTCTGCAACCATAAAACTACTTTACTTGTATGTCTGGCTGCCATGTATTCAACTTATGTCTAGCCGAGAGTGCAACTACATCATGTCTCTTGCGCATCCGACTAATAAATACTCTAAATATTTTAAACACATAACCACTTTAAGATATGTGATGGTCAAATAAATGCATTAATTATATTGACAACACAACAAAACTATGTGAAATAGACATTTTATCTAATTGGTAAAACTATGTGGTGGTCATGGGATTAAATTTAAAACACATATAAATATCCTAGTAACAATAACAAAAAATGTAATAAATTATGCTACATTTTAGTATTTTTAAACCATAAATTAATTAACAATAAATATCAAATTAGTAACAAAACAATATATAGGATCTAACTTTAAGATATGTGATGACCAACAAATGCATTAATTATATTGACAACACAAAAAAACTACGTGAAAGAGACATCTTATCCCTTGTTAAGACTATTTAATGGCTTTGTATCAAATTTAAAACACATGTATGAGTATCATAGTAACAATAACAAAAGAACAATGTTATAATACATTTTACTATTTTTAAATAAAAAATTTGCTAACAATAAACATCAAATTAGTAACAAAAGAAAATATACGAGCTAAATTTTTTATTTTTTTTAACAGCATAAAAAATAAGTATAAGGTAAAACAATCCTTCAACAGATACAGTAGTGAATACTTCAAGAACCATAACCATTAAGATGTGTGATGGCCAATGAGTGCATTAATTATCTTGACAACATTAATTATGTGAAATCGACATCTTATCCAAACTATTTGGTGGCTATAGTATCAAATTTAAAACACGTATAAATATCTTGGTAACAATATAAAATAAAATTATTATGATACATTTTACTATTTTTAAATCATAAATTTACTAACAATAAACATTAAAACTGTGTGGTGGTTATAGTATTTAGTAAGAGTGAAAGTCTTCTAACTACCATTTAGATTAGGTGTTTTTAAATAAGTGTTTGATGGCTATAGTATCCATGGTAAATAAGTGTGTTTATTATCTATGTGAAAGTGTGAGTTGGCAGTAAGGCATGTGAAGGAGGCATTTTTAGGTGTGGTTAATTAGTGATGCATTTAGTATCTTGACAGCAAAGGCATGTGGAGTCATCTGTAACAATAATAAAAATGTAACAATGTGTGGTGGCTATAGGTTCCTTGGTCAATTGGTGCAGTTAGTGGTATGAAGCAACAGTTACTCGCTAAGCGAAATGTTCGCCGATGCGTCCATTATTTCGTCACCATTATAGACGTAATAGTCCCGACGTCGTCAATATTTATAAGTAGGTCTGAATTGAATTGAATAGTAGGTCTAAATTACGTTCTACTTCCATCGCAACTGCAAGCAAGAACTATAAGTACTGCTCGCTCCCAATCTCTTCTCATCACTGGAAATCGTCTCCTTCGGCATCGCGGGAAAGAGTTTCATAGAGCGCTCTTCTCTTCTTGAGTAACTCTTGTGAAGAGAAGGTGCTAGCTTGTGTATCTCTCCATATCTGGACTCAGATCTCTGTCCCATTACAGGTATAGCTGAGGCTTCTCATGATCTTCTTTCTTTGGAGAAGAAGGATTTTTCCATAGCATCCACAAACGATGATCGTTTGAAGAGATGTGTATCCATAAGCCAAGATATGGTAGACGGGTATCTTAATATCCTCAAAGACACACCTGGTGTAAATCCTGTCCCTGATGTATTCTCTTGTAAAGAAAAGGAGAATATCGAGGTCTTGTCCCATAGCATGAGGGCTTTCCTGGACTCAATAGGGCTGAAATATGAAGGTTGGAGGCAGAAATAAAACAAAGATAATGTGGAATGAGCTACGGCTCTTGACAATCTTTATTCATAAACGAAGATCAACTGATGCAATACAAACAATAATCTAATGTGTATTTATACACTTATGGTAAACCCTAAAAGCTCTAACCTAGCTTTTGCATGCATGGAAAGCATGCTGATGCATTTATTAATTGAACGTCTAAATAGTAACTCAAGTAAAAGCTAAAGCTAACTGAAGTAATTATTATTTCTAACACTCCCTCTTAATTACTACTGCTGACTACTGCAGCTTTTACAATGCCTAAATTATTTCTATGAATTTCAAAAATATCTTTTACCAATGGATTTGTGAATATGTCAGCCAATTGGTCAATCGATTTACAATGCTCAAAACGAACTTCACCATTGTTCACAAGTTCTCTTATGAAGTGATATCTGGTATCAATGTGCTTTCTTTTCTGGTGAAAAACATGGTTGTTGGATAGAGGGATTGCTGAATTGTTGTCACAATAAACTGTGGTTGGTCCTTCTTGTTTCTGTTGAAGACGCTCTAAAACTCTACGTAACCAGAATGCTTGACATGCTGCTGATGTCGCTGCTACATACTCTGCTTCTGCTGATGAAAGTGTCACAATGGGCTGCTTCTTGGATGCCCATGAAATCACCCCTGATCCAAGATGAAAAACATGACCGGAAGTGCTCTTCTTGTCATCCAAACTTCCTGCAAAATCACTGTCAGTGAAACCTGTCAAAACATCATACTCAGTGCTTGAGTATAAAATTCCATAGCTTGAAGTCTCTGCAACATATCGTAAGATCCTTTTGCCAACTTGCCAATGTGAGTCTTTGGGAAACTCCATGAACCTCGAAATCAAGCTGACAGCAAACATAATAGCAGGTCTCATAGCTGTGAGGTACATGAGACTTCCTACAACTCTATTATACAATGTTGGATCTACATTGGGGCTGCAATCTTCTTTGCTCAACTTAGTACCTGTTGCCACTGGTGTAGGTGTTGTTTTGCAATTATGCATTCTGAATCGCTTAAGAACTTCATTAGCATATTTATTTTGAGAGATAAATATACCTTTTTTCTTACTGTTCTACTTCTAGGCCAAGAAAGAACCTCATCAATCCAAGGTCTATCATCTCGAACTCTTTCTTCATAGCTGCCTTGAAATCATCTACTGAGAGGTCACCTGTAAAAATCATATCATCAACATGCAAACAAACTATTAAGATATGTCCTTGTTGATTTACCTTTGTGTAAAGTGTTGGTTCGCTGCTGCTTCTCCTAAAATCATTTTTTATGAGATAACAATCAATTCTGCTATACCAAGCTCTTGGAGCTTGCTTTAGCCCATATAGAGCTTTCTTCAACTTGTAAACTTTCTCTTCATGTTCTTTTATTTCATACCCATGTGGCTGCTCCACATAAATTTCTTCTTCAAGAATTCCATTCAAGAATGCCGACTTGACATCCATCTGATACACTTTCCATTTTTTCTATGCTGCAATTGCTAGGACTGCTCTTACTATGTCCAATCTTTCCACTAGTGCAAACGTTTCTCCAAAATCAATTGCTGGTTGTTGCGAGAAACCTTTTGCTACTAACCTTGCCTTGTACCTATCAATCTCACCTTTTTCATCGAGTTTGGTTTTATAAACCCACTTCACACCAATGGGTTTCTTATTCTTTGTTAGGTCAACTAGATCCCATGTATCATTTCTCTCAATGGAATATATCTCTTCGTCCATAACATTTACCCAATGCTCTTGTTTTATAGCCTCTTCATAAAACACAGGTTCACTAGCAATAAAAACATAATTGGTATTTGCATCCAATTTATCATAAATATCTGTCAATCTTCTAGTCTTTTTATTACTATGATCAGATTCATTACCTGATTGCGGACTTGATGCTTCACCTCGAACTGAGTTTCTAGGTGTTCTTTCTGGAGTATTTGCTACTGGTGAATATGCTATTGGATCTTGTTGTTCAATCAGCTCCTCATCTTCTCCATCTTCTGGTTGGGGTATTGCAGCTCCCACACCCTTGGCTATGGTTCCATTCCATGACTTTTCCTCCTTGAACAAAACATGTCTGCTGAGGATAACCTTTTTGGTAATAGGGTTATACAGCTTGTAGGATTTAGTTTGTTCACCATATCCAAGAAATATACATTTGTCACTCCTATCATCTAGCTTTTTTCTTAGATGTTTAGGAACATGAGCATAAGCAACACAACCAAATATTCTGAAATGAGAAACATTACAACTCATACCTGACCATGATTTCTCTGGTACTCTATTCTTCACAATTTTGGTTGGAGATCTGTTCATCACATGAACAGCACAAGCCACTACGTCTCCCCAAAATTCATGGGACAAATTTCTTCCTTTCAGCATGCTCCTTGCCATATTCATGATGGTTCTATTCTTGCATTCTGCAATACCATTCTGCTGAGGTGTATATCTTGTAGTGAATTGCCTCTTGATTCCATGATGTTTGCAGTAATCATGAAATTCCTTTAAATCATACTCTCCCCCTCCATCAAATCTCAATACTTTGAGTTGATAACCACTCTGTTTTTCAACCAGAGCCCTAAATTCCTTGAACTTGCCAAAAGTTTCAGACTTCTGACGAAGGAAATACACCCATGTTTTTCTACTGAAATCATCAATAAATGTAAGGAAATAAAATCTTCCACCAATCGATTAAGTTTGCATTGGTCCAACCAGATCAGTATGAATAAGTTCTAGAGGTGCATGTGCCCTTCGAGGCATACCTTTAGGAAAGCTATCCCTGTGCTGCTTTGCAATGATGCAACACTCACAACTGCTTTCTGGCTCCTTCATAGGGGGTAATCCCTTTACCATCTCTTTCTGCTGCAAAAACGTGAGACCACCAAAGTGAAGATGTCCATATCTAAAATGCCATAACCAATAATCATCCATGAAAGTGGCTTTTTGAGCAAAAGAGGTTACCTTGCTACTGCAATTCATTTCTAGTGGATACATCCTATTCCTAGTCACTTGTATTTTGATGATCAACTGTCGATTTGGGGGTTTGTCATAAATTTCACAGTCTGATCCATCAAAGACAAGTTTGTACTTCTTTTCAATGAGTTGCCCAATGCTAAGCAGATTATGTTTCAATCCTGGAGCATAATAGACATCTGAGATTGTCTTTTGTTGGCCTTGTTTGGTCAGAATGTTGACCACTCCTTTTCCAAGAAATGGAACTACCTCATCCGTGCCAACTTTGACCTTTGTCCTCACTGATTCATCTAGGTCTACAATTAGACCTCCGTCACCTGTCATATGGTTACTGTAGCCACTATCTAAAAGCCAAAGTCCCTTTGGGATTTCGTGTGCAGCATGACATGTAAGAAATAACATATCATATTTATCCTTAGAGGTATTAGTCACATTAGCATTATGATTTGCTTGATCAACCTTTTTCTTTTTGCATTCATGAGCATAATGCCCAAATTTATTGCAATAATAAAACTAAATATTAGATTTATCTGACCTTTTTTTGTCGCAGTTTTTTCCTTCAAGGTTATGATGGTGATCTTGATCTCCATTGCCATTACTTCGGCCACTTCTACCTCGTCCTCTTGATCCTCCTCTGCCTTTGCCTCTTCCTATGCCTCTTGAGAATGAGACATGTGCTTTGAAAGCATTCTCTATAGAGGATTCTTCATTCCTATTGAGTCTGGATTCGAATGAAAGTAAAGATCCATTCAACTCGTTTATAGAGAGAGTACTCAGATCCTTAGCTTCTTCAATCGCTGAAACTTTTGACTCAAATTTGTGGGGTAGGGATCTCAGAACCCTTTCAATGACCCTTTGATATTCCATCTTTTCATCATAGATATTAAGCTGATTAACAATACCCATGACTTTGGTCATGAACGAATCTACTGAGTCTGATTATTTCATCTTCAGATCTTCAAAATCTCTACTCAGATTTTTGAGTGTAGCTATCTGTACCTTACTAGCACCCTGATAATTGGTCGCCAAGGTATCCCATGCTACTTTGGCATGAAACGACGCTGATATCTTTGGAAATACGTTGTTATCCAAAGCGTTCATTATGAGATGCAGTGCCTTTGCATCCTTCTTCCTGTGCGCTCGCAGGACATCCTTTTCTGTGTTTGAAAGGGCTTGAAAAGTTGCACCATCTGCAGGTTCGGAATAGCCATACACAAAATATTCCCATGCATCTTCTAACCTAAGATAAACCACCATCCTCGTGGCCTAGATATCATAGTCCTTTTTCCCTGTAAGAGGAGAAATCTGAGATTGATTGCTGCTAGAAGCCATAGACGTTGCGGTGTCCTTGACTGGCTTTTTCAAAATAATCTCCTTCCTCTTTTTTAAAAATAATGTCTCCCTCTTAAACAAGATTTGAAAAAAATCTTCTTCTTTTGTAAAAAGAAAAAATTCTTACTCAATAACTGCGTGAAAGTCAAAAAACAATCACATGAAGTAAAAACCTTTTTGCACTTTGTCAAAAAATGCCGCCTTGTTCCAATTACCGCTTTTTGTCCCAAACTACCGCGCTTTAGACTATAGTGTGGGCGCGATAGTTCCAAAATTACTGCTCTGTGGACTATAGGGAGGGCGCGGTAGTTCCAAAAACTAGATTTTTTATTTTTTATTTAATTCTCCAAAAAAAAAAGAAATTGTGTAAAAATTCTTCAAAGATACGGCTTTGGCTTCTCCGTAAATTGATGCTACCAATTTGATCTTCTCCTATGCTCTGATACCAAACTAAAGGTTGGAGGCAGAAATAAAAAAAAATATAATGTGGAATGAGCTATGGCTCTTGACAATATTTATTCATAAACGGAGATCAACTGATGTAATACAAACAATAATCTAATGTGTATTTAAACACTTATGGTAAACCCTAAAAGCTCTAACCTAGCTTTTGCATGCATGCAAAGCATGCTGTTGCATTTATTAATTGAATATCTAAATAGTAACTAAAGTAAAAGCTAAAGCTAACTGAAGTAATTATTATTTCTAACAAAATATAATGAAGGCCAGCTTGTGGACCAGTAATGATCTTAGCAGGAAACACAGGGTTATACCTTATCCCATGAAACAATACAAAAGTGTAACATCCCAATATTTTCATAAAAATTTAAAAATTCTTAAATCATCATTTAGGGACAAATTACTGTTGTGTTTTCTTGTTTTATGATGGTGTTTCGTGTCGGCAACAAGTCATGAATTCAATTAATAATTATGACATTTATTTATATGCTTGAATGATTGAATTTTTGATACATTTGGAAAACAGAATTTTCCTCGACAAGTACTGATAGTTTAATTTTTCTAGATGATGATGAAAGGGGTCTCACGAGCTGCCCTGAGGCTTACTTAGCTACTCAGCTAAAGCATTGTAATCATCCTTCATGCGCAGATTCGAAGGTAAGAGACAGCAATAACTTTCAAAGTGTTTGATAATCATTTTCAAAAATGATAACAACTAGTATTTTGACGTCACAGGTATGGTTTCTTTTCATTTTTTGTAAGGAGTAACTTGGCTAGCTCAAACTGCAAAAGTCGTCAATTTAAAAGTGTGATTGTTATCAGTTTCTGTACTAAGGGTTTATGGCTTCTCTTGTTATCATTCCATGAATGTCTTGGGGCTTTTTAAAACAATCTTTGTATAAATTTCGACTTGTGACAATTCTAAGGCAAGGGAACATGGTCCTAAGCACACCATAGTGAGCATGGTAAGGTGATTCTAAGTTCTTATTGCCTAAGGCATTACAATGATAATGTTAATACATTAATATCCTACCATGCAATTTATACGATGGTTCTTTGGGTGGCACTAAACCCTAAAGGGTGTATCCATATAAATTATGACATGAGCAAAGCTTGAAGAGCTTTATAATGAACTTTATGATGCACTTTATCTTAGGTTGGGGCGGAATCTATCAATACCTTAGGATCGAATGTGACCTAGGTAGATGTTATGTGCTATGACTGCACTTATATCGATTTAAATGGAACATACGAAGTCTATTATATATGCTACCGAATATATGTTTTAACCTTAGTATGATTCATATAGTTGATGCAATAACATCGAACCTTATGGTTGGAAAGTGGAATGATGGCATTGTAAAAAAGTTTGCGTACGAATTCAAGGGTATCATAATGATTGGATTTGTGATCAAGTCGCCTGGCCACCACATTAATGGTAATGTTATGTGCACATTGTAATGCATGTCCAGCATGTGAGAAGGTTTTCCAGTGCTGAGTTGTAATGGGCCTCCTTCCTCGGTGTCGACAGAGTTGGCAACGTCGTGGCTGAGGAGGTGGATGGGTGATTTATTACCACAACTACCACCCTCCATCGTGGG
The DNA here is from genome assembly GCA_027924585.1 of Larix kaempferi. Classification (NCBI taxonomy): domain Eukaryota; kingdom Viridiplantae; phylum Streptophyta; class Pinopsida; order Pinales; family Pinaceae; genus Larix; species Larix kaempferi. The sequence continues at coordinate 495,578 of BSBM01001920.1, forward strand.
TTATTGAAAATAGATCTACGTCATTGATTGTTGTGTGTTGGGATTGTAGTGAACCCTAACGTAACTTACAGGATATTGTAACGTTTTCTTGGTCATTGTTTCGGTGGTAGGGTTTGGGGTCAGGCCAACCAACCGAGAGGCACTTAGGGTTTTGATGTTTTTAGCCTCCCTCGGTCTCGATCCTGAGACCGGAAACAACCTTCAATCTGTGAGTGATTTCTATCCATGGAGGCCGAGTCTGGAAATGAATAGTATAGCAATCCATAGTTTGGATGAGTGCGTCCGTTGGTGGCATTGTGGTAACTTGAAGGTCTGGGGTTTCAAATCGGTTTGCAAATTCACAAGTGTCAACACAGTGTGGCCTACGAGTTGGATCTTTCTCCTTCGAAGTCGATGGATGGCTTCGTCATTCTCTTATCAACGATGCAGGTACAATGATGTTGCAAGGGTTTAGAGTCTTTCTTTGTTGCATGCATCCACGTTTTATGAATGTTATTTAACTCTGAGCATGGTTGCTTGACAGGTAGCTCTCGGCGAACAACACTGTGCCGGGAAAGTTGAAAGGGAAAGAAAAATATAGCGAACCCACCAGTAAGCTTCGGTGGTACCCCTACCTCGTGGTTCTCATGGATTCGGACTTGGTGAGCAGGGTGTTGGAAATGTGTCTTCTCGGCAATGGCTTTTGCCTCGCCTGCAACTTTGGGAAAACGTTACTATTTATGTTTTTTTGGTTAGCATAGATGATGTAAGTGTTTTCTAAAATGTATGGCCAACCTTCCTTCGGCTCAGCGAGCTTGATAGGGTTTGAACCCTCGTCGTTGCAAGGGATTTCACAGCATTAAAAGTCAGATGTTTATCGCTTTTCACTTCTAAATTGATGGAAGAAACAAATGTGGAACTGTAGGGAATAGAAATGTTGACTAAGGTTTTGTTTCGGCATTAGCTGTGTAGTGTAAAATAAATGGGTGTTGAATGAAACCCTCAGTAAACAAATGAGGCGATATGTAGGATGCTGCAATCGTATTTTTAAATGGAAATGTTCATTGCTAGGGTTTTAATGTTTACGTATGGTGTTTTGAACTCTCATTTTCGAATTGGTTTTAAAGAACGAAAGGCATGTTTTAAGTGTTTAACCAATGGATGGCTGTAAGCCGATAATGGAATACCTAGCTTACAAAATGTCTGTGCATACTTGGGTTAAACTATTAACAAAAGGGTATTAGTTTCGGTTTGAATACAACATTGTTTGGTGTTAAACCCTAGCCTGTCGATTATAATGAAATATGCTGGGTTGTAATGATGTTTAAATGCAAGAATAACAGTTCTTGTTTCCACAGTTAGAATGTCTATAATAATGAAAACACTTGATTTTGCAGCTGTTAAATGTTTGTATATATTAGTATGACAAGAACAGACTAAACCCTGGGTTTGAGTGTAGAGATGCAGTACCTACTCTGTCAGTTGATAAAATAATTACTATCTTTTTCTTTGCATTTAAGAACATGCTATTCTGTGATGTAAATTCTGCCACATACAGTTGATAATACAGAATCAAAGAAAATTACAGTGTATTCGTCAGTTAGTTTAATTTGCCTATTAGTTTAACATTTTGTCTACTTTAATTCTATCTCCCTATATTCGTCCAATTTGGAACTCTGGAGAAATGAAAGAATAATATAGTGTCTTTTCTTTTTTTGCACAAGATAATACAGTGAAGACAAAATTTTCTATAAAATCAATCAAACTCTAATAACAATAAAAGAAAATGGAAGTGAGGGAGTGTGGTTAAACAGAATGCATGATATTGGTTTCTTTTTGAAGAAATAACTTGTGATCAGTAACCCTAGATGTTAACACCATATCCACCTTCAGAAGTCAGAACAGAAATTGTTGCTATAACTAGTTTCTGGTAGGTTGTTTTAGCATACAAATTTGAACAGTATATTCAATGGATGCAGAGATCTAATCTACAGTTGCTAAAATATAAGATGCATGGGGAACATGAGTCTGTGCATGGGTGTCTCTTTGGGATTATGAATTTAGATGCATGCTAGGTTTTACTTTTAAATGAATAGATTTAATGCTACCTCTCTGTACTGGAGTACAATGCGGCTTCACGCATGGGGAAAAATGTAGAGGAGTTATTTTATTAGTTCAACAATTTAAAATCAATCAGGATCTAACATTTTACTGCTACTGATCATTAATAACATTTCTAAGACATTTTTCTGAGAGCATTCACTTGATTGGAAACATAAAAACAAAAGAATAGAACCTGAGTGTGATAGGAGCAACAAATCACTCAAGAAGCCTGTTCCACCTAACCTGCTCCTAAGTAGCCAAGATGCCTGCCTTAGGACCCCCGAGCCTATCCACTGATCCACCAGGAGGAATAAAGTTCTGAAGCTTAGGATATCTACTTGCAGCAGCAAAATTTATCCATCCTTCCAGGCTTAGTAATCAATGGGACCAACACCAGCACCTTTGGTCTATCCTTCTCATAACATTTGCAGACTTATACTTGCACTCTCCAGACCCTCCCTATTCGAATCCCTCAGCCATCACCTGATGCACATGAGGAATGTGTCTGCAAAAAACATTATAAGATCTCCCTACTCAATTCGAATTTCCTTTTATAGGATGCCTAGGTCTTTTTTTAATTAACTGGTCATTAATGAGCTACCTGCTCATCTCCCTCCACCTGGAGGGGGAAATGCCACAAAATTAGGGGGAGTTGTCCCATACCAACAGCTAATGGTAGAGTGCAAATGCTTCCATCTGTCCCAATCCTTCCAGCAGCTTCCATTCCTCCTAGTGGGCCAGTGAACACTCTTGTAACAACTTTCTTGAGTGTTTGTCTCCCATTTTTATTTATTAAATAATAATAATGAGTCATTACATTCATCCTTGACCTAATTGGTCATAATTACAAAACTTATAATTATAATTTAACACAAAAGTATTTTGCAAAAAGGATAATAGTAGAAAATAATTATTCCCAAAAATTGGGTAGGTGACATACACCCCCCCTTAAGCCTCAAAATCATCCTCGATGTTTCTTTATTCACTCCTTGAGTGTTCCTGGAACAAAGTTGGGTATGCAGCCTACATACTACTCTCCAACACCTAGGTAGCCTCTGTTGGGCTAAAGTGCTTCCATTGCACTTTTACTTGGCCAACCATGCAGTTCCGGAGTAGAGTTTCTTTCCTTGCGAGAATACAGTCCGGTTCCACTGGAAAATCGCCGCCTTGTTCCACCTGAACATTATTCCAATTTACAACATGAGTAGGATCATGCACATATTTCTTTAAAAATGAAATGTGAAAAACATTATGGACTTTGAGGTTTGAAGGTAAGGCTAACTGATATGCCACAGGTCCAACTGTGGACAAGATCTCGAAAGGACCAAAATACCTGGGTGCCAATTTGGCACAGCTCCCCAATTTTAAGGAACTCTTTTTCAGCCCGACCTTACGAAAAACATGTTCACCAACCTGGAACTCTTTATGAGTTCTTTTAAGGTCTGTTTGACTTTTCTGTCTATCCTGGGAAGCTTTAAGATTTCGTTGTACTTGCTTCACGATTAGTTCTAATTCCTGCAACAATTCGGGCCCTAAGGTGACTCTGCTAACTAGATCACTCCATGACACTGGTGTGTTACACTTTCTACCGTAAAGAATCTCAAATGGGCTAAGTTTGGTTGAAGCATGGTAGTGATTGTTATATGCAACTTTGCTAAATGCAAGTAGTCTTCCCACTTACCAGGCTGATCCTTAGCATACATTTTGAGCATATCTTCCAATATCTCGTTCACCCTTTTAGTCTGTCTGTCTGTTTGCCGATGAAACGCAGTGTTGAAATTTAAGGTGGTATTTAACCCCTTGAACAAGGATCTCAAAAAGTTACCTGTGAACTTTGAATCTCGGTGTGAAACTATTACCTTGGGTATCCCATGCAATCGAAAAACCTGCTTCATAAAAATTTCTGCGATATCAAGAGCTTTATGGGTAGTTTTGACATGGATAAAATGGGCTGCCTTGCTAAGTTTGTCCACTACCACCATGATGGAGTCGTACTGTTTTTTATTCTTTGGTAACCCAGTGATGAAATCGATGCTTATGATTTCCCATTTCCAGTTGGGTATAGGCAAGGGCTGCAGCAATCCAACAGGATGATGATGTTCCACCTTCACTTTTTGACTGTCAAAACACTTACCTATATATTCTGCTACTTCATCCTTCATTATGGGCCAATAGTACTCCTTCCTTAGCATTGTGATGGTATTCTGATAACCTAGATGGCAAAAATAGTGGCTTTTGTGCATCTCATCCAAAATCATAATTTTTACTACTAGTACATTTGGTACGTACAATCTGTTTTTGTACAGCAGTAATCCATTTTCCTTCAAACTGAAATTTGTTATAGAACCTTCATAATTGTTTTCTACTGTCCTTTCCTGTAATTTTCTGTATTCCTCATCCTCTTTAATTCCTTCAAAAATTTGTTTCTCCAAATTTGTTGTGTATGTGCTGATGGTTGAAATAAAATGTATCCTTGCATTACAACTTAATGCGTCAGCAACTTTATTCTCCTTCCCCTTAATGTGCTGAATTTCAAAATCATACTCACTTAGAAAAGTTAGCCATCTGGCTTTCCTGGCATTCAAATTTTTTTGATCTAATAAATATTTCAGCCCCATATTATCCATCATTAAGGTAAATTTTCTGCCAATAAGGTGGTGATGCCACATTTTCAAGGCATGAATTACTGCTAACAATTCTAGATCGTAAGTGGAATAGTTCTTCTCATGTATTTTCAGCTTTCTCGATTCATAGGCTACAGCATGTCCCTCCTGTGTTAGGACTCCTCCTAGTCCATCATTGCATGCGTCTATACATACTACAAAATATTTATTAGGATCTGCAATCCTCAAAATAGGTGCTGAAGTCAGCAATTCTTTTAACTTTGTAAAACTGTTCGCACACTTTTGATCCCAGACAAACTTCTTTCCCTTTTTCTACAGCGACGTTATGGGGTTTGCAATCCTGGAAAACCCTTCAATGAATTTTCTATAATAACCAGTGATGCCCATAAATGATCGCACATCCGTCACATCTTTACGAACCAGCCATTCATTAATGGCCTTTATCTGGGCGGGGTCAACCGAAATCCCTTCCTCAGAGATTATGTGTCCTAAGTACTAAATCTTGTCTTTGTAAAAATCACATTTACTGAACTTAGCATACAGTTGGTGCTCCCTCAGAACTTGCAGAATGATACAGAGATGCTCATCATGCTCCTCCTTGCTCTTAGAATATACTAAAATGTCATTGATAAACACAACTGCAAACTTATCTAAGTACTTGTGCATAATTTTGTTCATTAAACACATAAATACAGCAGGGGCATTAGTTAATCCAAACGGCATGACAATGAACTCATAGTGTCCATAACGAGTTCTAAAGGCTGTTTTGAAAATGTCTTCATCCTTCACACAATCCTGATGATATCTTGATCGTAAATCGATCTTCAAGAATATTGTTGCTTCACATAGCTGGTCAAAAATATCGTCAATGCGGGGCAACGGGTACCTATTCTTGATCATCATTTTATTTAGTTGATGATAATCTATGCAAAGTCTCGGGGTACCATCCTTCTTCTCAACAAAAATGACCGGTGGTCCCCAAGGAGACACGCTGGGTCTTATGTATTTTTTATCGATCAGCTCCTTCAACTGAGATTTTAACTCATTCAGCTCTAGTATATTCATCTGGTATGGAGCATTAGAACTTGGTACTGCACCAGGTATTAATTCAACAGAAAAATCCAGGTCCCTTTTGGGAGGTAATTCTGGGATCTCTTCAAGAAAAATATCTTGGAAACCTTTTAAGATAGGAATGTCCTCTATTCTCAGTTTTTTCTCCTTAGTACTCATCTCATCATGCACCGCATTTACTACAAACATCTGACACCCTTTTCTGATTTCCCTTTTTACTTGCATGGCTGAAATCTACCGAATGGATGTTTTCCTAGGGATGCCTTTTACCTTTGCTATCTTAACTTCATCATCCAAGCAAATGAAACTTTTGTCATAACAATTCAGAATGACACGATGAGTTTCTAACCAGTCCATACCAATTAGGATGTCATATGAACCCAAGGGAAAAATATTTAACTTAACCTGCGTTGTTAGTTGATTCATAGACAAAACACAATTTTCCACAAAATCAAAAACCTTTCTTTTTGTTCCTGTCGCTAATCTAACTAACCAGGATTTATCGAATTTCTCTGCTTTCAAATCGAGACTTTCTACAACAACCGGTGATATATAACTTATACTAGCACCAGGGTCAATTAAAATAGAAACTGGGTGGTTTTGCAGCATACCTTCAACCTCCACCATTGAGACTTGGTGTTCTGCTTGCCGGTTATCTAATGTTGCACTAATTCTGGGTACTTCTCTTGCCACATCTCCTATAGTAGGTTAAGACTGTATGGAGTGAATATGGTTGGCCGCCTGTTTCTTGAGGGGGCAGTCTGAGGCATAATGGGGCCCTTGGCACTCAAAGCATTTTATAGGTGGCTTCTATTCATTGGTCCTGGCAACATTGGGGGCATTTCTGGGTGCTGTAAATTTCTGTTGCCGATTATTTCTGTTCTGTTGAAATTTTTTATTTTGGAAATTTTTCCTCTGGAAACCAGAATTGCCACCATATCTGAAATTTTTCCTTTTTTGTTCAAAATTACTGGGTTTTGGGTTTTTCCAGCTAGGTACCCCTTCTCTTTTCTTATTTTGGTCAAAGCAAAAAGTTGCTTTCCTCATGGCTTCTTCTAGTGTCTTGGGGTTATCGTACTCTATCCTGTCCTTGATGTGGAGAGGTAGACAACTTAGGTACCTCTGGACCTTTAGTTTTTCCTCCACCATATACGGCACATACCTTAGCAAACTTAAAAACTTGTTTTTCAGTTCTTTCATGTTCATCGTTCCTAGTTTTAGATCATAGAATTATTTGGATTTCTCTTCATAGTACTGCTCAGATAAGAATTTCTTCTTGAAGTGTCTTTTAAAGGTACTCCAACTCTCATGTCGGTCTTTTATACCTTTTACCCTTTTAAGGTCTTGCCACCAAATATCTGCCTTCCCGGTCAGATTATAACTTGCCATTTTTGCCTTTAGGGATTCCGAATAGTCGTAGATCTGAAAATACTTTTTCATACTGGACAGCCATGCTTCCGCTGTCTCTCCTTTCTCTATTTCGCCATTGAAAGTTGGGGGTTTAATTTTCTTGAATTCACCAGATATCTGTTCATACTATTTATTTCTTTTTCTGTTTGGCTTGAAGTCTCGTTCACTGCTGTCACTAGAGTAGTTATGCTTCTTTTTACGTGGATGTTTGGCAGTTCTTGATGATGTTGAGTTGTTGTTTCCCTCAGGTGTTTCTGTTTGTTTATCCTTGCCTTCATGAGATAGCTCTTTAGTTTCAGAAGTATGTTCAAGGTCCTGTTCATATTTTGGATATTGGTTGAACAGTGCTTGCTTCAACTCCTCCTGTGTCCTCAGGATTCTTTCATTGTCCTGTTTTACTGACTGGATCTCTGCCTTCAATTCCTGAAAAGCATGCAATAATTCTGACGAATTGTTACCCTTGTTGCCCTGGAATTGCTGTTCCATACTAGGGATGTTTGGCAGAAATCTGCCCCTTATGTGTTCAGCTGATCCTTCCATATCTGTAAATCAAAGAAAATTTTATGTATACGAAAAAATAATTTAAACTTGATCTAGTAAAAAAAAAAATTCACAATCATAAATTTTCTGTTTGCGTGTTTCTTGGACTGTCTTTAGGCCTAGAGTTCAAACATGAGCTCTGATACCACATGTAACATCTCGATATTTTCATAAAAATTTAAAAATTCTTAAATCATCATTTAATGCTAATAATTGTAAAATGCGGAAATAATAAATGTTTAGTAAAGCAGTAATTAATAACTACGTCATTTGTAGGGACAACTTACTACTGTGTTTTCTTGTTTTATGATGGCATTTCGTGTCGACGACACGTCATCAATTCAATTAATAATTATGACATTTATTTATATGCTTGATTGATTGAATTTTCGATCCATTTGGAAAATAGAATTTTCCTCGACAAGTACTGATAGTTTAATTTTTCTGGATGATCATGAAAGGGGTCCCACGATATGCCCTAAGGCTTACTTAGCTACTCAGCTAAAGCATTGTACTCATCCTTCATGCACAGATTCGCAGGTAAGAGATAGCGATAACTTTCAAAGTGTTTAATAACCATTTTCAAAAATGATAACAGCTAGTATTTTGACGTCACAGGTATGGTTTCATTTAAATTTTTGTAAGGAGTAACTTGCCTAGCTCAAACTGCAGAAGTCGTCAATTTCAGTGTGTGATTGTTATCAGTTTCTGTACTAAGGGTTTATGGCTTCTCTTGTTATCTTTCCATGAATGTCTTGCGGCTTTTTAAAACAATCTTTGTATAAATTTTGACTTGTGACAATTCTAAGGCAAGGGAACATGGTCCTAAGCACACCATAGTGAGTGTGGTAAGGTGATTATAAGTTCTTATTGCCTAACGCATTACAATGATAATGTTAATACATTAATATTGTACCATGCAATTTATACAATGGTTCTTTGGGTGGCACTATACCCTAAAGGGTGTATCCATATAAATTATGACATGAGCAAATATTGAAGAGCTTTATAATGAACTTTATGATGCACTTTATCTTAGGTTGGGGCGGAATCTATCCATACCTTGGGATCGAATGCGACCTAGGTGGATGTTATGTGCTATGAGTCCACTTATATCGATTTAAATGGAACATACAAAGTCTGTTATTTATGCTACCGAATATATGTTTTAACCTTAGTATGATTCATATAGTTGATGCAATAACGTCGAACCTTATGGTTGGTAGGTGGAATGATGGCATTGTAAAAAAGTCAGCGTATGAATTCAAGGGTATCGTAATGATTGGATTTGTGCTCAAGTCTCCTGGCCACCACATTAATGGTAATGTTACGTGCACACTGTAATGGATGTCCAGCATGTGAGAAGGTTTTCCAGCACTGCGTTGTAATGGGCCTCCTGCCTCGGTGTCGATAGACTTGGCAACGTCGTGGCTGAGGAGGTGGATGGGTGATTTATTACCGCAACTACCACCCTCCATCGTGGCTTACTGAAAATAGATCTCCATTTTTTATTATCGTTTGTTGGGATTATAATGAACCCTAACGTAACTTACAGGATATTGTAACGTTTCCTTGGTCATTGTTTCGGTGGTAGGGTTTGGGGTGAGGACAACCGGCCGAGAGGCATTTAGGGTTTTGACGTTTTTAGCCTCCCTCGGGCTCGATCCTGAGACCGGCAGTAAGCTTCAATCTGTGAATGAATTCTATCCATGGAGGCTGAGTCTGGAAATGAATAGTATAGCAATCGACAGGTTGGATGAGTGCGTCCATTTTATACGTTGTGGTAACTTGAAGGTCTGGGGTTTCAAATCGGTTTGCAGATTCACAAGTATCAACACAGTGTGGCCTACGAGTTGGGTCTTTCTTCTTCGAAGTGGCTGGATGGATTCATCATTCTCTTATCAAATATGCACGTATAGTGATGTTGCAAGGGTTTAGAGTCTTTCTTTGTTGCATGCATCCACGTTTTATGAATTTTATTTAACTTTGAGCATGGTTGCTTGACAGGTAGCTCTCGGCGAACAGCAGTGTGCCGGGAAAGTTGACGGGGAAAAAAAAATATAGCGAACCGACTAGTAAGCTTCGGTGGTACCCCTACCTCATGGTTCTCCTGGATTCGGACTTGGTGAGTAGGGTGTTGGAAATGTGTCTTCTCGGCAATGGCTTTGCCTCTCCTGCAAATTTGGGAAAACATTATTGTTTATGGTTCTTTTGTTAGCGTAGATGATGTAAATATTTTCTAAAATGTATTGCCAGCCTTCCTTCGGCTTGGCGAGCTTGATAGGGTTTGAAACCTCCTCATTGTAAGGGATTTCACAGCATTAAAAGTCTGATGTTCATCGCTTTGCACTTCTAAATCGATGGAAGAAACAAATGTGGAAATGTATGGAATAGAAATGTTGACTAAGGTTTTGTTTCGGCATTAGCTGTGTAGTGTAAAATAAATGGGTGTTGAATGAAACCCTTAGTAAACAAATGAGGAGATCTGTAGGATGCTGCGATCGTATTTTTAAATGGAAATGTTCATTGCTAGGGTCATAATGTTTACGTATGGTGTTTTGAACTCTCATTTCGAATTGGTTTTAAAGAACGAAAGGCATGTTTTAAGTGTTTAACCAATGGATGGCTGTAAGCCGATAATGGAATACCTAGCTTACAAAATGTCTGTACATACTTGCGTTAAACTATTAACAAAAGGGTATTAGTTTCGGTTTGAATACAACAGGGTTTGGTGTTAAACGCTAGCCTATCGATGATAATGAAATATGCTGGGCTGTAATGATGTTTAAATGCAAGAATAACAGTTCTTGTTTCCATAGTTAGAACATATTAAACACTGGGTTTGAGTGTAGAGATGTAGTACCTACTCTGCCAGTTGATAAAATAATTACTATATTTTTCTTTACATTTAAGAACATGCTATTCTGTGATGTAAATTCTACCACATACAGTTGATAATACAGAATCAAAGAAAATTACAGTGTATTCGTCAGTTAGTTTAATTTTCCTATTAGTTTAACATTTTGTCTACTTTAATTCTATCTCCCTATATTCGTCCAATTTGGAACTCTAGAGAAATGAAAGAATAATACAATGTCTTTTCTTTTTTTGCACAAGATAATACAGTGAAGACAAAATTTTCTATAAAATCAGTCAAACTCTAATAAGAAAAAAATAAAATAGAAGTGAGGGAGTGTGGTTAAATTTAATGCATGATATTGGTTTCTTTTTGAAGAAATAACTTGTGATCAGTAACCCTAGATGTTAACACCATGTCCACCTTCAGAAGTCAGAACAGAAATTGCTGCTATAACTAGTTTTTGGTAGGTTGTTTCAGCATACAGATTTGAACAGTATATTCAATGCATGCAAAGATCTAATCTGCAGTTGTGATGCATGCTAGGTTTTACTTTTAAATGAACAGATTTAATGCTACCTCTCTGTACTGGAGTATGATGCAGCTTCACGCATGGGGAAAAATGCAAAGGAGTCATTTTATGAGTTCAACAATTTAAAATCAATCAGGATCTAACATTTTACTACTACTGATCATTAATAACATTTCTAAGCCATTTTTCTGAGAGAATTCATGTGATTGGAAACACAAAAAAAAAAGAATAGAACCTGAGAGTGATAGGAGGAACAAATCACTCAAGAAGCCTAATCCATCCAACCTGCTCCTAAGCAGCCAAGATGCCTGCCTTAGGACCCCCGAGCCTGTCCACTGATCAACCAGGAGGAAGAAAGTTCTGAAGCTTAGGATCTCTACTTGCAGCAACAAGAAATTTATCCAGCCTTTTAGGATTAGTAATCAATGGGACCAGCACCAGCACCTCTGGTCTTTCCTTCTCATAACATTTGCAGACTTATACTTTCACTCTCCACATCCTCCCTATTCGAATCTCTCAGCCATCACCTGATCCACATGAAGAATGTTTCTGCAGAAAACATTGTAAGAGCTCCCTGCTCAATTCGAATTGCCTTTTATAGGCTGCCTAGGTCTTTTTTTAATTAATTGGTCATTAGCGAGCTACCTTCTCACCTCCCTCCACCTGGAGGGGGAAATGCCACAAAATTAGGGGGAGTTGTCCCATACCAATAGCTAATGGTAGAGTGCAAATGCTGCCATCTGTCCAGTAGATTCAATTCCTCCTAGTGGGCCAATGAACACTCTTGTAACAGCTTTCTTGAGTGTTTGTCTCCCATTTTTATTTATTAAGTAATAATAATGAGTCATTACATTAATCCTTGACCTAATTGGTCATAATTTCAAAACTTGTAAAAATAATTTAACACAAAGTATTTTGCAAAAAGGATAATAGTAGAAAATAATTATTCCCAAAAATTGGGTAGGTGAAAAAAAGGTATAAAAGAATCAGAGTGGTCCATGTTATCTAGCTTGGGGACTGCGTAGATTTCTAAATAGCTAGAGGTTTACTTGCTTCCTAAAAGCACCCCATTCATCTTCAAGAAAAAAACAGTTTCTAAAAGTTGTATGAGTCTAGTTATTCCTTCACCCAAAGAAACCTGTGTACCTAACCTGTATGGTATACGTGTAAAAGCTACAGGCCTGAGTAAAAGTCAGGAACCGACCTGCATGCCTTGTTGCCGGAAGCCATGTGTGGAGTATCATATTACACTGCTAGTCTTGTGTGACAGATTTAAGCAGCCAATGCTGAGTAGCTGCCAGCATGAATATAGTATAGCTCTACTGAATATTGTATAATTGGATCATAGTCATGTGTACGGCATTGCAGCCATGAAGATAAAAGTCTAGCCTAGTGGTGAAAGGTTTATCACTTGCACTTCATAAAGATACCTCTGGGCTCTTGTTATAAGTGGGTCATATCTTCCTCATAATTCCGGATGATGTAAGCTTCTTGGAAATCAATTCTAGATTTCCATGTCTGCATGTGACTAGTTATGTCCTAATATATTTTTCTATGGTTTCCAAGTTTCACTCATGCCACGCATTATCAAATTGAATTTAGTTTACAATTGCATTTTATTTAATGGTATTAAGTTTAAATTATTGCGCCGAGAGGTGCTCTACAACCTAATATGAGGGAGATCTTGTAACATGTGTGTGTTTATTGAGTGTTTGTCGAGTTACTAGACTAACAAAATAATACAAAGTAAACAAAAAAGAATAATACAAAGTAAAAGGTAATAAATATTATGTCGGCCATAAACAAAAAAGAAAAATACAAAGTAGAAAGTAAATATGAGACTTAAACTAGAGACTTTAGAGCTTAGGATTAACTAGTAAATATTATGTTGGCCATAAAAAAAATATATACAAAGTAAAAAGTAAATATGAGACTTAAACTAGAGACTTTACTTTTTACTTTTAATACAAAGTGAAAAGTAAATATGAGACTTTAGAGTGTTTGTCGAGTAAAAAAACAATACAAAGAAAACAAAAAATAATAATACAAAGTAAAATGTAAAAATGAGTCTTAAACTAGAGACTTTAGAGCTTAGGATTAGGTGGCTCAGGTATTGCACTCAAGGAGCTATTCAAGGAGAGGTTTGCACCTAGGAGATTTGATCCCTCTCGGGGGCGCTTGATAGAGCCTAGGATTGGGATCTAGGCTGGTTAATATACATACAAAGTTGTGTATACTTTTAAATTTATCAAATTGTTTATCTATTAAACAAGATCCATCTGGTGGCAATGTCCCCAACATTGGTGGCAGTTAGTTATGGGGAGTTTTCTGCAATGGAAAAAGTGGTTGAAGGAATTGTTTTTTGCATAATAATAATTTAGAGGTTAAAATCCAACAATGAAAGCTGCATGAGATAACTTATATCTATTTGAAGCTAATTTTATTAATGTGATATGCAAACACGTGAGTTATATATAAAAATTGCAGTTCTTTACAATGAGTGTAGATAAGAGCCATTGGCAAAAAATAAATAGAGTAGAGTATCATTAATAATGTAATTAAATATTCAATCTAGGGTTCTATTATAAAGAGAACAACTATTATAACATGGCACAAATATTCAAGCCCTACATAATAAGAAGAAACATGGTATTAATGTTTGATGGAGGAAACAAGAATTTTATATTAGGAATATGTTTGGAAAGCAATTACTAGAAGCATAATATCAAAAAGATGTTTGTGAAGCAGTGACTTATAAATTTAAAACAATAATTCTAAGTCATAAAGATATCATGCTACTTCTAGAAGATTATTAAATTATACATAATATAACTAATACGAATGTTAACACCCAAAAAGTGCTCACTACCTCATCTACTCCATTACATGACTCATTTGTCCATATTTCCTACCATATTTGCCTCCAATACCTTAAAATCCCATTAAAAAGCCTCCAAAAAACCACAAAACCACTAAAAAAGCCTCCAAAAGGCCAGAAAACCCCCTTTTCCCCCAAAGTAATCCAAAATTCCTCCAAAATAGAAAAAACCCTCTAAAAAGGGAATAAAAATATAAAAAAAAAGCGGAAAAAGAGGGAAAAAGGAGGCAAAAACCCTATATAGCTAACCTAAACCATATGGTGCCAAAAACCATGGGCCAGCGCTCCACCACTCAAAACCTATAAATAGGTGATGGAGGCCCCTCATTTCATATCCACAGTCAAATACAACCTTACTCTGCCAAAATCACTTTTGAAACCCTATCTCACCCTTGAGCTACTTTCACACTTGAGTGCCCCTTTGGCCCATTTCCAACCCTTTGGAGAAAGAGAAAGGAGAAAACCTGGAAGTTTGGAAGCAACCCTCCTGGATTGCTGCAAGAGCTTCACCAACCTTCACATTGGAGGTATAATCTTTAATACAAAAAGAAAAATCTTTTGCCATATTTTCATGTTTTATTATTTATGTTAATGCTCATGCTAGGTTAAATTTCATACTGTTTTACTGTTTTTATTTACTGTTTATTGAACTGCTACTAAGGAGTCCCTTCTACTTAGTAGGTTCTCATTTACACAAGCTGGGGTTAAAACCCTAGCTATAGTTTTTGGCGGCTCCCCTAGTGTTCCTTTGAATTTTTTGTTATAGTTTTAAAGTCTTAAACGTTTTTAATTTTCTGCATTATTTTTCTGTTTTTTCCTTTCGGCTGCCGTAAACCGCGTCTTTTACCCCCCGTAGTTGCGTTCCGACCGCATCTTTCAGGAATTTACCTGCGATCCGACCGCGGCTCTCAGATTGTTTCTGGCGACCTACCTGCAGTTTCCAGTCTGTTACCTGCGATCTGACCGTAGCTATCAGCTTGTTTCGTGCGGTCCGACTGCGGCTGTTAACCCATTTTCCCGTGTCCCGCTTGTGGCATTTAGCCCTTTTCCTACAACCCGTTTGCGTCTTTTGGCCTTTTTCCCATGTCCCACTTGCGGCTTTCAGCCATTTTCCTGCAACCCGCCTGCATCTTTCGACCTTTTTCCCACGTCCCGCTTGCGGCTTTTAGCCATTTTCCTGCAACCTTCCTGCGTCTTTCGGCTTTTTTCCCGCATCCCACTTGCAGCTTTCATCCATTTTCCTACAACCCGCCTGTGACTTTCGACCTTTTTCTTGTGGTCCGACTGCATCTTTCGGCCAAAATCCTGCAACTGTTGAGTTGTTTCCCGCGGTCCGACCACCTAGATTTGCCACAGACCCACGGTCTATTTCCTGCACTTTTTTTCCTATTTTGAACCCAACACTTTGCTGCAATATTTTCTGCACCTGCACAGCCATCTGTCCTATCTGCAGCCATACTTCCCTACAACCTTTTTTCTGCAGTATTATTTATGTTCCATTTACAGAATATTTTTTAAATTTCAGCATTTTAATTGAAAAAAAGAACATTTTGCATTTCAAAGTTTAAATTCTGTATTGTTAGTTTTAGTTAGAAAGTTGCCCACCCCATGGCACTTTTACTTGGGTTCATCATCTCACACGCACATACTCTGTCACCTAATTGAAGTGAGCCCTAAAATACTACTTAACACAACCAACATTCTAACCCCACTTGGGGAACACATAATAATTTTTGTAGTTAGGTAGGATCGGGGGGATAGGCATCCAAATAACACCCCTCGGTTGCTTACACTTGAGACATAGCTATTGTCCATTAGGGAACCAAAATCTCCTCATATTTTTTGACACGGTTTAAAACCAATTTATCGGGAAGGCCTCTCCCCTAGGATGGTTGAAGTCGCTAGACTGGTTCCAGAAGCCTGAGTGGAATACCGCAATCCATTCAGTAACCAAAGGATACCTTTCGCAGTTCTCAGTGTATCACCCGTATGGGGATACAGCGGCGATAGAACCAAACGGCAGATTCACCGCACCGAATGTGTCATGAACGGGGTATCTTAGTTGCTTTTCTTCTAGGATTGACTACCCGGTGTCCCTCCCGGTAGGGGGATATCTTTAGCCACTTGGCTCTATTATCCATATTGTCTGACTTGGATTTCATCACCTTGCAGAGGATATGTCTAGTTGAGTCAGAATACCATTTAGCTAGGTGTTTGCATGCTCCCTTACCCCCTTTTTGGTCTAGCGAGTCCATTATTTTTATTTTCTAGGAAACCTGTTGCTTATTGGTATTCTGACCATTTATGTTGATACTCCACTTATTGTAGCATAGTTGTTACAATAAGTGTTTTGAGTTGGTTGTTGGTCTGAGTGCCATATTTTTTGAGCTCTCCTTCTGCACACTCGGTTGCATTAGGGTTCTTTGAGTTGTTTTTCACTCAACACAACCCCCAGATATTTGACACCATCTGTCACCATTGAGTCCCCGAGACATTCTCGGCACCTCTGGGGCAAGCCCCCACAGCACGGTTCACTTGACATCACCCATCATAGACATATATCTTCATCACTTGATACCACTCATCATAGATCTCGAGCCTTGTCACTTGACTCCACTCGTCAACGGCATAGAACTCCGTCACCCGATCTTGACACCCCTTATTTTACCTCCGATTCTGAGGCAGAGTCAAAGAACCCCATTTACACTGCACCAACCAGCCCCATGGCTGGCATGACTTCCACCCCTTTCTTTGTAGGAACCATTGGTGGAGCATCCACCACTACACCAGCTACCACACCTGCTTTGGGTATGCCCTCGATGGGGCCCACATCTACCATTCCGATCACTGTACCCATTCCAGTAGCTGGCATATCTATTCCCACTCCATCAGTGACTCACACTACCCTTGGCGGTGAAGGACCGTCCCATACCACTTTCATTCCTCCACTTGGGAGCAACATCCCAAACCCAGCCCCTCCACTTGGGGGCATTAGCCCCAACATAGTCACACCCACTACTATGTCACATCCTTCTACTAGTTTGCCATTCATGGCTAGTCTCAACCTTCCTAACCTAGCTAGACTGACTAACGATCCCATCAGACACAACCCTGCGTAGCCTCACATGCCCACCAAGCTCCCCTCCGACATCCCTAAGTTTGAGGGCAAGGAAGGTGAGGACCCCCAGAACCATATTATGTCCTTCCATCTATGGTGTTCCTCCAACTCCATAGTGGATGACTCTATCCACCTCCGTCTATTACAGCACACCCTCACTGGCTCTGCAGCTAAGTGGTACATCGAGCAGCCCCATGGGACCCATGCCACCTTTACTTCCCTTGCCTCGACTTTCCTACAGTTCTTCCAGTTACCTGTCCGCTATGATGCGGGAGTTGAGATCCTATTGTCTTGCAGACAGAACACGGCTACCCACATCACTGACCACATTCATGAGTGGCTTCGACGCCATAGCCTCTGCAAAATCAAGTTAGACAACCATATCTTCTTAGATTGGTTTCTAAAATCCCTCCTTCCTGTCATTGCCAAAAATGTGGCATCCGAACGACCCCAGTTCGAAGAAGAGGCCATCCTCAAAGCCCAACAATTTGACCTTATTTACGCCCAATCGAGTTATCTGTATACCATCATACCCGACGCCCGTCGCAGTGATTCCTCCCGACACGATGCACCAGGGGCATCCCATGCCGCATACGGCATCATTGGCCGTGTTTCCTCGCATCCCCAACCCTTTTCCATAGCACGTCCTAGCCATGGTCCCAACCTTTCGCGGGCTACATCTCAATCTGGAGCAACCAATTCGTATGCTCCTATGGCACATCACCAAAATTCCCGCGGAGCCTCCTGTCCAACTCAGTTCTTTGGTCATGCATCCCCCACTTACGCCCCCCTGGTCGCACCTCAGCCATATTACCACCCACAGGCTGCACCAGCTCCTGTGTCCTCTCAAGCCCAACCTGCTTATTACCCACCATAGGAACCCCCTGTGGCAAACCCACAACCCGTTCCGTAGACGTATCAGCAACCCCCACAAGGTTCAGCACCTGCGCAGCCTCCACCTGCTTATTATCCATCACAGCCTACTCCCGCACCTGCACAACCCCAGAACCCACCGACTGCCTAAGGGCAAGTGTACGCCCAACAGAATCCGTAGCAGAACCAAAATAACCAGTGCCAACAAGGCCAGCAAAACCATGGAAAAGGCCGTAATCGTGGGAATAACCCCCCTCCAGACCAAGGCGGTCAACCTCCCAATCCCCCAAACAACAATAACATGGCACATGCTAACCAGAAACCTGATCGACCGCCCAAGCAGGCCAAAAATCCCAATTTGTGAACAAACCACCCTTGTTCTATTTGTGGGGTCTATGGCCACTACACACATGCTTTACCACATTTGGAGTGAGGTCGAAAACTCTGGATTGATGATGCCCATCGCCAAGGGAACGCGGCTCCTCAGGCGCCACCCAACCCCCCACCCCCTCAGCATCAACCTTTGGTGTTGCAAAACCCCTTACCAACACAAGGAGTAGTGAACACTCAGCCATTGGCTCTCCCTCAAGGAAACGCGCCACCACAACAACAGATCACTTATGCCGCTCCTGATCAACCCATGCTAGACTCAGGTATCCACCACTTGTTAATGATGTCATCCACCGATGTCAACCTCCAAACCCGTCGGAACCAATATGCCTCCACCCCTGAAGCCTCTCCCGTCGACAAAAACACTAACGCTCATCCCACTGATCAGATGTTACGTATAACTTTGGCTCCACTCGATGGCGCCTCCAAAGCACCTCGCTTCTACCTTCGTCGCATCAACAATAATCCCAATGCTCACGCTGCGTCAAATTACAACATTGTAGATGAATTAGCCCAGTCTCCCGCAGCCATGTCTGCGTTAGAAGTCTTAAAAAACTGTCCTTCACAGTGCAAGACTTTGCTCTTCGCCATTGGTGCTATTGACCCAAATGATTCACGACTGATGGCCTTCGATTTGGACCAGTCCGAACCACGCCTGCCTTCCACTTTAGCATTCCAAGTTTATTTTTACATTCGGAATCTTGTCATCCATCGGTGCATTATTGATGAAGGTGCCTCTACATGCATTATGTCCACATTCGTTTGGCAGAAGTTGGGATCCCCTACTCTCCAGCAGTCCACCACTGTGTTGCGAGCCTACGACGGCCGTTCGGCTCAACCCCAAGGTCTCTTAGCTAATGTCCCTATCTAGTTGGCTGGTAAAACTGTGCTCATTGACATAGAGGTCATCAATGCCCAACTTGATTATAACCTCTTACTTGGCCGCCGCTACATGTATGCCATGCGGGCGGTTTCCTCATCCATTTTTTGTACCATGATGTTCCCCCATTACGAACGTTTGGTCAAGGTCGACCAACTCACCTATTACGATCCCAATGCCCCCACTGCACCCGAGAATGTTCTCCCCATGGTTGAACAACCTGTTTGTGGTGCAACTACCTCATTTGTTTCCTCCGTGGGACCTGGAGTTTACTCAGATACGCCGATGACCTCAACATTCCAATCCAATCCTCCCCCATCACTTGCACCCGAAGTATCTGACCTATGTACCCTTTCCCACAATACACAAACACCCAACAATCAACCACCCTTGTTACCCAAACCACCATTGGTACCTAGTCACATTGGTGTTACACTCATCCACACAATCCCCTTCCTATTCCCTCCCTCGGGCGTGGTAAGTGCCCCGGTTATGGCTACTCTTAGCCTCCTCGGGTTAACCTTGGGATTACCCATGTGGTATATTTCTCCTCCCGTTCCCCCGCCGACACCAAATGTTGTCCTACAACCGGTGCAACCCATTGCCCCTACTAGTCAACCACCTCCCGGTGTCACTACCCCTTCATCATCTACAAATCCCCCCCCTCTTATCAAGCACACTGGGGGCAGAGGCCCACAACCATACACTGCTGTACCCCGGCCCAAAACAGTTAAACCCCCTCATGTTTCATGCTCCCCCAAATGCTCATTGTGTGATGAGTTAGGCCATCTGACTCATCAATGTCCACAATTACCTGCATTACAGGAACACATGCAAATGCTTGACGACGACCCCAACATCCTGGTTGTCGAACTCGATCCAACCCCTAAGCCTCGTGATAAATCACTGCGTAAAAACCACCTTTGTGTGATATGCGGTATTTACGACCATTACTCACATCACTGTCCTGATCTCCCATATTATGAAGCAGCTCTTTACGAGATGAATAATTTGGACCTTGAGACGGCACCCCCCACAATTGAGGAGATCCACCCCCCAGTATCACCCTCATTCGGAGAGATTAACACCATTTATATGATCTCTTCGACTACCACTCCCTCATCAACCGATTTGACGACTGAAATTTTCTGCAATGATGAGGAGATTCTAGAGGCTCTCATTGCCCCAGATTATCCCTGGGATGACATGCACCATCATTCCTATTTCCTCCCAGAAGAATCCTCCTCTACCACAGCTACCCAATTTGTGGTTGAGTCCAAAGATTTCCTTCCCACCAAAGTCAACTGGTTTAAGGATCCTATTCCCGGTCCTGATGCCTTTGAGGAAGGTAACATGGCCAACATCTCACCCGTCATCCACATCGATATCTCTGACCCACCTGGTGCTCTTGAAATCATTACATTAGGAGCCTCCTGCAATGAGTATGAGATTGGAGAGTACAAAAAACTTTTCCAAGAGTTCCGTGATGTCTTTGCCTGGTCCTATATCGAAATGCCTGGTCTCAACCCCACTATTATAGAGCACCACATTGACACATGTCCAGATGTACCCCCCGTTCGCTAGAAGCAACGCCCCATTCATCCTTCAAAGCTCCCCGTTGTTAAAGCAGAGATTGAGAAACTTCGCAAGGCGGGATTCATTTATCCTATTGCGTATACCACCTGGGTTTCAAACCCCATCCCTGTGAACAAAAAACAAGGAACCATTAGAGTATGTACTAACTTCCGCAATTTAAACCGAGCCTGTCCCAAAGACAACTTCCCCACACCATTTATTGACCAACTCATCGATGCGTGTGTAGGGCATGAAGTCCTATCTTTCATGGACAGTTTTTCCGGATACAACCAGATTCAGATCCGTAAGGAGGATCAGTACAAGACTTCCTTTACCACCCCATGGGGCACCTTTTCCTATCGCGTCATGCCTTTCGGCCTCAAAAATGATGTTGCCACCTTCCAGTGGGCCATGACCTATTGTTTTCATGACTTGGTCCATATTCTGCTAGTCTACCTTGGTGACCTTACAGCTTGTTCTTGGAAACGATCAGACCACCTTAACGACCTTCGGCAAATATTTCTGCGTTGTCACAAATATCAAATCCGCTTGAACCCCCACAAGTGTGTCTTTTGCGTTCCGGCAGGCCGGTTGTTGGGTTTCATTGTTTCCCAGAAAGGAATTGCTGTGGATCCCCTGAAAGTCCAAGCCATTATAGACCTTCCCTCTCCTCACATGCTTCGGCAACTCCAGAGTCTGCAGGGGCGATCTAATTTCCTCCGTTGCTTCGTTCCTGATTATGCCACCACCGTTCATGGTTTCTTACGCTTGCTTTGTACCCACATACCCTTTGTTTGGGATCAGCAAGTAGAAGCTGCATTCGAAGTCCTCAAGAAAGCTCTCACACAAGCCCCTTTGATCTCCCCTCCGGATTTCTCTCAGGATTTCATCCTTTACGTCTCGGCATCCGATTATGCCGTGTTCGGAGTCCTTGTTCAAGAAGACGCTGCTCACCAGGAGCATGTCATTTATTACGTCATCCAGACCTTGTCTGGACCACCCCTACGTTACCCATATGAGGAAAGACTAGCCCTTTCTATGGTCTTTTCCGTTAAAAAATTGCGACACTACATTTTACTCAGTCATACCACAGTTGTCACCGACTCCAACCCCATGGTCTATCTCTTAAACCGACGCCTCCTACAAGGTCAAGTTGCTAAATGGGTAATAATCCTCCAAGAATATAACCTTACTTTCAGAACCCCTAAGAGCACTAAAGCCCTCGCACTTGCCCAGTTCATCACCGATCTCGAGCAATGTCTGCTATCACTAGAACAAGCTGATAAAGACTGTTGTGCCACTCTACAGACCATTGAAGCCACCAAGAACTGCTCCAAAGCTGGTTACAACAAACATGTACACCCTCGAACTTTCCGTGAAGGGGACCTCATCCTCGCCTATGACCAAGCCCATGACAAAACTGGTAAAGGAAATTTTGAATCCATGTGGCAAGGCCCTTACCTCATGCAGACCTGCCTCGGCAATGGGGCATACATTTTAACTAACTCAAAAGGTCACCCTTTGCGCAACCCCCGTAATGGGTTGTATCTTAAATGCTTTTATCCCTAAATAAACCCATGGATCCCATTGGTCCGTATTGTACAGTTTGCTCTCTTTTTGTTTTTCACCTTTTTTACCACATTCTTACATTCATCATTTTTGCATGATCACAGATGGACCCTCTTCCACCTCATTACATTGGCTTCGCTGATGGAGCAAGCCGCTGGTATCGAAACATGGCTTCTACAGCATGGGTCTTATATTCCCCTTCACATGAATTAATTCACCTTGACGGAATATGTATAGGCGCTGCTACCAATAACCAGGAAGAGTTTGATGCTGTGACCGATCTCCTGACTGCTGCCCTCCAGATGAGCATATGTCACCTTCATGTGTTCCTTAACTCCCAGCTACTTGTCTCCCAGCTCAACAACTGCTATTAGGTGCATGATCCCTGCCTCTTTAGAAAATTCCTGCGCACAAAACAACTCATCCGACAATTTCAATCCATAACGTTCACCCAAGTCCCAAGAGCTCAAAATAGTGTCACAGATCAAATGGCTAACAACATCCTAGACTGGCACATCAATTACACCATGTAACACCTCCATCATGCATCATCATCCCATAACATCTCATAAAAAATATATAAAAACCCAAAAATATTGCAAGGGGCATCCTCGTGCCTATCATCACATAAACATTTGCATCCATGTGCAATAAAAATAAAAACACATTCATATACAGGGGCATCCACGTGCCTAATTTGACATACATCATGTTGCATCACATACAATACACAAGGAGCATCCATGTGCCCATCCCCTATGCTACTTGCATCCACGTACAGTACAATCATATAACAAACCATAAGCGCATCCATGTGCGTACACTAAATCATCATCGCAAGAAGGTGCATCCATGTGCATATATATATATCAAAAAATAAACGTCAATATGCTACACATGTCCTGAGTACCCCTGTACTCAGCTATACAAAAAATATCTATACATCAATACGCCTCATAGAATACATGGCGTAGCTACAAAATCGGGGGGAGTCCCCTGCACTCCATGTGCCGTCACTTCCTGCATCAGCTGCCTCCGAGTCCTCACCCCGCTCATCCTCTAGCAGCTCCTCATCCCCTGCGAGCTCCTGTTCCCAACCCCTATCCGCCAAGATAGCCACCCGTATCGCGATCAATCGGAACTCCCGTGGCGCCCTCAAACAGTACTGAATCACCTTCGGATCCACGTCCTGCTACCCATCGTCTATCACTCCAACTAGCAACCAATCCAGAAGCATCTGTACGGACTCCAAAGTCCCCTCAACATCCCGTCGATGCACCTCCCCTCGACCTGGCAGGGCTGGTACCGCCACATGCCCCCTACGCGCTACGTGTCATGGTGGTGGTCTCGGGCCAACATCTATAGATCATACATCAGTCAAGAACAACATATCAGTATCTACCAACCTCACCGCCACCCCGGCGGCACATCATCTCTCCCCACCACACCATGCGTGGCTCCCTCATTCCTCCTGCCCTGACTGGCACCCGCGGCTGCAGTGTAGGTACCCGCTCCATAAAGAAGGCACATAGGAAGGATCCATAACAGAATCCCTTGCAAGATTCCTTCACCGATGTCAACTACCACTGAACACAAGTAAGGAACATCTGGCCCCAAGCATAATAAACACCATCCAGCACCCGCTCCACTAGCTGCATCTGGCCCCCGGACACCTTCTCAGGTGATTGGGACCCCAAAACTCAAACCACGCACGCCGCAATCGCCTGTACTGCTGGCTCCTACAGGTCCACCAACCGAAGTGCATTCCTCTGCACCCTAGCCTCCGGAACACAGTACCCCTCCAACATATCCTCCATATCCACATCTGCAGAAACTCGTGGCTGCGTATCAACCACCCTACCTAGACAGGGCAACCCCGTCAAGAAGTATACATCTGCGAGGGTGAGATCCACCCTCTCTCCCTGCACCCTGAATTCCTAAATGTCCAGCTCCCAAAATCTCACCAATCGGTTCAGCAGCAGCACTGTTGAACGCATCATAGGCACCTGTGTGAACTTCAGTAGTCCGCACAACCCCAACGTAGACCGCACATGCTGATCCCTCTGGATGAAATCCACTATCTCATCCGAGACATCTCGCTCTCGCCAAAGCACCAATGGCATCCTGCCAATCACACAAGGCACACTCATCAGACTCATGTCAAAGAAGTAAACCTGCCCCCCCTGGGGAAACCCTCAAAGCTCGATCCCAATCGCGGCTTTAGGGCCCCTTGCTGTGGTTTCCCACCATGGCTGTCAGGGCTACAGTCACGGTTTAGAACCGCACCTGTAGAAGACGAACTCGCGGTCCCAAACCACGTCTCTAGCCTCGGAACGTGCTGTACCAGACCGCGTATTCTGACCCGAACCTTGCGGTCCCCGACCGCGTGATCCACCCTGGAACCCGTGGTCCCCGACCATGGTTCCACCCCACAAACCCGCAGTCCACCCCATGTGGACCGCACAAAAAATCCCCTGGGACCCACCACCCTCCCCCCAAACCCAATGAAAATGCAAGTATGAGTTTGTCGGAATACCTGTAACTCCCGGATCTGAAAACGGCCGGTTGGATCGTCCAGAAACACCAACTCAGCTCTGGTCCACTCTGATCACTAGTCAAAGTCAACCAGTCCAAATGACACTTGTCATGTTGGACCCACTTACTATTTATAGTCCATTGACTTTTTCTTGTTTTGGCCATTCTAAACACATACGGAGTCCATTTTTCGAACTGTTTCCACCACTGGAATTAGCCCAACGAGACCATCATGATGGTCAACTTGTTTTCTTATTTTTTCCACATCTTCTTTTGAGCATTTTTTCTAAACACCACTAGTCGCCTTGGTTTGCATGCCACTTCGGCTTCTCTCCATTTTTGATATATTTGATATCATCGGATTCATTTTTCCAAGCCCATGATGATGCTTGAGATCATTTCTTGCTCTCACCCCCATATTTTTTGGGTATTTTTTCCAAAACGCCCCTCGTCGCCTCGGTTTGCATGCCACATCGGTCGTTATCCATTTTTGACACTTTTTATATCGCCGTATTCATTTTTCCGAGGTCGTGATGATGCTTGAGGTCATTTCTCTCTCTCACTAGGTACAGTTTCAACATTGTGTCCCAACACCTTGTTGCCTCGATTTGCGTGCCACATCGACCATCATCGGATTGTTCCACATTTTTTACATGAGCCCTTCACTCCTTTCATACAACAATTATTTCGTTATTTTTCCACCATTCATTTTCCTGCAAGGAGGCCCACTAGTGTTCCCCCCCTACCTCATTCTTGGTCATCATCAATGTTCCTTGATTGAGCACTTCCTCCTTGCCTGACCATTCCTTTTGTTCGGTATAATTTTATCCCTTTTTCGGGCCAGACAAGTCCTTTACAAAAAAGGCACTTAGGGAGTTTCTGTTAAGCTCTTTTCTGACTCCTAAAACAATGCAAAGATCATCGAGCAATCTTGCTTCCTTTCATGCTCGTTAAAGTAGCTGAAAGGGTGTCTATCTGGTATAAGTTTAACCCTTTTCCGGACCTGGTAGACTAATTACGAAAAAGGAATACTCTAGTCACACCAGCTAGAAGAGATCTTCATTGCATCCTTTTATGCTTCTTCGGGCCTTGGAGACTAACACACGAAAAAGCAACCCCCTGGAGTCTTCTTATCGCTTTCAGACTCTCTAAAATTGAAAGCAACCACGAGCATGAACCGTCCTGGGCTCGTACAAATCCACACGACGGTACCATTCCATTATTTCAAAGTCTTCTTATCGCTTTCAGACTCCTTAAAATTGAAAGCAATCATGAGCATGAACTGTCCTGGGCTCGTATAAATCCACACGACAGTACCATTTTACACACACTTCTTCTAGTTCCTTAACCCGTGAAGAATTCCCCCCATGCCTCTTGGCACTATGATCGATCATCTCGGCAGCACCCCCAATCAAGTCGCCTTTGTTCAGAGTATTCTGCAGTCTCCTGCCATTTTACACCACCTTAAGTATCACTCACCCTAGTCACTATCCTTGATCCATTACAACTATGATCCCTTTCCCACCAGTCAGTTTCATATGCTACCCGATCATCCTGGCCATCATACTCTGAACAAAGGAAGTTTAAGTCCACCCACTCTACTTTCCTAGTTATCCCCCACAGTATGACAGTCCTACCAGCAGTACTCTCACACTTCGATTCTCCACCTCTCACTCCTATCAAGGAAACATCATTTCCTTGCTAGTTGTTGGTCTCCCTCTGTCGACGACAGCCCCTCTATTCCAAAGGATAGACCCAGAGGTCCCTGAGCCTTGGACCCATCACCATCTGTGGTGAGTGCCTACGGACCATTTTGAGAGGATTCATCATTGCCTCTCTGAGTGGTTGTTTCTCACATGCTTGACTTCAACACCTTGATCGCATCGTCGAGAATCGCGCAGGGTATATATCCCTTCAGTTATTGGTCGAAGACCCTGGATTTCCCCCGACTCTAGCACATTGGTGAGTCACTTCGAAACACCCAGTTATATGTTACCGTGGATGTCCGGGTTGCGTTGGCGATTATATTTTGAAGCCATCCAGCTATATGCTTCCTTGAGTACCCAGTTCAGTTCCAGTTCAGTGTACCATTGAGGATATGACTCCCCTTCACTATGCTCCAGCAGCTCATCAGTTCCTCTGGTACCCCACTCAGCAACACTGTAGTTATTCTAGTGTACCAGTTCTTCAGCTCAGACATGGTTGGCCCAGTAGTATGTCCCAGATTTGTGTCCCCTTTGGACCCTTATGATGTACACAGTGGTTCTCTATGTATCCTATAGGTCCCCCTTTTCGGGCCTCACTATTTTTTTTTTATGTATCTTGATACGAGCATGGGTATGCCCGCCTTGTCCATATATTGAGATTCTTCCTCATTCATTATTTGATTCCATGTATCTTTCAGGTCCCCATATTTTGGACCCCATTGTTATTATTATTCTCTATCTTGATACGAGCATGGGACTGCCCACCTCGTCCATATGTTCAGATTATTCCTCCTTCATATTTGAGGTCCTGTACTTTCAGTTTTTGTAGTTTGTTCATGACCGTTGTTCTGGGATCTAGTTCGTTTCTTCTCTTCTCCACACCCCAGGAAAACCATAAAATACTTATGATGTCTATCAACTATACGATGAGCTCCTGCCCTCACACATCAGGGGGCAATCTGTTAACACCCAAAAAGTGCTCACTACCTCATCTACCCCATTACATGACTCATTTGTCCATATTTCCTACCATATTTGCCTCCAATACCTTAAAATCCCATTAAAAGGCCTCCAAAAGGCCAAAAAAAGCCTCCAAAAGGCCACAAAACCACTAAAAAAGCCTCCAAAAGGCCAAAAAACCCCTTTTTCCCCCAAAATAATCCAAAATTCCTCCAAAATAGCAAAAACCCTCTAAAAAGGGAATACAAATATAAAAAAAAAAGAGGAAAAAGAGGGGAAAAGGAGGCAAAAACCCTATACAGCTGACCTAAACCATATGGTGCCAAAAACCATGGGCCAGCACTCCACCACTCAAAACCTATAAATAGGTGATGGAGGCCCCTCATTTCATATCCACAGTCAAATACACCCTTACTCTGCCAAAATCACTTTTGAAACTCTAGCTCACCCTTGAGCTACTTTCACACTTGAGTGCCCCTTTGGCCCATTTCCAACCCTTTGGAGAAAGAGAAAGGAGCAAAACTGGAAGTTTGGAAGCAACCCTCCTGGACTGCTGCAAGAGCTTCACCAACCTTCACATTGGAGGTATAATCTTTAATACAAAAAGAAATATCTTTTGCCATATTTTCATGTTTTATTATTTATGTTAATGCTCATGCTAGGTTAAATTTCATACTGTTTTACTGTTTTTATTTACTGTTTATTGAACTGCTACTAAGGAGTCCCTTCTCCTTAGTAGGTGCTCATTTGCACAAGATGGGGTGAAAGCCCTAGCTACAACGAAGCCATTGTTTAGTTACATATTTGAATTATAATATAATTAAAAGTACTTTAGCATAAAAATAAATGATCCAAACAAGTGACATAAACTATCAAAAAAGAAGCCTCAAGTATGAGAGAAAATTTAATCAAAATAATTAATCCATACAAGTGATTTAAACCATGAAAAGAAAAAGCCTTATGTATAAGAGAAAATTTATTATTTTTCGATCATAACATTAAGAGAGTTTGTTTTCCCATGCTCACTACAACATTCATAAATTAAGAGAACATCATAAGTAGAATTATGAAAAAATAGGATTCATCTTTTGGTTTTATAAGGAAAAAACCTGGGTTTTGAAAACAATAAAAAAATTATTCATTAAAAATATTTAGGAAAGAGTTTGGGAGTGTGCACGAAGTTAAGGGACCTTTTAGATGCAATGGGTAAATGCGAAACGCGCGAGAATTATGTAAATGAACAATGCTCGTGCGTTATGTAAAACTAGGTATGGTGGGTTCCGAACTTGCCATGTCATTTAACATGTAGGATAGGATCACATAACGCTCGAGCATTATTGTGATCACCATAACGCTCGAGCGTTATTGTGATCAACATAACGCTCGAGCGTTATTTTGATCACCATAACGCTCGAGCGTTATGGTTAATATAACAAAAAAAAAAGTGTCATGGTATTAACTATGGCACTATTTATTTTTTTTGTTATATTAACCATAGATCACGATAACGCTTGAGCGTTATGGTTAATATAACAAAAAAAATAAACAATGCCGCGGTATTTTTTTTGTTATATTAACCATGGCACTGTTTATTTTTTTGTTATATTAACCATAACGCTCGAGCGTTATGGTTAATATAACAAAAAAAATAAACATTGCCATGGTTAATATAACAAAAAAAATACCACGGCATTATTTTTTTTTTTTGTTATATTACCCATAAGGCTCGAGCGTTATGGTGATCACAGTAATGCTCGATCATTATGGTGATCACAATAACGCTCGAGCGTTATGGTTAATATAACAAAAAAAAATAGTGTTGCAGGCCATGGCACTGTTTTATCCATTGTGCTACCCAAACGCGAATGCTCGAGCGATCTCGCCTTCCCAAAACGCATTAGAGAACCTCAACCGAGGAGATTTGGAGGCTCAACAATCCCAAATTCATCTTGAAAGAACGATTGGAGAGCTAAGCATCTAAATCGTTGCCTCATCTTGTCATTGAGTTTATAAATTTTTATGTTGCCCTAATCTAAAAGTATTTGTAAATGAAATGCCAAATCTTAAAATTTTAAAATTTTAATGAATTTTACATACACCCCGTTAGACACAATGGCTCACTGATCACATCAATCATCATTGTCACCTAAAAATATTTGTAAATCAAATGCCAAAACTTAAAATTTTAATGAATTTTACATCCACCTTATTAGACACAATGTCTCACTGATCACATCAATCATCATTGTCACCCAACATATCTGTCTATAACATCATTCTGATTATCATCAATTTTCATAACCCAAGCAAGCATTATGTCCCTGTTTCATGCTGCCCTAGATCAACATTTTGTTCATCGTATGTAGCCCCAATAATCATGAATTCATTTTGTCCATACATATCATCAGCATCTTAGTTTGTACACCAGCAGCACATCAGCATATTGTACATCTTCATTATGTCATCATTATTCATGTCATATCAATTTGCTGCCATATCTCCATTCATACACTTTACACTGTCATATGCAAATCACAACATTATGCCCATATCATTAGTCATCTCTTCATCATTCTACCAGCATGTCTTCATTTTGTCCATCAATAGGCTACCTCAATTTAACTAATAAAAATACCTATCTTTGCCACATCATCATGGTATTTATGCCCGCATGGTCTCCACCCTTATGCCCTCAATGACCCGTAATGTATGCCAGCAATGGTCATATGAAATGATATTTATGTTAGCAATGTATGCCTGATATGATATTTATGTTTGTAATGTATTCGTTCTTGCACAAAGTTTGTACATTTTTCATTTTTGAGAGATGTCATTATAGCACATGTATACGTTTCTAATGATTTTTATTTTTATTTTTGGTTTGCAGTGACGACCATGGATGCCCACACTGACATCCAAAGAGAGATTTAGAGGCTCAAAGAAATTCGAGCCTCAATTACTATTGTTGATGAGAGGCATGTTATGCTTGCATCGAATTTGGATGCAATGATAGAGACCTTTAGTAGGTCTAATGGTGCTTTTCAAGATATTGCCATTTTTAGAGAAGGAAAGAGGAAACAATATGTCGATGGACTTAGCTATAGAGAAGTCAAGAAGTTGAAAATCTCAAAAGAACAAATATTATCCCTGTTTAGAGATCCATGGAATGGTGAAGTCCCTAATGCAAACAAAAGGAACATTTCTATTGAGTGGTGTACATATCAACCATTCATAGATAACTGGATGGACCGTTGGTACATGGTGTTTGATGCACCACCACCCAACAACAAGGAAATGCCTTTGTATTTTTTGAGAAAGATGTACGCAGAGTTTGTGCTAGGGAAGCATGTTAACTATTTTGATATCTTGGAGTACCAGGGTGTTGGGATGGGGATACCTCAACAACGTCCCAATGTGAGGCACATAGATCCCAATCACCTAGTAGCTCCACCTCGTCAGAAGCTACCCAAGCCAGATGTGCCGCCTGCACATCAGTTAGTGCCAGAGGCATAAGAGTCATTCCTACTGTTGGCATAGGCGGTTGTTCACCACAGCATGTATCTTCATGGTACAGACCAGGTAGGGCCATCAGAGCCACCATCCATGGGTGGAGTAGAGCCGCCACCTGTCAGTGGGGTTGATCCACCACCTCGCGGTGGGGTAGAGCCACCACCTTCCAGTGATCAGGGAGCATCTAGTAGTGGCACTACACCTACACAACATGAGCATAACCATCAGCCCCACCCATGCACAATATGCGGCCATCCTTTCTTTGGTCCTGTCCAAATAGATGATACCTTTACTGGGTATTTCACACAGGTAAGTAAGTGGTTAACAATTTAGTGTCATTTTTAAATTATTTTTCCTTACTATACACATATATATAGATTGCTAATATTTTTAATGGTTTTAAAACTTGTAGTTACTGCAAGAAGGGCACGGGGTTGAAGAACTTTTCACTGATGATGCATAGCATAGTCCAGAGGCCCATTCACCAGCACCGCATGATGATGATGATGATGTTGCCATACTTTCAATGACAACAACTCACAATGAGGTAACTATTTCAACATGACATTATTTTAATACATGAGTAGATCCAGTTAACAATTTAGTGTCATTTGTAAATTATTTTTCCTTACTATACACATATATAGATTGCTAATATTTTTAATGATTTTAAAACTTGTAGTTGCCACAAGAAGGGCATGAGGGCAAAGAAACTCATTCAGTAGAACCTTCTGAGTTACAAGATGTTGCCATACCTTCAGCAACAACATATCATGCAGAGGTAACTATTTCAACATGACATTATTTCAACACATGTTATTTTTTTATCACATGTTACTTAATCAATTCTACACGATCTAATATTTACAATTTTCTAAATTGCAGGTTGTAGATCCCCATCAGATGGAAGTGATTTCATCTAGTGAGCTCCCCCCGGTGGGAATACAATCGATAGCGTGCCCGCGAAGACACAATGGGAGGCAGACCGTTTCTTAGAATTGATTGACGTATATAGTACATCGGTATGTATTTCATCATTTTCAGTTTGTTAATACATGCTATTCCATTGACCAATGCATTTCTAACTACGTCATTATTGGTGATTGTAGCCACTAGCAGATATACATTCGAGACTGTCAGTAGTTCGATCTCCCCATAGTCGCAACTTGCAAAAGGGACAAGTGTACAAGAGAGGCTCCACTCCTGGAAAGAATGTGGATGTCCTCTATAGCAGACACACAAGACATCCATCTACCCCTGACCTAACAAAGGTCATTGATGCTGCAGTCAGTTCCGCATCTACAATAGCCATGAGTCATACGGAGGTAACTATTTGGACAATCACAATGCATAGTATTTAACCATGTTACTATATTGTTTATTCATGCATGTCTAATTATTTATCCATTTGGTGATTGTAGCCATTAGCGGCAGTAGTGCCCGACCCCTCTGCTCAATCCATGGTTCTGACCGGGTCTCCTCTTGCAGTGAGATGTTCATTAATGACCAAGTTTTTTTATTCAATTTACCCAAACACGTTGATCAATGTTGAATTGTTGAATTAATTGAGATATGATCTTTTATTTGCAGAGCAAAACTATAGAGATGCCTTCCATGAGCACACCACTCACATCTATACTCCATGAGGACTTTGTGAGTGTTTGTCATAAATAATTTGGCCATAAGTTAATTTTTTAAGTTTGTTGATGGTAGGGTATTAGTGCAGTTATTTGATAAAAATAATGATTTTTTTTTGTAGACTTCTGAGATGCCGAGCAATCCCAGGGAGATGGTCGATAGAGAAAAGTCAGGGAAAAACAAGAGAAAGATTGATTTTTGATGTTGCATAGTCTTGGATAGATGTATTTTGACATACATGTACACATTGTTGTACTTAGGGATACATGTAGATTGACAGGCCATTTGAGGGCCGACTACTTTCCCATATTTTGTATTACAAACATTCGATTATCAATATATTCCATATTTTCTCTTGAGTTTCGACTTGTGCTTGTGATGATTAATCTCTTCCACAAATTGATAAATTATGCTATTGAAATTTATAAAATTACATTTCAAGCAATATTTATTCTCTTACATTTATTGCATGTATCACGTAACATCTCACCATTGTGTTATGAAAACATTATCTTAATGGAAAAAACTAATAATATCTTTCAACAGTTCAATGAACTTAGCACATGAATGTTAATTTGATATCTAGTTTAAAATTTTGTTTTTTGTCAACTCCAAGGGTTCATACCCATTGATCATGATTATGGTTGCAAGGAAAATATGTTGCAAGGAAAAAACCTCTGTCATAATAGTAACATGCTACGCATACCATCAATGTAATCCTATGACATTTTTAGACAGTAAGAGGAAGTCCAATAGATGCTACACATTTCATCAATGCTATTGTATTTCATCAAACTATGCATACATGAGAATCTATGCAGTTCGATTGAATGGCAAGGAATGCATAACTAAAGTGTAATAAAATTCATTGGGCCTTCATGTACATATGGTCAAATATATTTAACAAATATACCCTAGTTTGTTAAAATATGCTAACCAATACCTGGTCATGAATTCACTCTCATAATATCGTTGAAGATATAAACCCTATCCTTACTCAATGCTAGTATGTAAGACACTAGTTTGTGCTTTACCTCTTTCATATGTCCATTTTCCACCTACCATAATGCAAAAGTAATCATCCAGAATCCATGGAAAATGAAATGCCTAACTAGTTTAATGATATTCCTTGATAATGTTGTATTGATGAACGAAAATAAGATGTTCATGGTCCTATGTTTGTTTTGATAAATTGCACAAGTTTCGTAATCATCATCCTCATCCTCATCATACTCACCCTCATCATCTTCTTCATCATCACCATCATCATCATCATCATCTTCATCATGATCATCATCTTCATCACTAGCACCACCACCACCACCATCATCATCATCTTCAACACCACCACCACCATCATCGTCATCATCATCATCATCATCCTCGTCATCCTCACCCTCATCCTCATCCTCATCCTCATCATCCTCATCATCCTCACACTCATCCTCATCCTCATCATCCTCACCCTCATCCTCATCCTCATGCTCATCCTCATCCTCATCCTCATCATCCTCATCATCCTCATCATCCTCAGCCTCGGCCTCATCCTCATCCTCATCCTCATCCTCATCATCCTCATCATCCTCACCGTCATCCTCATGCTCATCCTCATCATCCTCACCCTCATCCTCATCCTCATCCTCAGCATCGTCATCATCCTCACCCTCATCCTCATCATCCTCACCCTCATCCTCATCCTCATCCTCATCATCCTCACCCTCATCCTCATCCTCATCCTCATCATCCTCATCATCCTCACCCTCATCCTCATCCTCATCCTCATCATCATCCTCATCATCCTCATCATCCTCACCCACATCCTCATCCTCATCCTCATCATCCTCACTGTTATCCTCATCCTCATCCTCATCATCATCGTCATCATCCTCATCATCCTCACCCTCATCCTCATCATCCTCACCCTCATCCTCATCCTCATGCTCATCCTCATCCTCATAATCATCCCCGTCATCCTCACCCTCATAATCATCCTCATCCTCATCATCATCCTCATCATCCTCACCCTCATCCTCACCCTCATCCTCCTCATCCTCACCCTCATCCTCATCCTCATCCTCATCCTCATCCTCATCATCATCATGGTAAACCATTATATTCATCATCATCATCATCATCAACATATTCATCATCATGATCATCATTCTCATTACCCTCATCATCATCACCACCACCATCATGATCATCATCCTCATAATCCTCATCCTCATCATCATCATGGTGAACCATTATCTTCATCATCATCATCATCGTCAGCATATTCATCATCACGATCATCATTCTCATCACCCTCATCATCATCACCACCAAGATCATGATCATCATCCTCATCATCCTCACCCTCATCCACATCCTCACCATCATCATGATCATCATTCATCAACAAGTGCCTGACGGACGATTTTGCAAAGTTGACCCCCGTGTGCAAAAACTGCACACTCCCTCACTGAGCAAAATCCTATTTTCAAAGATGGACCTACAAGGTGGCGCATGGGCCATGGGACTGGTGGAGAGGGGCACCCTTAGCACTGTCCCGATGTCCTGAATCCAACGGCGCCGACAGTTCATCGATCCGAGCCACGGTCTTCATTCTATGGCTCGTTCCGTCTCGCATCCAAAAGGCCTTCAGGGACACCTGCTGGATACCTGCCGGGGACATAGAACTCCCACCGTGCAACAAAACCAGGTTCAGGGGAGACATGCAGGTGTGTCTAGGATGGTTCCAGCTGGAAATGCTAGCCACAAGTTCCCGGTGGACGATTTTGCAAAGTTGACCCCCATGGGAAAAAATTGCACACTCCCTCACCGAGCAAAACCCTAGTTTGTAGACTGCACCTACAAGGTGACAAATGGGCCATGGGATTAGTGGAGAGGGGAACCCCTAGCACTGTCCTGATGTCCTAAATCCAATGGCATCGACGGTTCGTCGATCCGAGCCACGGTCTTGATTCTATGGCTCGTTCCATCGCGCATCTAAAAGGCCTTTAGGGACACCTGCTGGATACCTGCGGGGGCCATAGAACTCCAACCGTGCAGCAAAACCAGGTTTGGGAGAGACATGCAGGTGTGTCTAGGATGGTTCCACCTGGGAATGCTAGCCACAAGTTCCCAGTGGACAATTTTGCAAAGTTGACCCCCTTGTGCAAAAATTGCACACTCCCTCACTGAGAAAAATCCTAGTTTGAAAGATGGACCTACAAGGTGACACATGGGACATGGGATTGGAAGAGAGGGGCACCAATAGCACTGTCCCAATGTCGTGAATCCAATGGCACCGACAGTTCATCGATCCGAGCCACGGTCTTCATTATATGGCTCGTTCTGTCTCGCATCCAAAAGGCCTTCAGGGACACCTGCTGGATACCTGCCGAGGCCATAGAACTCCAATTGTGCAACAAAACCGGGTTCCGGGGAGACATGCAGGTGTGTCTAGGATGGTTCCAGCTGGGAATGCTAGCCACAAGTTCCCAGTGGATGATTTTGCAAATTTGACCCCCATGGGCAAAAATTGCACACTCCCTCACTGAGCAAAACCCTAGTTTCCAAGATGGACCTACAAGACAACACCGTGGCCATGGGACCATAGGGGAGGGTCACCCCTAGCACTGTCCCAATGTCTTGAATCCAATGGCACTGATGGTTCATCAATCCGAGCCAAAGCCTTCATTCTATGGCTCATTCCATCTCACATCCAAAACGCCTTCAGGGACACCTACTGGATACCTGTCGAGGCTATAGAACTCTAATTGTGCAACAAAACCGGGTTTCGGGGAGACATGCAGGTGTGTCTAGAACAGTTCCAGCTGCGAATGCTAGCCATAAGTGCTCGGTGGATAATTTTACAAAGTTGACCCCCATGGGAAAAAAATGCACACTCCCTCACTGAGCAAAAACCTAGTTTCCTTAAAGGCCTTTTGGATGCGAGACGGGACGAGCCATAGAATGAAGACCGTGGCTTAGATTGACAAACCGTGAGTGCCGTTGGATTCAGGATATCGAGACAGTGCTAGGGGTGCCCCTCTACACTGGTCCCATGGCCCATGTGTCACCTTGTAGGCCCATTTTTGAAACTAGAGTTTTGCTCAGTGAGGGAGTGTGCAATTTTTGCACATGGGGGTCAACTTTGAAAAATCGTCCACCAGGAACTTATGGCTAGCGTTCCTATCTGGAACCATCCTAGACACACCTGCATGTCTCCCCCAAACCCGGTTTTGTTGCACGGTTGGAATTCTATGGCCCCGACAGGTATCCAACAAGTGTCCTGAAGGGCTTTTGGATGCGAGACGGAATGAGCCATGGAATGAAGACCGTCGCTCAGATCGACGAACCGTCGGCTCCATTGGATTAGGGACTTAGAGACAGTTCTATTGGTTCCCCTCTCCACCGGTCCCATGGCCCATGTGTCACCTTGTAGGTCCATCTTTGAAACTAGGGTTTTGCTCAGTGAGGGAGTGTGCAATTTTTGCACACGGGAGTCAACTTTGCAAAATCGTCCACCGGGCACTTGTGGCTAGCATTCCCAGCTAGAACCATCCTAGACACACTTGCATGTCTCCCATGAACCTGATTTTGTTACACAGTTGGAGTTCTATGGCCCCGGCAGGTATCCAGCAGGTGTCCCGGAAGGCCTTTTGGATGCAAGACAGAATGAGCCATAGAATGAATACCGTGGCTCAGATCGGTGAACCATCGGTGCCATTGGATTCAGGACGTCGGGACAGTGCTAGGTCTGCCTCTCTCCACTGGTCCCATGGCCCATGTGTCATCTTGTAGGTCTATCTTTGAAACTAGGGTTTTGCTCAGTGAGGGAGTGTGCAGTTTTTGCACACGGGGGTCAACTTTGCAAAATCGTCCGTCGGGCACTTGTTGATGAACGATGATCATGATGATGGTGAGGATGTGGATGAGGGTGAGGATGATGAGGATGATGATCATGATCATGGTGGTGATGATGATGAATATGCTGATGATGAGGGTGATGAGAATGATGATCGTGATGATGAATATGTTGACGATGATGATGGTGATGAAGATAATGGTTCACCATGATGATGATGAGGATAAGGATTATGAGGATGATGATCATGATGGTGGTGGTGATGATGATGAGGGTAATGAGAATGATGATCATGATCATGAATATGTTGATGATGATGATGATGATGAATATAATGGTTTACCATGATGATGATGATGAGGATGAGGATGAGGATGAGGGTGACGATGAGGAGGAAGAGGATGAGGGTGAGGGTGAGGATGATGAGGATGATGAGGATGATGAGGATGAGGATGAGAATGAGGATGAGGATGAGGGTGAGGGTGAGAATGATGAGGATGATGAGGATGATGATGAGGATGAGGATGAGCATGAGGATGAGGATCAGGGTGAGGATGATGAGGATGAGGATAAGGATGAGGGTGAGGATGATGAGGATGATAAGGATGATGATGAGGATGAGGATGAGGATCAGGGTGAGAATGATGAGGATTAGGATGAGGATGAGGATGAGGTTGAGGATGATGAGGATGATGAGGATGAGGATGAGGATGAGGATGAGGGTCAGGATGATGAGGATGATGAGGATGATGATGAGGATGAGGATGAGCATGAAGATGAGGATGAGGGTGAGGATGATGAGGATGAGGATGAGGGTTAGGTTGAGGATGATGAGGATGAGGTTGAGGATGATGAGTATGATGAGGATGATGATGAGGATGAGGATGAGGATGAGGGTGAGGATGATGAGGATGAGGATGAGGATGAGGGTGAGGATGATGATGATGAGGATGAGGATGAGGGTGAGGATGATGAGGATGATGAGGATGATGATTAGGATGATGATGAGGATGAGAATGATGGTAATGATGATGAAGATGTTGATTATGAGGGTGATGAGAATGATGATCGTGATGATGACGATGATGATGGTTTACCATGATAATGATGAGGATGATGATCATGATTGTGGTGGTGAGGATGATGAAAATGTTGTTGATGATGATGATGATGATGATGATAGTGGTGGTGGTGGTGGTGATGAAGATGATGATCCTGATGATGATGATGATTATGAAACTTGTGCAATCTATCACATTGTACCAATTCTATGCAATTTATGAATCTATCAAGCTATCAATGTATGGCTGCAATAGTCAAAATATTAATGTCAATACTCAATGAGACCACGGAACAAAATCATAGCATACATGTATACCACATACCTATAACATAATACACAATAAAAACAAGCAAACCACGTACCAGATTACCTACCTATGGTCATTCGACTAGACCATTAGGATCACCTCGAATACCAATGGTTTGTTGTAGCATCTCATGCTCAGAATAAGGCAATAAGTATCGTGCCTTTTATGAGTTCTTCCTTGGCATTGTTTGCAGCTGGAGGTTTGTGCCAATAACTAAGTGTGTATAATGGTATACAATCCCACCTGGTCTATAATATTCATATGTATACCCTCTTCTATTTGCTGAGTGGGAAACCTGGTTCAAATATTCTCCCTTTATAACCATCGACCCAATCAAAAAATCAACTCCCTCAGAGTCCCACAATGGGACATTTAGGGTTTGCTTCCCCTCTAAGCAACGTGCCAGCCAATAGTCCGTGTGCCACGCATTGCATCTTGGGGTGACCACTGCGTATATGTGACCTGGAGAAAATATAGTTCCAATGTTTTAGTCAACTAATTAGACACAACTAGTTGTCAAAAATATAAAAATATTAATCGAACCTGGTTGTACGAGATCTGATATGTGGTCATAGTCTGGTGAAATACTTGATTGGTCCTCCTCCAACTGGGATAATTCTTTAGCTATCAATCAACCAATAGGGATTGATACACGGTCCCAGGTGTCAACCCAATCCATGGATTCACATTTGTCCCATTCACCACTACTATATGGAGAACAAAAACATGACAGTTTCCTTGTCCAAATTTCAAGTATAGCATTGTCCGACATTCTAACTGAATGAAAAGCACGAGTTCCTTGGATGGTCTTGCACTCATATAACTGTGAATGATCTACATCCACCACCTCCCAAAAATATCTAACCACATGTGCTTTCCTGGTTGAGTGATCTTCCTTCCTTCTTGCTCCCTCCCCCATGACTGAAGCACGCCAATCAACAATGGTTTTTGCATTTCAGATGATAGGTCCATCTGTGAACTTCATTTCTTTCCTGTGTAATGCAATCTTTATGCACGGACCTACTTCATCGTGTTCACCTTCTCCATGTCCGGTCTCAAAATAGTTCCAAATATGTGGCACCTTGTGCCTTTTGTGGAGCATACACAACCATTGGAAGACACAGGCATTTTTGAATTTCCCTACACAACCGTCAGACCAAATCCAATGTTGTTCCATCCGTATACTGTTATCCTTCAAGTGAATTTAGAACATTTGAAAGCTATGTTGTACAAAATCCAAGTCGTGACACCTGTCATCACTTATGTAGAAGTGATACTCCTTCAATATAACCCTATTGTCTTCAATACTATCTTCCCCATGTCTATAGGTGATATGGCCCATTAGGCTGACCTGGTCCGAGTGATATTATTGACTCTGAATCTCATTTTGCGGTTGAAGAGTGTAGTTTTCCGCAAAATCTACCACTGACAGGATAGTCCCAATAGGACATGTATCCCTGCATGTTCTAAATTGTTCATCTTGCAACCGAGCCACATGCACATGCTTTACATATTGTTGTGTCTTTTCAAAGAATTCCTCCATGAAGTCGCAAACCCGTACCTGGTATATCAACAATAAATACATTATATCAATAGATTGTTACATATGAAATTGCAATCTGAAGAAAAAATAGTATCCAATAGCTCATTACCAACCTGAGAAGTGACCAATTGTATTTTTTTTCTTTCGTTCCCTCCATCAATATCATACGTGAGATATTTGAATGACTGCAAGCTCACCTCCTTCCTCCCAAGTTCATGCTCATCGGTCACATGTGTGCATTTTTCCAATAAGGTGAATCCACCACACCTTGGGCATGTCCCATCTATGCAATTTTTTGGATAAAATGTGCAATCGTTTGGTCTGCTACACAAAATGCTATGAATAAACTCTCTAGATGGAATTGGTGGTAATGCAGCTAAGCATTCCTACACAAGAGTGTTATGCAATACACGAAAAATATATGTATATGTGTCATAATAGTAACCATACTCAATGTGGTTTCGACAACAACATGTGTTACGAATTGTGTTTATTTTAACATACCATGGTTTGCATTTTTCAAATGATCTTTGGCCCAAGTCAAGTTCGTTATGTTCATTCCCAAATCTCTCATATAATCCCGTTTCTGTCATATCAAGAAAATGATTAATGTGTGGTTCACGATCATTTGAACCCCTTCTCAATTTTAATACATCTTTTCGGTTGGAAGAAGGTCTAGTGTTGTCATGCCAAAAAGCTTGCACTAATCCCTTTACTGCATCAGTGAGCTCCATATCAGAGCGTGGAAACCTGCCAATGAAGGCCCAAACATCTGTTTGACCGGTTTCAAGTTGTTCTCTTCTAACCAATACCTACGAAGTGTCTTCACATTTAAATTAACAATTTTGGATGTAGGTTTAAGAAAATGAAGTGCCCTAGTGTTGCAACACACGACGAGACGCATTACGATCCTTTGAGCGAGATTTCGATCCAATTGTACTAAATGCATCTACTAAATGTTTAACGATACGAGAACTTGGTTCTAACTTTTTGGCCATCTTTATCCCTAATGTTCTTCTAACAACAGTCATATGCCTAGATTTCAAAAATGATAAAAATAATTTGCACTTGTCCCCATCACATTTAGAATAAAAAAAGTTATCAAGTATTTGTCGAGTTTGATAAGCAATAGAATGTGTAGACAACGTACCTTCAAGTGAACTAATGAGAGTTTCATCAACCTGTATACGTCTTAGAGTTATTCGGCGTGCAGTTGCTAATGGAGGTAAGGGTGTTGGAACTGGAGCATGTACACCATCACCAGGACGCTCTGGCATTTCCAGAGGAGCCCCTTGTCTTTCATTCTCTTGGATGGTCTCT
Source organism: Larix kaempferi (assembly GCA_027924585.1). Classification (NCBI taxonomy): domain Eukaryota; kingdom Viridiplantae; phylum Streptophyta; class Pinopsida; order Pinales; family Pinaceae; genus Larix; species Larix kaempferi. The sequence continues at coordinate 537,414 of BSBM01001920.1, forward strand.
ATAATATTTTCTTCTTTCATTGTCAATCCTCCACTCAATGCCTCTCTAACTTCGTCGCTTGTATAACCACTACCCAAAAAGTCATCC